>BSBM01000422.1:3892500-4367500 GCA_027924585.1 Larix kaempferi | reverse complement strand
AAAAAAAAAAAAAAAAAAACATACCAATCTTAAAATAATGACATTTTGGGGTGGTTATACCACTTTTCCATAAATAAAAGTTATATATTCCGGAAGGTAATTGGTTTTTCTACGTTTCATCTTTTTACACCTAATTCTAAAAACTTTTATAGGTACCCCTAATAATTCATTTTAATCATAAGATTTTTGTTTTTCCAGCATGCCATTGCAACTCACGTGTCATAAGTCAGGGTATCATTACCTTGCACCAGCCCATATATATTAGTGCACCAAGATAGCATGGGACGCCATGTTGTGCATAAAGGAATTGTGTTGAGTGTTCTATCTTTTCATAAGTCCATCATTGCTTGTTATGGACTCTGAGAATGAGTGCCGCGTGGAAGTATTGCTTGACGTTCTAGTGCATGGTGGTGATCCAGCTCAGGGGTGGAGTTGAGTAATCAATGGTATTTCTCTCTCCTATGGTTGGGAGGAGTTGATTCTCCAAGTAGCTCGCTTCCTTTATTTAAAGTAAGTTTCTTATTGCTTGATCGTCTTAATGATTGTTGAAAATTACAATAGCGTAGTTTGTTGACAATGATTTTGGGTACGTTACAGAGTGGTATCAAAGCATGGTTCAAAAGCTCAAATCTAAAGGCTTATAATTTTCTTTATGCTATTGCTCAGAATAAATTGCATAGAATTTTTTTATGGGGTATTCGTATAAATGCAATGTCTTTGTGTTTTTATTCTTTTTTTTAAAGAAATCTAGGTGATCTCAATGAGAGAATCGACTGGTAGCTTAGTTATACTGTTGCTTTATTTTAAAACGCCCAGTAACTCCCATCCGAAGCAGAGAAGAGAGACATGTCAAAATTGATACATAAGGGTTTCAAGGGTTTTGATGCTTTGTGGGGTTTTAGTTATACTGTTGCTTTATTTTAAAATTCCCAATAACTCCCATCCAAAGCAAAGAAGAGAGACAGGTCAAAATTGATACAGAAGGGTTTCAAGGAATTTTATGCTCTGTGGGGTTTGATACAGAAGGGTTTGTAAGCCATCGTCATCATGATGTGCTGTCGAGCATTGTGTTCTCTGTTGAGATCATCAGCCTCCTTTGCAAGAATAGGAGGAAGTAGAGCAGTAGCGTGCAGATGGGGATTTATAAACAATGCCCCGGCTACTACTACTGATGCTGCCCAACAAGACTTCATAGAGTCTTGGAAGAAGGTGTCGCCCAACTCAAAGCCTCTGAAGACCCCATTGGCATTCATGAAGCCACGCCCTGCGGTCCCGAAATCCATTCCTACCAAACCCACCTTTAACTTAATCTTTCCCTATCAGGTTGAATTCCTCTCCAAGGATTTTAGTTCTCTTCTTCTAAACTTTCCTGTCTTTTTTTTTTTAATTGAGGAGATCGGCTTATTGATTGACTGGAAAAATGTACAAAACATTTATCAATCAAGTACAAATTATGCAGTGCCTCGATATAGCCGGAACTCATTTGTCGAAACCAAGATCTCATCCGAGCTATAAGCACAATGTATACTAAAATTTCTTCTGCCTTCATCATTTTCTATACACACAATGTGTACATTTTTTTTTGCACTGTAATCAGAATTTCTGCATAAGAACAACACTTATTCTTCACCTTATACGATCTTTAGTTTGAAATCGATTTCAGTATAAGAGTTTTTTCTGTGTCCAAGGGTGACACAGGGAGTTAGTGATCTTTATCTGAAGTTTTTGCACCATTTATGGATCCGACATTGCACCTTTCGTGGATTCAACATTGAGAAAAACTCTATTTTCTAGCCTTTCTACCCTGGTCCCTCCAATACCTCTTCCACTTTCAATATCTTCTGTCTGTTACACTCTACCCTGCCACAATTCATCAATCCAAGTGTTTTGATGCATTTTTGCCGGTAATTTATGCTCGTCTCTCAGCAGGCGTTACAGAGAGGGAACTAAATATATATACATGACGAATCATAGTTTTGACTGTCTTTAATAATAACTTACAAATCTTTGTTTACAAATGAATATAAATTCTTTTAAGATTTACCAGATCGAATGATCCGAAGTGATCACAATTTGTAAGCAATTTATTTTTATCAACCGTATATGGTTAACCCGCATTGGGAAGCTCGGGCTTGGAACAATTGTAGAGTATTTAGTCACTACTTCATTCCTTGCAATGCATGCCTATATTACCGGTTACCTTAGTCTGAGCTGGACAATGACAAATTAAATGTTATTACATTATACCCATGGTGCATTTAGCTATTTAATTGTCACATGAATGCTGCGAAATTTGTGCCACTTTTGAGTTTGATATTATGTGATGGTAGCTCTACAATAGTTACTCATAGCTTTTAAATTATTAGTTTATATTTTGACTTGAAATAAGTTGCATTCGATGAGTTTGCAATTGTCATATGAATGCTGCAAAATTAGTCTTAACTTTGAGTTTGAGATTATAGTGGTGGCCTTGCATTGTCATAAGAATTGTATGTTCTTCCGAAAGAAATTGCATAGAAAATACGTTCCAGTAGAATATAGTGGTGGCCTTGCATTGGCAACATTACGCCATGTATTGAACCAGAGTTGTGAATCCTTTTGGAATGAGCAATGTCTATGGCTATGTTGAACCGGTTAATCAAACTCAATTCATGTTAGCCATGTAAAATATTTTCAAGGATGTCGTTGGATACAAACTAAAGGAGCAAATCCTTGAGTTTGTCACCTCTTGAGCTCAAAGTTATGACTGTCACAAGATTCCAGTGTCGAGCAGTCTTGAGGAATTTGCTACATTCTATAGAAGATCTTGTGAGCTTCTTCATTCTACAAATGAGGAAGCTTGAGAGTAACTAAGGTTCCATCAGTGAAAGTCCCTCTATAGACCAATCCAAAACCATCAATTCCCATCAAGTTATCCTCGTTGAATCCATCTATTGCATTGAATAGGTCCTCATATAAAATCTTGGGGAGTTCACTTTATGATAAGATATTAAGGCTTAAGAGATGTGAACTCTTGTGCCTATTTTACAAGAAAAAAATGGTCCTACAAGTAAACAATAGATGACGAAAGCACTAACACCAATGCCCACTACTAATATCACTCTTTTGAGAAGAGAATAGACACTAGTGGGAGCGGGATAACTTCTCAGAAAGACACTAGTGGGAGCGGGATAACTTCTCAGAAATTTCCACAACCCACAAATATTGGGATTTCCCAAAAACAAAGAGTCAGGAAAGATTTGCGAAATATCTTGCTTTCGGAATCTCTCGACTTAGATTATTAAAAGAGAGATTTAACTCAATCAACATATTGAGTTTTCCAAAGGTTGCTCGTATACCACCTGACAAATTATTGAAAGACAAATCCATGATCCAAACATTATGCAAATTTCCAATCGAATATGGGATTCAACCTTGTAATTTTTTGTGAGACAGATTGAGAGATATTTTTTCATCTCTTGTGTGTATCTGCGCTAAGTTTATATGGTCTTGCATATATGTCTTCCTTTATGTTTCCTGACAATATAGTCGTATATTATTAGCGAACATGTATCAGTTACCTCAGCAGATTAGGAGATTAATCTTTTTTCTAAGAATTAGGTAGAACCTAACTGAATGGGAGAATGTACCCTTCTAGGACATGGGATTTTTGGTTTTCAAGATTAATATATTGAATCTGTTGTTTGCTTCTCTTCCATATTTTACATTTTATGTTTGTTAATACCATTCTTTGAGGATATTAACGATTATCCAGGCTAGCCATTGTTGGAATTTTTGTGCTTGGGTGCCTACTATCAAGTATTGAATATTGTTGTAACAATACAAAGTGATGCTTAGTGGATTTATTATAGTAATTGCACCTACTAGTGCCTATTGAATATTTTATGTTTAATAATATCATTTTGGGAAGTTATCCAGGGTGCCTTCTATCAGCTGATGAATATTGTTGTAATTGTACATAGTGATGCTTAGTGAATTTATTGTAGTAATTGCCCCTACTGGTTCCTATTGAATATTTTACTTTGATAAAATCATGTTGGAAGGTTATCTAGGGCCTGATATTGACTACTGAATATTGTTGTAACTATACATACTGATGCTTAATGGATATATTGTAGTAATTGGACCTACTGGTGCCTATTGATGGTTTCATTTTATGTTTGGTAATATCATGTTAGGAGGTGTTCCAGGCTAACCGCAATTGGAACATTTGTTCCTGGGTTCCTACTATCAGCTATTGAATATTGTTGT
Source organism: Larix kaempferi (assembly GCA_027924585.1). NCBI lineage: Eukaryota > Viridiplantae > Streptophyta > Pinopsida > Pinales > Pinaceae > Larix > Larix kaempferi. Next base: position 4,363,249 of record BSBM01000422.1, on the reverse strand, counting down.
AACCGCACATAGTGATGCTTACTAGATTTATTTTTGTAATTGCTCATGGCACCTATTGAATATTTTATGTTTGCTAATATTGTGATTGGAGGGAAGCAATGATTATTCGGGCTAGCTACTATTGGAAATTTTGTGCCTGTGTGCCTACTATAAGCTATTGAATAGTGTTGTAACTATACCTAGTGATGCTTGGTGGATTCATTGTCGTAATTGCACTTAGTGGTTCCTACCAAGTACTGTTGTAATTGCACCTTTGAGAACCTAACATTAGATAAATATTACCTTCAACAACTTTCCAGTATCCAACAGTCGTAGGAATGAGGAGAAATATGGCTTGTTGTGTGGCAGAATGAAAATCCATTAGACTTTTGCCTTTCATATGAAGGGAAATATTTGTAGAACCCTCATATTTGATAGTTTGTTTAATAACTTCTGGTGGCAATGCAAATAAAATTATTTTTGTGTCTTGGAAATTCCAAAGAGTTTTCAAGGGTGGAAGAGTTTTCCCATATCTGTACTTGCATGCTTTGTATCTTCCAAATGTGTTGGGGATGAGACTTGATAATTTATTCAGAAAGATATATATAGCCAAGGTCGTAGTCATCTTCCCAATCTCAGTAGGCAGAGCACCTTCGAATAAATGTACTTTAGAATCTATGAGTAGTCACGAGTGCACACTGCACAGTCCTTTTAATCATCAAGGGCCATACACTAGAGATGAGGGTCCCTTCCAAAAATTGCCATAAATTAAACATTTCAAATGATATTTATAAAAAGTTAGATGAGTGGGCTTAGTTTTCCAAAATTTACCATCTAAGTAAAAAAAAGAAAATCCAAAGATGCCATCAATGATTCAAAAGAGGAAAATCCAAAGATGCAATTAAGGGTTTAAAAGATGACCATGGGAAGAAATAAAAAAATGTCAACTAAGCCACACAAAAGATTCCATGAGGTAAATCCAAAAATATTATCATGGAGTTTTAAAAGATGTCATATTATCACCTAAAATTTATTGAAGTAAATTTTAAATGATAATATATAATAAATATAATAAACCAGTGCTATCTCATTGCACCGAGAGAAACGAGGTGCTCTACAGCCCAGTATGGGGGAGTTGTTGTAACGTTTGTTACTAAATTAAAAAAATTCATGTCGGCTTATAGAATAAAAAATTATGGAAAGTATTTTAAAAAAATCCATGTTGGTTCATAAAATAAAATATTATGAAAAGTAATTAAAAAATAGATGTTTGTTTATAAAATAAAAACTTAAAACTTAAACCCGGATCTATCAATCAAGAGAGATCAAATTTCTTGAGTTTAAATTTAACAAAGAAATACACCTCAAGAAATTGGATCCCTCTCGATACTTAATAGATACGAGATGGATCTATACTAATATAATATTCATAATAACTAACATACGATAAACATGAAAATGACATAACGAACATGATAAAATAAATAATTGTTTTCTATTAATAAAAGAGTAAACAGAATACAGGTGTGAATGTATCGGTATACTGTATATAATGAATGCAAATTTTTAGAGTGCGGATTTTCATAGTATATCAACATATTGGTCATGAGTTTTTTCTTTATTGTGTGAAATGATTTTAAATTTTGATAAATTTATTTTTTTAATGGTTTATTTCACTATTTTGTTAAAGACATATGATGCCTATATGACATCACCATGACGTTTTCTTTTGCTCTATGTAACTTGTAACTATGACGTCAGCAATAAAGTGTGATTACATAACAGGTTAGAAGCTCATATAGCGTCTCCACTACCTTTGGGTCATATGGCAAGCAACCTCGAGTGCTAAGTAACGTTGTCACTCAACATTACCGAGAAATGTCATTAGGAGGTTTACTATATGTTCCTCTCAAGACGTTGAGAATGTGTATGGTTTTGAATATAGATCTGTCACTAGAAAGTTCCAAATAGATAATAATGGTGCCAATGTCGATTGTGCTAAATGCTGACTCAAAGCAACCTCATAATTGTAATTTAAAAGATAAAATAAATCATTATTGTAATTTTAAAGGATAAAATAAATCATTATATATTAAGGTAATATTAAGTTCCACTTAGGTTGGGATCCAGATGATAAACCACAAAACATTGATTGAATAAATCACAACGATACACCCACTTAACAGCTTTACTCCTGTATATCACTATCTCTAGCTCCTACTTTTAAAGCATTATATAATTTATTTATTATTGCATTCTCCACAGGCTTAACTTATCTTGAAGATAGGGTCGAACTCTATGTTTAGAAATCAGTTGCCAAAAATTTCGGGAGTGTTTTTTAGTGACCAGGAAGCTTTAATATACTTCTATATAAATGTAAGCCTGCGAGGCACTAGAGGGAAACGAAATACAGTTTGGGTAAGGAGACGCGGAACCCAGGTCCGTACTGGCTCGATTTGGATTTCGTTCAGTTAGGAAAAACAAGTAATTATTAGACTGGGTGTGTACCGTAGTTCCGACGTGGTAGTTTTGTAAAATTTTAATTTAAAAATTAATGTTATTTATTTTTAAATTATGATAAATAAAAACACTTTTGCAGGGATTTATGTTCTATCAAAAGTGCTTTAAATTAATAGAAAAATCAAAATTTTGTATTTTAAATATTTCTAAATTTATTTTAATTTTCAAAATATTATATTTAATACTATAATTTTATTATTCATTAAAAAATATTGCAAAAAATTTTAATTGGAAAAAGAAAATAATATTAGTCAATGTAAGTTGACTTTCCAATGAAAAATATATCCCTACCTCGGGCATGAAATAATAAGTGGCTATTACATACATGTATATGGCTTATGGTAATGATTAATATATATATATATAATAAAATTTGTAATGAAAAGTGAACATGGATTTGCATATATATTATATTATAGTGAGAAGGGCTTTCAACATAAATTAGTTTATTTGAAGTTATATATATATATATATATATATATATTTTGTGACTCATAGGTATATATATAAAATTAGGATTTGCATTTATATATAAGTTGTATAATATTAAACGAATCATTATATCTCATATACTTAAATTAATCAAAAAATTTATATATTATGAATGGTTATGAAAAGAAGGGGTAAATTAATATATGTATATTTGTATATTAGATTGAGTAATTAAAATAATGGTGAGATGTTAGATACACTTAGCAGATTATTAAAGTTATATGTTGGTACTAAAGAGAAAATTTAAGTCATCTATATACTTTGTATTGTGGAATATATATATATAAAAAGGAGTTTCCCTCCTTTAGATGGGATTACAATATTGGAAAAAGTGGGTTTTCAAAATATGTTATCAAATGTATTAGTTGTTATATCTTTTTAAGAATATTATATTGTTACATATACTATGACAAGAGTATAATGGCTCAATTGTCATATGTTTTAAGACAAAGCGTATCATTAATATACTTAAAAAAAAATTTATTTTGGGTATGTGATATATTTGATGAAGAATGTACTTATCAATGATCATTTTTGTAGGTTTTGTTAAGCGATTATGTTTAAGTGTATAATTGTCATATATTTCTAATTGTGGATGTTAGTGGTTCATGTCTAGTTGACTATTGATATTCTTATGATAATAATGTTGTCATCATGAGGTAAGTACATATTGTCATTTTAATAGATCAGTAGTTACAAACAAAATTAATACAATGCAGGAGGGGTATTATTGTTTGAAGGAGTGTCTATTCAAGAAAAATATTGTTTTTCATAAATTAAATTATATGTAAGTAAATAAATGTTGGTAAGAACCTTGACATTAATAACCCTTTCCTAGTGTGTGAGATATAGGGTGGCATTCCTCATGAAAGGATAATTGGTTAGTTAATTTCTATTTTCTAATTATAAAAGGACTGGTGTTAAACGATAGAAAAATGTGCTTTTGAACATCCATCTAGTTGGGTACACATATAAATGAGTTAATGAACCCACCATGTCAAATGTTGATACACATTGTATCCAAGGATCAATGGCTGGAACATGGCCTTTCGTTAGCACCAATGTATAGAAATGATTAACATTTATTGTGCATAGTCTTGACTAATATTTAAAAGAACTAGATGAAGGGATATATTCATAGGAAGAACTCGATATTAAACATGAAATTAGGCTTCATAACTATGATTGTCAATATTAAATCCTCAAGTGACATAACAACATGAAGACGGTACAATTTCATATGGTGATTTCGAGAGGCATGATTGAGCATTATATTGGTTGCATGTGAAGCGTTAAAAAGTATGTCGGAGGATAATTTCTCTTTGGATCTTAATATAACTCTTGTAATGTTTTAATGTATTTTATTATTCACTGATAAGAGCACCTAAAAAGTTGCTTTTAGTTGCTTAATTACAAAGTGGTTTGGATTAATATTGGGGTTTTATCTTCTGTAATTGGATCTTATGAAACTGGTTCATATTCATTCCCATCAAGATATTCATACTTGATATTAAGAGGCATAGTTGGATATTAATTATTTGAATTGTTAGCGTATGTGGACAAGCCTCCTATGCATAAATGTGTATTGTTTATGTAGTTGTGATATTATTTGATAATGATTATTACTATTACAAATGAAACTAATGAATTTATTGCGTAAGTGTGGAATTGTGTTTTATAGTTATGAACTTTGAGGTTTGAGAGGTAATTTTTTATACTTCATACTTCAAATAGCTAATGATGGTAGGGGCAAGAAATGCATAGAATACAGAATGATTAGAGGCTAACATGTAGATTTGATAGAAAACCACAACAATGGACCTTTTCAATATGCCAATATGAAGGTACAGACCGAGTTGAAGATACAAGCGAGTTAGCCTATGGTTGGGTGGAAATTTTTAGCCACACATTTAGTCACAAGGTCATCTATCGAGCTAAGTATTATGCTGCTTATGTTGATGTTGTCTATTTAATGTATTGATTATGTTTAAACGTGAAAGAGGACATTTAACTTATGATAGTGATAATCATACTTAATAGTTTTAATAAGTGAATTATTGATAGATGCAAACCAATTGATATGAGGTATAATGGATGTATTGCATATGTTTGTAATATGAAAGAATAAATTACTATGAAAATGAATAAATTATCTAAGGATTTCAGTACTTAATCTTCTGTGAACTTGTTAATGGAGCCATAACAATTGTTTAAAGAATTTTCATTCATAGATTCTCATAGGAGGATTGAGAAGGATTGCATTTATATATGTATATATGATGAAAGGAATTGCATTTCATATATGTAATGGACATTGAAAGAAATTACGCAGATCTTAAAAGAATTCCAAAGAAGTTCAATATTGGAGATAATGTAAATTGCTAAAGAAAAGTATCTTGAGCTTGAGAAGGTATTCCAAGATAGCACCCAGGTATTGTGGACCTTTTTGAAGTGTTAGCTAAGATAGGGCTGGTATCCTATCAGCTTGCACATCCCCCTTTTATAAAAGTACATAATATATTTCATGTTTTCTTTTTTAAGAAGATATATACACAATGTTACTTATATAATTGATTGGAATATGATTCAGATAGGACCAAAGGCGAGTTCCAGAACCTTGGTGCATCCTAGACAGGAAGGAACATACGATACAAAATCAAGCCATCACTCAAATAAAAAGTGCAATAGGAAGCACTTCAGCCTTGAAGAGGCAACATGAGAAATTGAGGATAAAATGTGAGAGGCATATCCCTCAATGTTCCCGAATGAGCAAGAGAGATTAGAATAAAGAACATTGAGGACGGTGTTAAAAAAATAAGGAGGGGAGAAATATGATTCCCCCCAAAATTAAAAAAAAATCTTATTTATTTTGATTTAATATTGTGACAATCATTTTTATGTAAGAGTTATTTAAAACTCAAAAACACAAAGTGACACTTTGCACAACAAACTATTTTTTTTATTATTAAATAAAAAAAAAGGCACTTGGAGAGTTTAGCTAAATGAGGGGACACCACCATGGCACAAGAGAACATGTGTAGCAAGCTAGAGAGATCTTGACCAATCAAATCCAATCTAAACCTCAACAAACATACAAGATCCTAAATCATAGGGATTTATGGATTGATTGGAGATTTGATTGGGATGGCACAAGACCTGGGAAAAACTATATATATTAGTCCACTGATATAGCATGGGATGCTATGTTGTGCATAGAGGAACTGTGTTGAGTTTTCTCTCTTTTCATAAGTCCATCATTACTTGTTACGGACTCTGAGAAAGAGTGCCACGTGGAAGTATTGCTTGGAGTTATAGTGCATGGTGGTGATCCATCTCGGGGGTGGAGTTGAGCAATCAATGGTGTTTCTCTCTCCTATGGCTGGGAGGAGCTGATTCTCCAAGTAGCAAGTTTCCTTTATTTCAAGTAAATGTCTTATTGCTTGATCATCTTAATGATTGTTTAAAATTACAATAGAGTAGTTTGTTGACAATGATTTTGGGTACGTTACATATTCTGTGTAAAATCCTATGGCCTCTTGCATTGAATATCCATCAGACATCCTTCCTTCTGGTTTGGCCTTATTACGAACAAAATTTTTCAGAACCTTCATATATCGTTCTATAGGATACATCCATCTCATTCTTATCGAGCCACAATGCTCTAGTTCATATTCTAGATGTATAAGGAGGTGCATAGAAATATTAAATATTGTTGGTGGAAATTGTTGTTCCAATAAACAAAGGACTTCAACGACCTCTCCCCTCAAATTATCAAAGTTTGAAGGATCTAACACTTGCAAAATCATTCTCTTCAATATTAGGCCCAACCTTATAATTGGAAATCTTGGCCCCTTTTCCAAACTTGATATGACCTCAATAGGAAAAATATCCTCGATTATGACATGATAGTCATGGGTCTTGAGGCCTTTTAAACTATTATTGGCATTTTGGCTTCTAATATTTCTACTTACATATGTAGTAGGAAAGCGAGTCTGGGACATCAAGTTTAAGAATTGTGCATGTTGTTCTTTTTTCCACACATAAGGAGCAATAGGTTTTTTATATTTTCCATCACCATATTTTTCAACCCAAATATTTCGATGATCTTTAGTTCTTTCAAGTCAAGACGTGGTGCCATTGTATTGTATGCACCAAAAAGAGTTTATATAATAGCAAAAGCTATGTTTTTCTCAGTATGCTTAAAGTCAGCAGTATGGTTAATGTCTATATGCTTAAAGTATGGTAACTTATAGAATATGCACAATCGTTTTACACCACTATCATTAAGTGGATCATTTTTACTACCACAAATGCCACCATTATCAATAAACTGCATTCTTTTTTCTGCATTCTCAATAATGTATTCACTTGTTATTGCCAATGGTGCTTCACGATTCTCTTCTTGACCATTGAATCATGAATTTTTTCGATGATATGGATGATCCATTTTAATATAAGCATGATGTACACAATAAATACACTTATGCAAACTACTTGAGTGCTTCACAAAGCCCTTAAATATGCAATTCGGAAATGCATGGTATCCATGAACATTAGGACTAGTCAACGTGCCATATGCAAAAAGATCGTGTATCGTAAACAATAATGAAGATCTTAAAGTGAATTGCACTGAATGACCATCCCTTAAATTTTTAATTGCTTCAATTCCTTTCCACAATTCTACTAGCTCATCAAATAGTGGTTGTAAATAAACATCAATTGTATCTGAAGTCACACTCCGCTTTCCTGGCATAATTAATGATAGCATTACGAAAAATGGTTTGGTTGATAACCATGGAGGCAAGTTATAATTTATTAAAAACACTGGCCAAGATGACCATTTAGTACTCTAATATGAGAATGGATTCACCCCATCTAAAGATAAACCCAACCTTATATTACGAGGATCTTGGGAAAAATTGGGCCATCTATTGTCAAATTCTTTCCATGTCTTAGATTTAGCCACAAGTCGTTGTTTTTTATCGGTGCTATTATTTTGAGCATGCCATTGCATAAGTTCAACAATGTCTCGACATTTGTACATTCGAAGCAATCATGGGATTAGTGGAAAGTGGCGAAGAACCTTTCTAGGAGCTGAATTTGATTTCAACCCCGGTTTGTACCTCCCTTCTTTACATTTTAGACATTCATTTACATTTGCAAGATGATTGCGAAATAATACACAACTATTCACACATGTGTGGATGTTTTGATACCCTAGGCCTAGCTTACTGATTTCTTATTTATGTGCACTCCGTTTTGTTGGAAATGTGGAATCAATTGGTAACAACCGATGTAGAAATGTCAATAACTCATTAACACTCTCATGTCCAACCATGCACCACTTGCAAGTTAAGAATTAAAAGGATTGCTGTCAAATGAATTAATTTGCAATTACCATACATAGGTTTTGAAGCATCCTCCATCATTTTGTTCCAATCACCTTCTAGAACCTTGCTCAACATTCTATTAACTTCAATCCCTTCATCTAATTTCCCTACATATTCAACTATGTCTGTGGACTCTTTGTCTATGTTTGGTGCATCAACTTCGTGTCTCATGCTATGCAATTCTATCCTATTTGGATAGTAATTATGAGGGAAAGGGATTACACCACTATTGCCAAATTTTACCATATGTTCATAAATCACTCTTCTTAATTTCTTCTTCCCACCACCACAGGCATTACATGGACATGCATATCTATCCAAGTTATTCTCATCAACTATTCTCTCATCATATGAATGGTACTCATTCGTTGTCAAATTTGGGTGTTGATACATCTTCAATTTTCTGCATTCAATTTTGAAAATGGTATGTTAATTAAAAAACCAATTATCAAGTCTTATTGTTTAAATACATAGTCAAAAATATTATAGGTGTTAAGAAATCATATAGTTAATAATTCTCTAACAATACCTAATAAGTGATTTGTCAAGTTCAACATTGTCAAGTTCAAGCAATATACTAACAACATTGTCAACTTCAAGCAATATACTAACAACATTGCCAACTTCAAGCAAAATATAAGATGAAATCAATCACTTACTACTTTTAACACTCCTTACACTTTAGATACATCCTTGGAAGAGTCCATATTAATAGGGCTTTATGGACTCCTCCAACTCATTATGTAATGATAAACTGAGTACCTTTCTCTCTTTTATTTTCTACACCTTATTTTTCTGCTAGATTTATGCATGTGTAAAACTCTAACACCACACATCGAGAGGGTTATGATATGTCCACCAAGTTCTTATGGATTTATTATGCAATAAAATATTTATTGCAACATGTTACTTCTCCCCTGCCTATTCTACACATACTATTTCTACAGATGGATACTCTCATTTTTTAGATTTGTAGACTAAGATCACTAAGTTCTTTGCATTATGTCACATCTTCCTTCTAGGTGACTTCACTTCCCATACCACCCAAATATAGTGTTCCAAAAATGATTTGTATCCATACCCCTTTATGATTCACGATGTTGATTACAATGAGAAGGGCTTGCGTACATCGTGAACTGAACATACCATCAACACCTATGGAAGACAACTAAACATTTAGGAAAGTCATATCAAATGGTCATCCTTAATGGCATCAAGCACTTTCCTTAGTCTGGTAGGTAAACCTACTTTCCTTTCATTGGAGGAACTAACATAGTTAGCTGTATTGGGAAACGAGTCATCACCTTAAGATATTCTTGATCTCCAATTACCTATTGCATTCCATGTAGCTTCAATTGTAGGGACTTCACCGAGTCCTTACCTTTAGTAATAAGAATCTAGAGTTTCCATTTTATCTAAATGTTTGTTGTTCTTATAGTTTTGAGGTTAAGAGTCATACTACGGGATTTAAATTAAGGTAAATGCACAGGTAAAAGAAATTTGACAGTTAATAATCAATAACATACAAATTATCAAGCAATTTAATTTCACAACATATTTTAGAGCATAGTAAATTTTCTGCACAGTTTGACATTTTTCCTTTCTTCATATTCATTCAAATATTCAATTCCATAATTAGATTTTCAAACAATTTAAACACTAAAACATCAAAATACCTATAAATGAAAATACCAACCCTTACTCAACTGCCGAACTTGGTATGCCTCCCTGCCAACTAGAGAGGTCTCGCCGACTACCCAGCTCCAAGAATCTATTCCTGGACCCTCGATCCCAAACTGAGCACAAGTTCCCCAACCAATGCTTCTCCCTGATTTTTTACTAGCCTCCTCCTGTTGTAATCTATTTTTCTCTTTCCCTCTATTCAATCCTCTTTCCGTATCCAAAAATATCCCTATCCTCAAATTTAGTTCTATGCCTTATTCCCCTTCCTGCCTACTCTTCCTCCTACATTTACTAACTTTATCCTCCCCCCAATCAATTCTCAACTACTGTGTCAGTGCTTAATTTCCTTCCCTTCCTCGAGACAAGCTCACATTTATTAATGCTCATGAATACATTTATCAATTAATTAATTTGTTTACCAATTAATTAATAAGTATTATCCGTTCGATTTCTTGGTGCTAATACCATATGTAAAATTCAACTAAATTTACTAACGTGGTTCCACCGCCCTATCACCATATTAAATATGAAAAAACCATTTATTAATATATATTAAATTCCAAATTCCAAGGTAACATTAGAGTACTCTCGAATAATCAGCCACATTATTACTTCTTAACAATATTAGTGACATGATAATTTATATATATTTATTTAAATAAGTTTTTAACAGTGTGTTAGCACCATTTTTGACCTGGGTGAAGGGGAAGGTTAAACCTTGAAATGAATGGAGAAAGCCTTAGAGGTTTGGGCAGAATAACCCATAGAAATGCTAGGAGAGACAACGAGATCAAATTTTTGTGGCCCAAGGGAAGGAGTGACCAAAGTATAGGTCTAAACATGGACTAGGAGATTAAAGGGGAAATAACCCACCTCGGTTAAACGATGGCATAAATAGAAGGCGGAGATCAATAGAGAAATGAGATCCATTGTGGAGAGGCGGTATCGCGGGAAAAATGGCGGTTGTTTAAGTGCGGGCAGGAGTGTTAACCGGCGGGCATGTTAGAAGTAGATCGACGATTGCCGATATAGATCAATGGTCGAGAAATGGTTCGCATATCTGACATGCGCGAAGAAGTATGATTTCCATGTTTGAAAACTTTTGTTAAATCCCTGCACTTTCCAATGGTGCAAATCTGGCTAGGAGGAGATCCACGGATGGGATTTGGTTCACATATTTGACTTGCACGTGAGGCCTACGGGGCCAAAATCTACGAAGTGCGGTAGGGGCCACACATTTCGACGGTTCAGATGCGGGGGAAGACCAAAATCGACGGCGTTGAGTAAATTGCAGGAATGAAGGGTTAAAAAGATACCCCTGCTACATAAGAAATCATTACCCAAGGAGAAGGGGCCACGTCAAAGCCGTCATATGCCATTTCACTTGCCACGAAAGTCTAGTCCAGCTTGCTCAGGGCCATGCCAGAGCGCAGTCATTGTCCTGTTTCCTGTGAGGAATCCTGCCAAGCAATCATGCCCAATGATTATCCTCGATCGCCATGCTGTTAAAAGCAGTCCCTCGATGTTTTTTGTTCATGTCCAAATAGCGAAAGGCAGCGGGATCAAAGGCCTGGAATATTTTTCAGCTGAGATTCAACCATGGTAGAAGATCAAGAAACCAAGTTGGTTTTCATGCCCGAGCCGATTTGGTCCGAAGTAGAGTACGAGTCCATTCCCTTGTGTCCGGTAAGGTTCGACCATGTGGATGAAGGCTCAGCCAGCAAGCCCGAGGAACCCGAAAAGCGACAGGTGCCCCTGAAAGTTCATCAGAAGAAGAAAAGGACAGGGGTTCGGGAAGTTGAACAACCCACTCGCTAGGATGGAGAGATTCTCCGATATTTCATACTTCCCATTGAGGAGGTGACACCTTCTCCTCCAACAGAAGAAGCGCAAGTGGCTGATCCCCTCAAGGTGGAGGATTTCTTCGACCAGCAGGGCCATGTAAAAGCACCAACGTAAGGTGGCAGCTTGTTTAGGATGTTTTGTTTCCTGTCACAATCAGTTTGTTGCATATTTTTTATGTTTATGTGCAATATTCCTATATTTTGGGGCATCTTAGAGCCTTCCAGCTGCTTAGGGGCGATCGTAGTCCACAATCATGTAGTGACACCTGTAAAGTCAGTCATGTTTGTCCATCGGTTTTCATTTTTATTGTAATTAGCTTTCAAAGGTGATGGGTTGAACCATACAGGTTTTGGGATATCTATAACAGTTTTATGATAGAGAATTAGAGCCCAAGGGCCTATATAAGCAATGTAATAGAAGTAGTAATGGTTGGAAACTTTTGTTAGACCCGTGAGTTCTTTCTGTGTTGAGCATTTTGATACGGTTTAATAAAATCTGACAGAACCGAGCAAGCAAATTTTACCAGAGATTCATGTGTTGTTGGTCTCACAGTCTGTTTACTTGTCTTCTCATGTGAATGTTCTCCTTCATTGTTTAATTCATCTTGTTATGCTTTTCATGCTTGGATAAGTGTTGTATTGGAATAGAATTCATAGTTGTTATGCTCTGTTCTTTTCATTTCAAGCATCCACCACCATTTTCTACTAAAGTTGGTATGGAATTCATTATTATATTCTCTATATCAATGGATTGTTCATCTATTCTTCTTAATCACTATGCGAAAGCTCTTTGACTATGAGCTGGTGGTTATCTTGCCTCTGTGTGGGTTCATTTGCAAAGCATTGTTAGTTTTCATCATATTTGTCTGTTTTGACTCCACTACCCAATGGAAATCCACTTTGTTTTCAACCAAATAATAATTTTGTTTTAGTTTTGTTCATGAATCTGGCCCTGTTAAATCAATTTGTGAGAGATCCCTCTCTAGAGAATAAGAAGCCAACTTATATATCGTCAAGTGGTTCTGCATGTTACAACAAGGACACCTTTCCACAACCTTAGGGTCAAATTGGGTGCTAACATAACTGGCATCGTTGCCGAGGAGTGAGGGTTATATTGTCCCTGGGAAGAACGACAAATAATTTCAGATTTGATTGTTGATGGTGAACAACGATCAAACATCAAAGAGGGTTGTGTATTTTTCACCTTGCGACTCCACTCATCAAGATTTCAGTATGAAGGTGACTCCATTGGGGAGATTGGTAACTCCATGTCAGGATTGAGATGTTGAGGCCCTCATGGCCACTCCACTCATGATTAAATCCCATTTGCAAGCTCCACTAGAGAACGAACCCAACTGATAAAAGTATGGATGAATTAGGATTCAGGTATCAAAGTATTAATTTCTGCAAAGAGATCTTATTCTTTTGTATGGATTTCCTTTTATCCCTATGTGTGTGTATGAAGGAATTATTGTTTCACCAAAGATCCCTAAGTCATGAGAGAGCCTCCTTTGTATATCCTTCATTAGATGTAGCAGATGTACATTCTTCTTTCATTTCTAGAGCTGATCCTATTCCTCCTTCTGAACCATGTGAGACCCAAAATAAACCATGCAAACCCCACGGGACTGAGGTAGATAGCATTTCTCATGTACATACTCCTTTTCCTTCTATCTTTCAGCAAAGATATAGCCCTTTGAAGCTACCCCTTATTCTTCATGAATACCCTCCCAAATACCATAAATACCTCCCTGTTTTTTATGGAGAAGATGGAAGCCGCACAGCTGAGAGGCATGTCCAAGGGTTTGAGCATTTCATAGACCTTTTTGAAATAGAGCATGATGACGTTTGTATGAGGGATGTTTCCCAATCTCTCCAAGGATATGTGAAGAAGTGGTTTAAGCACTTGTAGCCTGAATCTGTTGACACATGGGAATAGTTCTCCGATGTCTTTATGGAGTTTTGGGGTATGAGAAGATCATTAGACCAAGTTCTTTCAGAGTTCTATTCCCTGAAAAGGAAAGAAGGCGGAACCATGTCTAGTTTTAACAGGAGGTTTGCAAGATTTTATTACAACATGCCAAAGGAAATCCAGCCCCTAGAAAATGTTTCTAAGTTACATTATGCATCTCTCCTTCCTTCTGAGTTGTCCTTTCTTTTGTTGGAAAGGAAGTCTTCCACATTGCAACATATGTTCATTGATTCATTGGAAGTTGAAGATAATCTCAGGATGTCTGGGAAAGTTTCAGAGCAAGACATGGAGGGTGGAAGGGTAAATAAATTAGAGATTGAAGAAAGATATGGATCAGAAGGATTTGCTTTGCATTCCCATCCTCTTCATGATGAACATAAATATGATCAGCCCATAGATATGCAGGAAGAGGATAATGTTGGTTTTTTTTATGTAGATTGCAACCAATATGTTGAAAGTTCTGTGATGCAAGGTCTTGAACAAGACTTCAACCCTCCTATATATGATGAATACAAGGATGAATGCTGGGGTGATGTGTGTAAGCAACCAACAGAAGATTTTGCAGATTCTAAGATAATTGGTGAAGAAAGTTTGATTGAGGTTCCAGGTCAAAAAGTTGAAAGCGAGATGGATAGTAAGTGGGCTGAAAATGACTGCTTTCCTTTATGTTATCCGTCATTTAAATTGCTGAAGAAGGGGAATGAAAGATCCAACCTAAGTCAGAAATTCGAAATGTTAGAAGGTGTCATAAACCTATTAGAAATGGATGAAAGAAATAAGCAAGAATATACTCAGTCCTGTGACCTAGAAAAGCCAGTCATAGAGATAAAGCAGAAGATAACCCTGGAGTCCATCATTGCAAGCTTCGGAGATCATATACCTGAGAAAGGTAAAATACTGTCTCTCTGCCCTGGAGTATTGGGTATTGTAAAGGAAGGTTTTGAGGCCATGAATGAGGAGGGAACAGAAGGGGGTAATTATAAATGGATCTATGGGGACCTCCAGCAAACAAGGATTTTTTCCCTGGATGAAAATGAAGTAGACTATGGTGCTCACAAGGGATTCCTTGCTATTCCTCATGAATTTAATGAAAACACCCAGCATGTAGGTCAAATAGTAAGTAGTCTAGAAGAAGGCCAAGATAGCTATCCTATGTTTTATTCATGTCTTTTAGGTCCAGAATCTTCAGATCAGGAAGAAGTTCCTCTCCTTGATCCATTTAAAAATCAGGATGGAGTTTCCTTTGAAGCACCAGAGTAGAATCAGGTTTTTAACCCAGGAATTCTAAATAGGCAAGGAGGTGAGGTTATTAATAGCCCAGGGGTTGAAATAACACCTCATGATATAGAGTTGCAGTCTCAGCAGCATCAGGTATATGAAGCTGACTGTTTCAATCCTGTTGGGATGCATAAGTGCTCAAGCAAGCATAATTTTCAGACTTCACTTAAGACCTATCTTAAGTATTCAATCCCTACACCTGGGGTGAATGACAAAGGGGATGAGCTGGCTACTTACATTTGTTGATTAAATTTTTTCCAGGCTGTGAGCCAAATCCCAGTTTGAGAATATGCCAGGTAAGTTGCAGCTAAAGTGACCCTGTCATGTCAGAGGAATGGCTGAAAATTTTGAAGGATATCATGCCTTTCATGACCCAATATCTGATTACATGGAAAAAAAATTATGTTGTGATGATTGGCTATATTTCTGTCATAGGGATTCTATCTATCATTAGTTATTTGTGCCATTGTGTCCCGATTTTTTGATTTTAATTAAGCACGATGAGGAAGTTTTCCCGTTAGATCAGCTGATGGATTGGTTGCATTGGCATTTTCATATCACTTGATGTTGCAGTCATCTCAGTAGCATAGAGTAGGGTAGTCCATGCATAAATAAGCTCGATATGGGGAGCACCTTTTTAGCATTTCTAGTCGCAGTGGTAGGTTACAGTTTATTAGTTTGTTTTCAACTTTCAATAAAGGGTTACAGGTTACAATTTTCGCGATAGGAAAATCCAAACGGATAAGGCATTGGTCTGCGGGGTTCTTTGCTACCTCATAGGGAGGATAGCATCCCCAATTAGTGCCAGTTGTTAGCACCATTTTTGTCATGGGTGAAGGGGAAGTTTAAACCCTGAAATGAATGGAGAAAGCATCAGAGGTTTGGGAAGAATAGCCCAGAGAAATGCTAGGTGAGACAACAGTATCAAATTTTTGTGGCCCAAGGGAAGGAGTGACCAAAGTATAGGTCTAAACATGGAATAGGATATTAAAGGGGCAAGAACCCACCTCGGTTAAACGATGGCATAAACAGACAACGAAGATCAATAGTGAAAGGAGATCCATGGTGGAGAGGCGGTCTCGCAGGAAAAATGGTCGTTGTTTAAGAATGGGCGGGAGTGTTAACCGACGGGCATGTTAGAAGCAGATCGACGGTCACCGATATAGATCAACGGTCGAGAAATGGTTCACATATTTGACATGTCCAAAGAAGTATGATTTCCATGTTTGTGAACTTTTGTTAAAGCCCTGCACTTTCCAACGGTGATCTGAATAGGAGGAGATCCATGACTCGGATTCAGTTCTCATATTTGACCTGCATGTGAGGCCTACAGGGCCAAAATCTGCAAAGTGTGGTAGGGGCCACACCATTCGACGGTTTAGATGCGGGGGAAGACCAAAATCGACAGCGTTGAGTAAATTGCAGGAATGAAGAGTCAAAAAGACACCCCTGCTGCATAAGAAATCATTTCTCAAGGAGAAGGGGCCACATCAAAGATGCCATATGCCATTTCACCTGCCACGAAAGTCTAGTCCAGCTCGCTCAGGGCCATGCCGGAGCATAGTCAATATCCTACTGTGCGTGAGGAATCCTTCCAAGCAATCATGCCCAATGATTATCCTCGATCACCATGCTATTAAAAGCAATCCCTCGATGTTTTCTATTCACGTCCAAATAGCGAAAGGTAGTGGGATCAAAGGCCTGAAATATTTTTCAGCTGAGATTCAATCATGACAGAAGATCAAGAAACCAAGGTGGTTTTCATGCCCAAGCTGATTTGGTCCGAAGTAGAGGGCAAGTCCATTCCTTCGTCTCTGGTAAGGTTCAACCACTTAGATGAAAGCTCGGCCAACGATCTCGAGGAACCCAAAAAGAGATAGGTGCCCCTGAAAGTTCATCAGAAGAAGAAAAGGATAGGGGTCCGGGAAGTTGAATAACCCACTCGCTAGCATGGAGAGATTCTCAGAGATTTCATACTCCCCACTGAGGATGTGACACCTCCTCCTCCAGTAGAAGAAGCACAGGTGGCTGATCTCCTCAAGGTGGAGGATTTCTTCGATTAGCAGGGCCATGTAAAAGCACTAGTGTAAGGTGGCAGCCTGTTCAGGATGTTTTGTTTCCTGTCACAATCAGTCTGTTGCATATTTTTATTTTTATGTGCAATATTCCTATATTTTGGGCCCTCTTAGAGCCTGCCAACTGCTCAAGGGCCATCGTAGTCCACAATCATGCAGTGACACCTGCAAATTCAGTCATGTTTGTCCATTGGTTTTCATTTTTGTTGTAATTAGCTTTCAAAGGTGATGGGTTGAGCCATATAGGTGTTGGGATAGCTATAACAGTTTTATGATAGAGAATTCGAGCCCAAGGGCCTATATAAGCAATGTAATAGAAGTAGTAATGGTTGGAAAATTTTGTTGGACTTGTGAGTTCTTTTTGTGTTGAGCATTTTGATACAGTTTAATAAAATCTTACAGAGCTGAGTAGGAAAATTTTACCAGAGATTCATGTGTTGTTGGTCTCACAGTCTGTTTGCTTCTCTTCTCATGTGAATGTTCTCATTCATTGTTTAATTCATCTTGTTATGCTTTTCATGCTTGGATAAGTGTTGTATTAGAATATAATTCATAGTTTTTATGCTCTGTTCTTTTCATTTCAAGCATCCACCACCATTTTCTACTAAAGTTGGTATGGGATTCATTATTATATGCTATGTATCAATGGATTGTTCATCTGTTCTTCTTAATCAGTAAACGAAAGCTTTTTGACAGTGAGTTGGTAGCTATCTTGCCTCTGCGTGGGTTCATTTGCAAAGCATTGTCAGTTTTCATCATATTTGTCTATTTTGACTCCACTTCCCAATGGAAATCCACTTTGTTTTCAACCAAACAATAATTCTGTTTCAGTTTTGTTCATGAATATGGCCCTGTTAAATCAATTTGTGAGAGATCCCTCTCTAGAGAATAAGAAGCCAGCTTATATCTCCTTAAGTGGTCCTGTGTGTTACCTCAAGGAGACCTTTTCACAACCTTAGGGTCAAATTGGGTGCAAACACAGTGAACATTTAATTTCAATTAATTCATAGCTAATAATTATTTATTACTTAGACTAATTTTCTCCCAAGCACTAATTGTGATTTAATTACCTAGTGCCAAATTCCATAATCATACCTTAGTTATAATTAATACTTAATTAATATGTAGTAATCAAGTTAATCATCACCTTATTAATACTGATTAACATTGTTAACACGCAATTAATATTAACTGATCATGTTAATAGTAATCTAATTGACATTACAGATACCATTAACATTTTAAACCAAGGTCTTAACTTTTTAAGATCAGTAATACTTATTTAATCATTTAATACCCAAGTACTTCAATTAACAATTAAGTTAACCAAATCTTATTAAAATTTTTAATCATCATTAACATTTATCGACCAAGTTATTAACCAACATGTTGACCCTTAACTCACATTATTAGCCTTAATTCACCTTCATTGACCATAATTAATAATTAACCCTAGTCATAATTAACTAACCATTCATTTATACTTGGCGCAATAGTTTTATTTCACATCTAAGTAGGTGACAATAATTATAACGTGATCGTACATAACCACAATGCATCCAAGCCAAGTTTGATAGTATAATAATAATTCATACAACATAGGAAGATGAGTTATGAGTTTTCAACGGTTGAAGAATCTTTCTTACAAGTGCACCAATTTTGAAAATTGCAGACCCAGAAAAAGACTTTGTGGTGTGTACTGATGCATGCAATCAAGGACTTGGAGGAGAACTTATGCAAGACAACCACGTGGTGTGCTATGAGTCAAGGAAGTTGAAGGAGCATGAGAAGAACTATGCTACTCATGATATAGAACTTGCAGCCATAGTACATGCTTTAAAGATGTGGAGGCATTACTTAATGGGAAGGAAATTTGAGCTGAGGACAGACCATTGTGGGTTGAAATACTTGTTGGATCAACCAACTTTAAATGCTAGGCAAGCTAAATGGTTGGAATTTTTGTGCGAATTTGATTTTGAAATCAAACACATAAAAGGGAAAGAAAACAAGGTGGTTGATGCACTCAGTAGGAAAGTACATGAAATGCATGTGGCAGCACTTAGTACTTGCCAACCAGACTTGAGGCAGCAAATTGTTAACCATATTGCTGAGGATGAAGCGTATGTGCAGATAAAAGACAAATTGCAGCATCAAAACCTTGAAAAGAAGTATGAAGGCTATCATTTGGAAGAAGGCGGACTTCTTACTTATAAGAATAGAGTCTATATTCCAAATGTGGCAGATTTGAGGAGGATTGTTATGGATGAAATCCATAAATATCCATACTCTGGTCACCCAGGATATCAGAAAACAATTGCTACAGCAAGAAAATACTATTTTTTTCCAGGCATGAAGAAGGACGTCGCTGAATACATTTCTAAGTGCATGGAATGTCAACAGGTGAAGAGTGAACACCAACATCCAGCAGGTTTATTGCTCCCAGTTCCAATTCTAGAATGGAAATGAGAAGTAATATCCATGGAATTTATTATAGGATTTCCAATGACTGTGAGACAACATGATTCCATCATGGTTGTGGTGGACAAGTTAACAAAGGTAGCACATTTTATACCGGTTAAGTCCACACATAAATCCGATGCCATTGCAAATATTTTCATGAAGGAAATTTTCAGATTACATGGGTTGCCTAAGGCAATAATTTCTGAAAGGGATACCAAGTTCACTTCCAATTATTGGAAAGGTCTCTCTCCAGATTTGGGTACATAGCTAAGCTTTAGTACCGCATGCCATCCTCAAACAGATGGGCAAACAGAAAGAGTAAATCGGGTGCTTGAATATATGCTCTGCATGTATGTAGTGGACAAACCATCTAAGTGGGAGAATTATCTACACTTGGTAGAATTTGCATACAACAATGGGCAACAAGCATCGTTGGGAATGAGTCCTTATGAGGATTTGTACGACAGAATGTGTAGGACACCAGTGACTTGGGACAATCTAGTGAACATAATTGTACTTGGGCCAGAATTGCTTAAGGAAATGGAGCAAGAAGTTGCCAAGATCAGACAGAATTTAAAAACAATCTAGGATAGACAGAAAAGCTATGCAAATAAACATAGAGTGCATAGGGAATTCAATGTTGGGGATCATGTGTATCTTAGAGTGAGATCAAGGAAGAGTTCCTTGAAGCTTGGGAGTTGTGCCAAGCTATCACCTAGATATTGTGGGCCATTTGAAGTGCTTGAAAGAATAGGGCCAGTTGCATATATACTTGCATTGCCTGCTAGCACTAAAGCTCATAATGTTTTTCATGTCTCTTTGCTTAAGAAATATGTACATGATCCTAACCATGTGATTAATTGGGATGTGATCCATGTGGAACCCAAGGGAGAATTCCAAACCGATCCGTTGTGCATCCTAGACAAGAAGGTAACATTGCTCCGGAACCGAGCCATCGGATAGGTAAAGGTGCAATGGAAGCACTATGGTCCTGATGAGGCTACATGGGAGCTGGAGGATGCCATGAGGGTGGCATATCCATTTTTGTTCAATTTTGATGAGCACTGAGGACAATGCTAATGTAAGGGGAGGGGAATGTAATGTCCCCATTTTGATCCCCTTTGCATTAAATCGTAAATGATGTAAATATTGTTATTTAATCATGGTGAGGAGCTCAAGGCCAAGGCCCCACCATTGATTTAGTGTTTTATGTATTAACAATTAAAAATAGATGCCTATGGTTCTTGTGCTGGACATGCACAATGTAAATTAAGACATCATGTAAATACGAATTTTACTGAAATACCCACAACTAGCTATGCAGTGCAACAAAGAGATGGGGGCATGATTCTACAAGGAATAGGGAGGGAAATTATTCAAACCCTTGAGCCAATGGTGATAAGCCAAACGTCAATGAATAAACCCTCAACTATCCATTTTGGCTTATGCACCCAATCATTAAATTCTTCCAAGAGTTGGTTGAGGTAGTTAATACCTTGGGAATGAAGAGGTATGGCTGCTAATTTCATGCATGGGCAAGCCATCAACCTGGGAAAACATACTTTTGCTTCTGGGGCAAGAAAACACCCACAAAATGGGGCCCAAAGCCATTCTGAACCCATAGTCTTTCCTCTCTCATGCAGTCTGAAGTAGTTGAGTCTGTCTCCTTCACGTTTTCTATGATTTTCTTGTATTTTCCATAGCTGGGAGCTCGTTTTTGTGTTGCACAGTGGCTGGGAGAAAGGGAGTCACGTTTTGGGGGTTTATAGAGGCTGTTTCAGCCCCTGGAATGCATATAAACGTTTTCTGAAAACGAATGGCTCTCCCAGGTTTTATTTCCCATCTACCGGTTCGTTTTGGTTGCCCACATTTTTCAGCACTTGTATTTTTTGTTGTTGGGTGCATCCCTGTATTAGTTGAACTATGAGCAATAAATTAGGAGTGGAAGTGGACCTGAATGGGCTTGATAAAACTAGTGAGGGAGATAACCTCTCAAGAAGATCAAGAGGGCTAGCTACTCTTCTATGCACACCTTGAACAATATTAGATTGGAAGGTATGTCCCGAAGGACTGTGTAGTAGTGAAGGGAGTACTTCCATGTGCCAGGTGTGTAGGTATTGTGGGAGCCAAGCTAGATAGATCTTGTAGAGGGTACCCATATCTCTATGGATGATCCCACTAGCTTAGCAATTCTCCCTTCGATTGCCTAACAGCCTGATAAACCGAACTGTAGATTGGCTTGTCCGATTTAGGTGTATCTTTGGGCTATGTGTGAGTCTATTGTTCCCTGATTCCTTGTAGAGATCATGCCCAGCTCGGCGGTGGCAGTGTGTTGAGATATTGATGATCACAACTGGCCTATGGTTGGGTGGAACGTTGCAGTTGCATAGCCAGTTGCTCAGGACTACTTTGTTATAAGATAAGCACTCTCTTGTGTTAACTTTGCAATTATTTATTCGATGAATATCATGAATATCTTGAATGTATGATGGATGTGTAATTGAAATTACTTCCGCTGTGTTTTCTTATAATTATACATTTCCATATGTCTTTTTATATTATGTGAATGCTTATTTAAAATTTCATGGGGTTAGATGCCCAGCTTTAGCATCATGTTCTCTCCATCATGCCGGTATGATGGGAGGGGACATTACATTTTGGTATCAGAGCTGTTGGTTGCAGCATTGGACCTCTATGGGCCAAATCCGATTACAGTCACATGGGAAGGTCCCTTCCTATTCACCACAGGTATCAGCATCGGTCCTAAAATGGCTAAGTTGAATAAAATTATAGAGGTAAGATCACCTTCTGCGGAGCAGCAGTCATCATAGAAAGAAGGAAAGATTTCAAATTTTCCTAAGAGTTTTTGAAAATTTTGTCTAAGTCTGAGTCGGCTAGAACTAGTGAGTTTGTGATGAAACAGTCGACTCAACTCGGCAAGTTGGCTCGAAACGACAAAAATTTTCTAAGTGTTTTTCGGCGTCGAAGAGGAACTTTCGGAAGAACTCAGTGAGTTGGTCCGCAACGGCAGAAGAACTTGCCGAGTTAACCCGAAACGACGAAAAATTTTCTAAGTGTTTTTCGGCGTCGAAGAGGAACTTTCGGAAGGACTCAGCGAGTTGGTCCGCAACGGTGGAAGAACTCGCCGAGTTGACCCGAAACGATGGAAAATTTTCTAAGTGTTTTTCAGCGTCGAAAAGGAACTTTCGGAAGAACTCAGCGAGTTGGTCCGCAATGGAGGAAGAACTCGCCAAGTTGACCCGAAACGACGAAACTTTTTCTAAGTTTTTTTCGGCATCGAAGAAAAACTTTCGGAAGAACTCAGCGAGTTGGTCCGCAATGGCCGAAGAACTCACTGAGTTGACCCGAAACAGCGAAAAAATTTTCTAAGTGTTTGACGGCATCAAAGAGGAAGTTTGAGAAGGAACTTGTGAGTTTTCTCCACAACGTCGGAAGGACTCGACAAGTTCGTCCGCAATAGGCCGGAAGAGAGTCCTCAAAGTCGGAAGGACTCCGCAAGATCGTCCGCAACACATCGGAAGGACTCGACAAGTTCGTCTGCAATGGCGGAAGAGAATGATGAAGTCTGCCGAAACAGGGGATTTCTGCAGATTTCCAGTGTCATTTTCAAGTGCCGAAAATGGGAAAATCACTGTGAAAATTATGCGCCAGATTGCGTGAAATTGAAGGAGTTACAAAAAAAAAAAAAAAAGAGGGTGCTGCCCTTGACCCACTCTGCAGTGGTGCAGGCAAGCCACAAGGGGACAAGCCCCCTTGACCCCCGTCGTCCCCCTCATATGTCGTTGATTGTGAGAAAATCATATGATTTGACAAATTGTCAATATAATATTTTCCCATGTGCATGAAAGTAATTTATGAATTTATGAGAATATAATGTAGCTAACAATTGTGTTGATGAACACATTTTGTAGAATCACAGTTACATCAAGGCAGCCTTCTAGATAGTGCAATTGGAAGTTTTGGTTCTTGGTTGGGCCAGGAAAATGAACATCATGGATGATGCACAGGATCCCTATGAGCCTGAGACAGATGCCATGGGGGAGAACATACATGTTGAAAATGATGAAACAAAATCTAATGGGAGAAGAAATCAAGAGACTCCTCCAGGTATTGCAGCCACCATGAGAAGCCTA
The DNA here is from genome assembly GCA_027924585.1 of Larix kaempferi. Taxonomy (NCBI): domain Eukaryota; kingdom Viridiplantae; phylum Streptophyta; class Pinopsida; order Pinales; family Pinaceae; genus Larix; species Larix kaempferi. The sequence goes on along the minus strand of BSBM01000422.1, from coordinate 4,339,402 downwards.
AGGGTGGAGTTGCAAAGTTGCAGAGAAGATAATGAAAGGATGATTAAAGCTTAGGAAGAACAAAATCAGTTGAATGCAACCATGCTGCAGAGTTTAATAGACATCCAAAGGAAAATAAACTTGGGGCATCAGACATCAAATCCAGAAAGGGGTGGGAGTAGTTCTAGAAGGAATTCCCGTAAGAGGGCCAGTAGCTCAAGAAGAGTTTCTACAGACCGAACTTATACTCCAGAAATATCTTCTAATGAATCATCTAAATCTGAAGAATCCATTGAGGGTTTGAGCTCTTCATCTCGCAGAAGCAAGAGGAAGAGGCACTACAAGAACAATTCGCATGGGGAATTTAAGAAGGCGAAACCCCCTACATTTTACGGAGAGGTAAAATCTGGTCAAGAAGCTGAAGCTTGGCTTCTTGGGATGAGAAAGTATTTCTAAGTCCAAGACTACTCTGGGAATATGAAGGCAAGGGTTTCCATCTTCAACTTGAATGGAAGAGAATCTATATAGTGGGAACACATCAGGCAAGTGAGGAAGATCAATGAAAGGAAGATTGTGTGGAAGCAGTTCAAGAAATACTTCAAGCATAAGTACCTCTCTGACAGGTACTATGATGATAAGATCAAAGAGTTCCATGATCTGAGATTGGGACAATTGACCATGGAAGAATATGCAAACAAGTTCTTGGAGTTGATGAGGTATGTCAGGTATATTCGAGATGATAAGGTGAAAATTCAGCGTTTCCTAAGTGGGCTGCCCCAGTCATATAAAGACAGAATTGAGTTCGATGAACCTCGAACTCCAGAGGAGGCCATAAAAAAGGCCAAGTATTGCTTTGATCAAAACAAAAGCAAAACAAAATTCCATAAGGCATGGAAGGATAAGAAAAATGAAAAGTTTGATCAAAGGAAGAAGGGGTTCAAGCCTCCTCAATTTAGGAATTAGGAAAGACAGCCATCACAGGTTGTGACTAAGCCAACCAGGATGATGGGAGACAAGCCAAGAGATCCAAAGGAGCCAAGAGAACCACTTCAATGTTGGGGTTGTGGAGGAGACCACATGCTTAGGAACTATCCACATCGGAATGGGAATGCAAATCAAGTCCACAACATCTAGGGAGCTGAAACTGTGGGTTAAGAGGCGAGGATAATCCCTAGAAACTATGCAGCACTAGACGACCGCCAGGCAGATCATCAGTCAACTGTGGTTGAAGTCGAAGGTAAGATTGCTAAGCAATTTGTTTCTATTTTGATTGATCCTGGATCTACTCACAGTTATGTCACTCCTAGAATTGTTGAGATTTGTGCTTTCAAGAAATTAAAGTATAGTAAATCATGGTCAGTTCAACTAGCCACTGGAACCAAGAGAAAAGTTAGTGAAATAGTAGAGAAATGTCCATTAGAGATGGATGGGCTATTCACTTATGAATATTTGAATATTTTGCCAATTGGTTCCTATGATATTCTCATTGGGATGGATTGGTTAGAGGCACACAGGGTTAAACTTGACTGCTACAATAAGACATTTGAATGCATGGACGAAGAAGGAAACCCAAGGGTTGTAAAAGGCATTCCAAAGGCGACTTCTGTTAGGCAGGTTTCTGCCATGCAACTGAAGAAGTTCTGTAGGAAGGGATGTCAATTGTATGCAACCCACGTTTTAGAGGCAGCAGAGAATGAAACTCTTAAATTGGAGGACTATCATGTATTGCAAGAGTTCAGGGATGTTTTTCCTGATGAGATTCCAGGACTCCCTCCAAAGAGAGACATTGATTTTACAATTGAACTTGTGCCTGGAGCGGCACTAGTATCTAAGACACCCTACAGGATGAGTACACCGGAATTGCTAGAATTGAAAATGCAATTACAAGAGTTGTTGGAGAAGAAATATATCAAGCCAAGTGTGTCCCCGTGGGGAGCACCTGTTCTATTTGTGAAAAAGAAAGATGGAACACTCAGGTTATGTATTGAATACAGGTAGTTGAACAAAGTCACTGTGAAGAACAAATACCCATTGCCCCGAATTGATGACCTTTTTTATCAAATGAGAGGAACAAAGGTATTTTCAAAGATTGACTTGAGGTCTGGTTACCATCAGGTAAGAATCAAAGAAGAATATATTCATAAGACACCCTTTAGAACGAGGTATGGACACTATGAGTTTGTAGTGGTACCATTTGGTCTCACAAATGCCCCAGCTACATTCATGTGTCTCATGAATAGTGTTTTCAACGAGTATTTGGACAAGTTTGTTCTTGTTTTTCTACACGACATTCTTATCTATTCTAAGAATGAAGAAGAGCATGAAGAACATTTGAGAAGGACATTGCAATTTCTAAGGGAGCATAAGTTGTATGCAAAGTTGAGCAAATGTGACTTTTATAAAGATAGCATTCATTATTTGGGTCACATCATCTCCAACGAAGGAATATCTATAGACCCTGAGAAGATTGAAGCCATCATGAATTGGCCAACTCCAAAAAATGTGACAGATGTGAGATCTTTTATGGGCCTTGCTGGCTACTACAGGAGGTTTATTGAAGGATTCTCCAAGGTTGCAAACCCGATCACTTCTTTGCAAAAGAAGGGGATAAAGTTTGAATGGTCACCAAGATGTGAGGAAAGTTTTCAACGGTTGAAGAATCTTCTTACAAGTGCACCAATTTTGAAAATTGCAGACCCAGAAAAAGACTTTGTGGTGTGTACTGATGCATGCAATCAAGGACTTGGAGGAGTTCTTATGCAAGACAACCACGTGGTGTGCTATGAGTCAAGGAAGTTGAAGTAGCATGAGAAGAACTATGCTACTCATGATATAGAACTTGCAGCCATAGTACATGCTTTAAAGATGTGGAGGCATTACTTAATGGGAAGGAAATTTGAGCTGAGGACAGACCATTGTGGGTTGAAATACTTATTTGATCAGCCAAATTTAAATGCTAGGCAAGCTAGATGGTTGGAATTTTTGTGCGAATTTGATTTTGAAATCAAACACATAAAAGGGAAAGAAAACAAGGTGGCTGATGCACTCAGCAGTAAAGTACATGAAATGCATGTGGCAGCACTTAGTACTTGCCAAACAGACTTGAGGCAGCAGATTGTTAACCATATTGCTGAGGATGAAGCGTATGTGCAGATAAAAGACAAATTGCAGCATCAAAACCTTGAAAAGAAGTATGAAGGCTATCATTTGGAAGAAGGCGGACTTCTTACTTATAAGAATAGAGTCTATATTCCAAATGCGATAGATTTGAGGAGGATTGTTATGGATGAAATCCATAAAGCTCCATACTCTGGTCACCCAGGATATCAGAAAATAATTGCTACAGCAAGAAAATATTATTTCTGTCCAGGCATGAAGAAGGACGTCGCTGAATACATTTCTAAGTGCATGGAATGTCAGCAGGTGAAGATTGAACACCAACATCTAGTAGGTTTATTACTCCCAGTTCCAATTCCAGAATGGAAATGGGAAGTAATATCCATGGACTTTATTACAAGATTTCCAATGACTGTGAGACAACATGATTCCATCATGGTTGTGGTGGACAAGTTAACAAAGGTAGCACATTTTATACCGGTTAAGTCCACACAAAAAGCCGATGCCATTGCAAATATTTTCATGAAGGAAATTTCCAGATTACATGGGTTGCCTAAGGCAATAATTTCTGACAGAGATACCAAGGTCACTTCCAATTATTGGAAAGGTCTCTTTGCAGATTTGGGTACACAGCTAAGCTTTAGTACTGCATACCATCCTCAAACAGATGGGAAAACAGAAAGAGTAAATTAGGTGCTTGAAGACATGCTCCGCGTGTATGTAATGGACAAACCATCTAAGTGGGAGGATTATCTATACTTGGTAGAATTTGCATATAACAATGGAAAACAAGCATTGTTGGGAATGAGTCCTTATGAGGCTTTGTACGGTAGAAGGTGTAGGACACTAGTGACTTGGGACAATCTAGTGAACATAATTGTACTTGGGCCAGAATTGCTTAAGGAAATGGAGCAAGAAGTTGCCAAGATCAGATAGAATTTAAAAACAGCCCAGGATAGACAGAAAATCTATGCAAATAAACATAGAGTGCATAGGGAATTCAATGTTGGGGATCATGTGTATCTTAGAGTGAGATCAAGGAAGAGTTCCTTGAAGCTTGGGAGTTGTGCCAAGCTATCACCTAGATATTGTGGGCCATTTGAAGTGCTTGAAAGAATAGGGCCATTTGCATATAGATTTGCATTGCCTTCTAGCACTAAAGCTCATAATGTTTTTCATGTCTCTTTGCTTAAGAAATATGTATGTGATCCTAACCATGTGATTAATTGGGATGTGATCCATGTGGAACCTGAGGGAGAATTCCAATTCGATCCGTTGTGCATCCTAGACAAGAAGGTAACATTGCTCCGGAACCGATCCATCGGATAGGTAAAGGTGCAATGGAAGCACTATGGTCCCGATGAGGCTACATGGGAGATGGAGGATGCCATGAGGGTGGCATATCCATTTTTGTTCAATTTTGATGAGCACTGAGGACAGTGCTAATGTAAGGGGAGGGGAATGTAATGTCCCCATTTTGACCCCCTTTGCATTAAATCGTAAATGATGTAAATATTGTTATTTAATCATGGTGAGGAGCTCAAGGCCAAGGCCCCACCGTTGATTTAGCATTTTATGTATCAACAATTAAAAATAGATGCCTATGGTTCTTGTGCTGGACATGCACAATGTAAATTAAGACATCATGTAAATACGAATTTTAATGAAATACCTACAACTAGCTATGCAATGCAACAAAGAGATGGGGGCATGATTCTACAAGGAATAGGGAGGGAAATTATTCAAACCCTTGAGCCAATGGTGATAACCCAAATGTCAATGAATAAACCCTCAACTACCCATTTTGGCTTATGCACCCAATCATTAGATTCTTCCAAGATTTGGTTGAGGTAGTTAATACCTTGGGAATGAAGAGGTATGGCATCCAATTTCGTGCATGGGTAAGCCATCAACCTGGGAAAACATACTTTTTCTTCGGGGGCAAGAAAACACCCACGAAATGGTGCCCAAAGCCATTATGAACCCATAGTCTTTCCTCTCTCAGACAGTCTGAAGTAGTTGAGTTTGTCTCCTTCATGTTTTCTACCATTTTCCTGTATTTTCCATAGCTGGGAGCTCTTTTTTGTGTTGCATAGTGGTTGGGAGAAAGGGAGTAATGTTTTGGGGGTTTATAGAGGTCGTTTCAGCCCCTGGAGTGCATATAAACGTTTTTTGAAAATGAATGGCTCTCCTAGGGTTTATTTCCCATCTACCAGTTCGTTTTGGTTGCCCACGTTTTTCAGCACTTGTATTTTTTGTTGTTGGGTGCATCCCTGTATTGGTTGAACTGTGAGCAAGAAATTAGGAGTGGAAGTGGACCTGAATGGGCTTGATAAACCTAGTGAGGGAGATAACCTCTCAAGAAGATCAAGAGGGTTGGCTACTCTTCTATGCACACCTTGAACAATATTAGATTGGAAGGTATGGCCCGAGGGATTGTGTAGTAGTGAAGGGAGTACTTCCATGTGCCAGGTGTGTAAGTATTATGGGAGCCAAGCTAGATATATCTTGCAGAGGGTACCCATATCTCTATGGATGATCCCACTAGCTTAGCAATTCTCCCTTCCATTGCCTAACGGCCTGATAAACCCAATTGTAGATTGGCTTGGTTGATTTAGGTGTATCTTTGGGCTATGTGTGAGTCTGTTGTTCTTTGATTCCTTGTAGAGATCATGCCCAGCTCGGGGGTGGCAGTGTGTTGAGATATTGATGATCACAACTGGCCTATGGTTGGGTGGAACGTTGCAGTTGCATAGCCAGTTGCTTGGGACTACTTTGTTATAAGATAAGTACTCTCTTGTGTTAACTTTGCAATTATTTATTCGATGAATATCATGAATATCTTGAATGTATGATGGATGTGTAATTGAAATTACTTCCGCTGTGTTTTATTATAATTATACATTTCCATATGTCTTTTTATATTATGTGAATGCTTATTTAAAAGTTTAGGGGGCTAGATGCCCAGCTTTAGCATCACGTTCTCTCCATCATGCCGGTATGATGGGAGGGGACATTACAACAAAGGTTTCTCAACATACACAGTTAATCAAGTTTTCTTCCTAACTTCACGATACACCTATCTACCTACATCGTCTATCTAATTCACAACTAACTTCCACATCCTATCCTTCCTCTGCTAGACTACCTTGAAGTGTCACACCATGACTGGCTCCAGTTAGAACACGTACTCGGAATTGTCGACTACATCGACCAAGCTTCCCCAGCAGGCACCCACCAGTCATCATCACACACCTTAGGGAGCTCGACGTAGCACAACCATCCCATGACTCTGGGTTTCAGGGATAAACGGTGGGTAAAGCCTCCACCCCCCTTAATGGAACAAGGGACTATGTCTACACGAACATAGTGATTGCATTGCGACTTGTACTCAGTTTGTCATCGGATAACCAATTTGGGTGGTTGATAATAAATACAATAATCATGCTAAATAAATAATGCATCACTTGCATACCATTTATCTTTCGGAGTCCATGTCCCCGAGGTACTCCCCCCTCATAGGATCCAACTACCACTTAGCTATTTTAACCTATAGTTTAGTCTCCAACATACGATCGAGAGTATCGTGCAACCATTGACATGTATATACATTTCATTACTAAGAAACAATAATGCAAATCATTTCTATGTACCATACCTGGTATCACATCTATCCATTCAACATATAACTTTAACTTGGTATCCACGCACCCATTATTTAGTAATTTAACATGCTAGTAACATAATCAAAACATGAGTATAATTCATAACATTAAAATCACACACACACACACACACACACACATATATATCTCAACAAAATACTAGAACCATATGTCCACAGTGTCATCAAACTGATGAAGTCTCACAATAATAAGCAAATACAACACATAATGCTAGTTCAGGTAGTAAGCTCAAAAAAACGGGGCATGACACTTAAGTCCATATCCAAAGGAGAGATTTAAATTTTGTAATAATACTTCAGCATAATACTTTGTAATTAGTGATATACTTACTTTCAAAATCTTATCTTTCACTGCATGACGTATATTCCAGAATTGGAGCTTGTACCTAATTTTATCATTATCAATTCTGGTTATAATCGTAAAAATTTGAATATATATATATATATATATATATATATATATATAGATAGATAGATATAATTCAATTTAATTCTTTTCTTTATATATATAACCATTATGATGCAAGTGGGACAAGCAAAATCCAATCGAACCCGCTTCCCCTAGAAAATATTATGATTCTCTGAAATCGAACCACTAATATTAGCTAAAAACCAGCCAAGTCCTTCTCAATTGTGGCCTTACCTTCAAAATAGGCCTTCCACAATGTTCTGCCTGTCAGAATTAACTTTCCGCAACAACCTTTACCTTCCACAATTGCCTTTCCGCAAGTTCCTTCCCGCAACAGAGTTTCCGCAACTCTATTCCTGCAATGTGTCCTTCTGCAAGTTTGGTTCCGCAACTCAATTTCCACAATTCTCTCTTCCGCAAGCCTCTTTCTGGAAGACCCTTTTTCACAAGATCCCTTCCGCAATTTTTGGATTGTGGATTGCGGGCGTGCCTTCAACCTTCCTCAAAACTAGCTTCCGCAAATCGTCTCCCTCAAATCTTCTTCCGCAACTCTTTACGACCTTCGATTTTATGCGGCCTCTTTCCTGACCGTCGATATGAGATCAGATGCGGACCTCACCTTAACTTTGTGGATTCCTTATCTTCCTTACACCTTTGTTTTGTAGATCTTCTCTGTGCCGTCAAATCTTTGTGGCTTTGATCTCGTCCGTCGATCTGCTACTATGCGGAACTCTTAACTTAGACTTTGCGGAATGCTCTCTTCCATTCACGTTCACCTCGTGATCTCTTTTCCCCATCGTCAATCCATATTGTCTCATTTGATCTGGATCGTTCAACCTCTGCAATATTCAATGGCTGCGACTATGTGTTTCTACGTCGATTGATCAGAGAATCGATCAATCAAACTCGATCACTCTTCGCCAGACTTGATCCCTTTTGCTGCCTCTCAATATCATCCTCATGATTTCACACACACAGATATCATTCATATACCCTTTGCACCATTCAACTCTCACACAAAATCTTTAACGACATATATGCATAGATTAATCAAATAATTGCAAAGACCTTCAAACTATCAACGTTTCAGATGTGAATTCATACATTCATATAGAGACAGCTTAGTTAGCTTTCTTTATTCGCACAAGAACCTGATACAAACATGACCAACTCTCCTTTGGCTAGATTTACATTCTTTGGCCACACTTAACCAAATCTTACAACGTTTGGCTACTCTTTAGCTAGATTTACATTAATTGGCTACCTTATAGTTAGATTTACATTAGTCGGCTACCTTGTTTTAGCCTCGTAGGCTTACATAATATATACAACAATATTCGTGAACCCATTCTGGTTCAGATCCTCAATATACTCAACAATCTTCTAAATTGCTGCTAACTAATTCCAAATACAATAAACTCCCAAACCTAACTCTATGACTCGTTTATTAGATGATGACTTGTTACATGACTCATCCAAATGTCTCAACCCACTAACGACTCACCTAGTGACTCATCCCCTATCTAGAAGCACACATAACATAGATTTATTTACAATGTAATAGTCTAAGGACTATTAATTCAGAAGATGAAGACCCCTTCGAGGCCTTTCAAAATATGGAACTTGACCTTGGATGTAGAGCAGGATGCTCCTGCTTCAGACTCCCCGGGAAGAAAGAAACACTAGTACAAAATGAGAAATTAATGACTAAAATTCGACTATAAACGACTATTTTTGAGTCAGTGGCTAATAGTATCCGATTTCCACTATCTTATCTATAGTCGTATTTCACTAGTCATTAATTGGTTGACTTATTAGTCATTGACAGTCACTGATTAAGTCATTGATTTAGTCATTGATACTCACTGTTTAGTCACTGATTTAGTCATTGATACTCACTGATTTAGTCATTGATTGTCACAATTAATGACAAAATATATGACTAAATAAACTACTAGATGATAACATATTAATGACTAAGCTAAATACGACTAAACGTTAGTCATGCTATAAGATACTGGAAATTAGCTAATAATAGTCGTATATATGCGAATTTAGTCGTTTTCTTAGTCACTAATTTATGATAGGGTACGGAGGAATTGAACCACCAATCTCCTGCCTATAATTAGGCAGGTGCTCTACCATTGAGATAGCACCCTTTAAGAAGTTGTTATTGCTTGACAATGATGATATTCAAACAAATTTTGCATGGGAACAATATTTGAGTCACTCGAACAGGGACAAGTCATATGGTAATGCCGCCACAAGTAAATAGGCAAACAATAATAGAATATGGTTGAAGGTTCAATCCATATGCAACAAAAATTTCAAATAAATAAATGATGGGCATGAGTATTTATAATTTCATATTCTTGCAACATGCAAACTTCTGGATACAATTCACTTGGGCATGAATATCTTGAGCATATTGATAGATATGCTGAAGATGCTTGCAATATTTTATAGACTGGAATCCTGGAGCCTGACCAAAATTGTTATGGAGAAGGGTTAGTGATGTGAATGCATGCAACCTAGAAATTAAAATGTCCAGGTTCAGGAACTGAAAATGGCATAATCATTGGCACTGTTGCTCTATGGAGACAAGACATACAAGAAATTGTTTAGGAATAACAAGTAGAGTGTGGGATGTAGTTCTTTAATGCCCCTTTTCAAATGCAATCAATGAGGTTTATCAAATTTGATGTTATAATATCTGAGTCACTAGAACAACGACAAGTCATAACGTTAATGCCCACACAAGTAAACAAGCAAACAATAATAGAATATAGATGAAGGTTCGATACATATGCAACAAAATTTTCAAATAAATACATGATAGGCATGAGTATTTATATGCTTGCAAAATACAAACTTCTATATACAATTCACTTGGCCATAAAAGTTTGCGAGTTCATCTACAGTGTTGATTTCAAAGAAATGAATGGACAAGGTATATAGTTACAACACTCTATCACGACCTGAAAAAACCAGTATTTTCCCAATGTTATATCAGCTATGCCCAATAAAATAGACAATAGGATCGTGTCTCAAACCAACAAGATTACCAATAGTCGCGACATGTAATTTGAATTATGTATCACCACTTAACTTTATCATAAAAAAAAGGATCATAGAAAAAGTAGAATCTCAATCAGATTCATTAGGATTTGCCCGCACAGGTTTATACCATTACACACAATTAAAATTAGGGAGTCAAACAAACATCTAACATCAGAATTGTATAATATAGGTGCTTGTTAAAGGTTGGAAAACATAATAACAAAAAAGTGCACCTATTCTTTATCTCAGCAGCCATGGTCATGAAAGCCTGCTCCACATTTGTTGCATTCTTCACACTTGTCTCCAAAAAAGGAATGCCAATCTCATCAGCAAATGCCTTGAAGAACAAAATACACAAAGCATGTCAAGAAAAATGTAGACTGAAAAGTGACAAAAAAAACTAACCCTTGAGATTAATAAAAAAAGAATCTACAAGCCAAGTCAACAAACTTAAGACCACAAACCGCCATAGTGTTGCAATTAACAAAAAATAGAGCACCAACAACTTCAAGGCACACTCATATTCAAATCCTCATCAAGTCAAAGACGATGATGCATACAGTGAAACACATAGCAGTGCACATGATGCCAAAGCTACTCATCATTTAACATTACCTTGGTTTTATCATAATCAACAGCTTTACTAGTAGTCAAATCACATTTGTTTCCAACAAGCAACTTGTTGACATTCTCACTCGCATGGCGATCAATCTCATTCAACCATTGTTTCACATTATTGAAAATATCCTAATCAGTAACATCATAAACAACCTGCCAACAGAAGAAAAATATCATTATAAAGCCATAAATTTAAATAAATAATGGACTATACCAAGGATACCAACAATCAACAGCTACTCGACATTTAACATTACCTTGGCTGTATCATAATCAATAGCTTTATTAGCATTCAAATCACATTTGTTTCCAACAAGCAACTTGTTGACATTCTCACTCGCATAGCGATCAATCTCATTCAATCATTGCTTATATCTTACTGAATCTTGTCTGCAATATTTCATTTCATATATGTCAGTTACTTTCCATCATCTGTGTTCTATTGTCCCTGTTTGTTGCATCTATGGGTCATTGTTGAACTGATAAAGTTACAAACTTCCTTGATGAGTCCTTTACTAGGTGTTCCGTTAATTTCAATGCCTGCAATTCTATCTACATTTTGCATGCAATATTCTATTGACAAATACCATGTATCTGGATGATAACCAGGAAATGCAACAACAGGCAGTTCCTTTAGCAATAGAAACAAAGCATAATTTAGTACGATTTCCTACTGACACTGAAGGTATGTTTTACTGGGAAACAATAATATCAATCTTGGTAAAATTAATAAAATGCTTCCACTCTAAGTAACAGGTCAACCGAGATTTTGAACAGTTTAAAGGCACTGTAGTCATTAATTGATCATATGCACAGTCGAGATTTATGAATATAGGTATGTTTAGTGAAGCTTCTGCTATGTGTCAGATGTTCCAGCCGGAATTGGTGACTCTGCTGTTGAAAAACACAGTAATTCAAAGCATGCTTCCTTCAAAATACAGGCTATGAAGGTGTCTTATTGTATGGAGCTTGCACAGTTTGGGAATACTGAAGCAGATTGTAGCAATGCTTCTTTGAAGGGATGCTCAATTAAGGAAGAGTTGGATGTGTTAATGGAAAGAGATATTGCTAGTTCAAGTTTGGTAGGAGATCAAGCAAAAAATTGTAGCGATAGGATACTAGAAGATTCTAGTAGGAAATAAGCAAGTGCTCATGCTTAAATTATAAATTGTCTTACTATAGAGTTTTGTATCATCCTCAATTAGTGTTGTTTTATATTTTAATGTGAAATGTAATCCTTTGGTATTTTGACCCACTGATGTTTGGAGAACAAGAGATTGCTTCAAATACATTGAAACTTCTATCACCAACATGCAGATGTGGCAAGGAGGCACCCAAGTACTATGTGCATCCCTACATACAGTGGAAGATTCTACAGATCCAAAAGGGGGGTTTGGTCCTTTCAAAAGGAGACCAAAGAACCTACTATAGTGGTAGTGTCTGCATTTCTTTCTTCTTCCATTTGTTTTTTCTTTTAACAATATCATCTTTAAAATGCTGCTTACTGAGATTTTACTTTCTTGGATTTGTGTTTTTGGAGCAGATCATCCGGAAGGAGATGAAGTAACCAATGAAAATTTCTTTCATGGAATGCCATATACCAAGGAAAAAACAGATGCTTCTTTTATCTCACCCAATATTGAAATGATCTCAAAAGATTCTCAATGGAAGCATCTCTTTGAGGCAAGGGATACAGAGGTTTTGAATATGGCACCAGAAGATGAATTACAAGGAAAAATTCTATTCTTGCAAAACAACCTGCTTGAAAATGCAAGGGAAAATCGCTCCCGTTCTGGTTTGATGCTTGATATGATTTTCTTTGTATATCAGTGAATATTTAAATTTATTATCTATTGCCTTGTCTGGTTTGGTAATGATATTACCTTGAATATCTTTGCAGAGAATTTTATTCTCAGGGTGATAATGAATTTGTCTGAAGAGCAGCAAGCATTGTGGAAGCAAAGATGTGATGCATTTCTAGTAAACGATAACCTAAGACATGCAAGAGAAGCTAAGAAGCAGGGTAGAAAAGAGAGGAGGCATAAGGAGGCACAGGCTATCTTGGCTGCAACTACTGTAGTAGCTGCAGCTTCTCCTAGGACTAGTTCTTCCAGGAAGGATGGAATTGGAGATGCAGTTGAAGAGCACAGTCTATGTCAAGTTAGCTTTCCTAGCAAGCATTCACATCCAATACATCCAATTTTGGACATCCTACCTCTAAATATCTTCTTCCATTTCTATAAATTAATATATATTATCTACAACTTAAACATCCAATATCTACTAGCTTAACATCTTGAAGTACTAAGCATGCCCATTAATCATATATGGTACACTACCGAAAAAACAACCTCACCATATTTTATCGTTTACCTTTGGTAGACCTCAAACTATATCCAACTTGGACAACAACTACAAATAATGAAAATTAGGATGCTTACACCTTTCATTCCACAATCTATTCTAATATTCAAGAGTTGCTGCAAGTGCCTGCATCTGGTAAGATTGTTTCCTTTGTTTCAAATCCATCAGGGTAGACAGGCACAATAGTCAATGTTGATCTCATGGTTGATTTAAAAGCTCCAAGTGGAGAAATTATAAAAACATTGATAGCAAAAATAAGGTAAGATTGTGCCCTTTTACAGTGGGAGATTAGGTTAAATATGGTCCATGGTTGGGCAGGGTTGATGATGTAGTCCAAAATGTAATAGTCTCGTTTGATGACAATGAAAAGTGCAAGACAAAGAGGGCTGATCTTGGATTCCTTCACAATCTGAACGGACATAATCCACGTTCACGTCAACATCGACATCAACATCGACTATATCTTCTTCATTTACACATTTGCATTGCTCTAGGAAAATTTAGGATTAATGTTTTATTACTATCCTAGGGTTCTATTTGTAGCCTCTCTGTCTTTTTAGTCTATAAAAGATAGGTAGAGGTAAGGTATTAATCAATTTTATTCAGTTTTGAGTGCGTTGTTGTATTGATTTTTTCTAGTTAATGAGAAACATAGATGTGTTTTTAAGTGCCGCAGTTTCTATTGTTTGTTGTTGATATTTTTAGTTAGCTATATGCCTATAGATCTAGCATCCCTTCCAGCTGTTTTGATATGTAAGTAATTTTCTATTAACATAGAGTTTGTAGGAGTACAAATCTGCTTACCATGTCCTAAAGTTTAACATGGTATCAGACATGTGATTCTAAGATCTTCCAATAATCCATGTATGGATAAATCGGCTCTCCATGGGAACAATAGGATCCAGTGGGTGTGATGACCTATCTTTAGTAATTGAAGCTGATGTGTGCCTGTGAAAGGAAATAGGGCTTGTGATAGGTTGTTTGGTGAAATACTTAGGATCTTCTAGTGATTGTAATGTGGTTTTTTCCCTATGATAGGTGATCCACACCTGGGATAGATTGCATGTATGGTTTCTAAGTTTCTTTTGTGGCTGATTTGTTTGGTTTTAGTGTTTCCCAAGAACTGCAATGATGACTATCTCAGTCCCCAAGAGTGTCACATGTTCAAGGGCGCTTCCAATTTTGTACTAAGGAAGTTGGAGCTGCAAAATCTATTGGAGTTGTTTTATTTTTGGAGGTCGTGGAAGGAAAGGTGACTACCCATACTGATTCCACACAACTAGTCGAGCACACAAGGCGGTGGCCAAGGCGAACGGATTCAATGAAGCATCCTTGTATAAAGACACTTCGATTTAAAGAGAAAGTTGCAAACTTGCTGAAACAACCTCTATATCAAAGGTATTATGCAGATACTCAAGCATTGGCAGTGAATTAAAACATCTGCACGGAACTCTTAGTGAAAGTGAATGGAAAAAAAACATATTCCTAGTCACTGGTACAATCTATCTAAAGGAATTTAAACTATGGATATCTTAAGGTGGGTGCATAAATATCATGGAACAAAGTGTTGGATGTCAGTAAATTTCAACAGAATGATCAAGTAAAATCAATAATAGGCCCACTGAAATTCCTGATATTAAACATGGTTGGGAGAACTACCTAGCAAATGGTTGTAAATATGTTGTACATTGCAACTACTGTATTCTACTTTTTTCCAACAGCAATGACAAAAAGAGTCTCGAATGAATATATTGATGGGATTTATTAAAATCAATAGAAAATATCAAAACAAAGAAAAGATAACAATTTAAATGGATGTTCTGATAGCTATTGTCAAGTGCCCGAGCTTAGCAGTGAGCACCATATAAAAACCCTTATGTATTAACAAAAACAATAATAACAACAACAGAAAGACTCACCTAAATAATCCTCTATATCATCATTTGAAATGCGTCCATTGGGGCCAGTACCTTTTATGCTTGAAATTGAAACCTGGAAAATGGAGACAAACAGTGTGGACACAAGGTCACGCAAACAAGATAAGTCAGATAGTCATAAAATGATAAAAGTAATATTGAAATACCAAGTACTTATTTCTATGATAGAAGTACAATCACTAACATAATTCTTATGACAAGTAAGAAACTGACCTTATGATCTTCTGTCATCTTTCTTGCAATATGGCTAGCAAAAATGTGATCTTCTGTTTGAGGAAATGCTACACTCTTCTCTGTTTCAGGAGTTACAACCGGGCTTGGAGTGTCTTATTTTGGTGGAGGTGGTGGAGGAGAATATTCCTTTGAAGGATCCTTTTCAATGGTAGCTCCCTGCCTCGAGGGTGTGTAGCCCTTGAGTTTTGCAATGTCATCCTCATCTTCCACCATAATTGCTATAACCTGATTCAAAACCAGTACAACAAAAAACGATACCTAGATGTAGTTGGATTGAGATCAACAAACAAGTGCATAATGTTGTCATTTGAGAAAGTTCATGCCCATAAATGTAGAAAATATATACAATGTACGATAGGTTGTATCAGGAGATGAAGGTTTTAGGTATGATATTCATACAAGGTTTGTGCTGAGTGATGTGAATGGAGGATAATTTTTTTTTCCTTTGTAGTGAGAAATTGGAAATTGGATTTGGGCTATTAAACACTTATCTGGGGATAACTATTAGATTTGTTAAGAAACTTAGAGTGTGTAGATATTGTCACTCTACAACCAAAATAATCTCAAAGGTTGTAACAGTACAAGATGTCCTTGTAAAGGATGCTAACTGCTATCATAATTTCAAGGATGGGAAATTCTCATTCCCATATTATTGATAATGCTAATTGTTACCCCTCAAATAGAATGTGCAATTTGAAATTTCTTTCCATCAGTTTGGTGGTCTAATAGATCCACACTATATCTCGATCCAGTAGAATGAAAACTTGTAAGTCAAACGATTGTTTATCATAGTAGGGGGATCTACTATTCTATCAAATCTGAATGATATGTTTGGTTTGGGGGCACCCTGGTCACATAATATATCCACATACTTGGTCGTAGGGTAGAGAATTTTTGCATGCATTTGAATTTTTGAAGGTTTGAAGAAGACATTGTACTCAGATTTGCATGTTGATAGAGTCTTTAGATTGTCTCATCATTAAGCAATGGCTGAAGAAGTGTTGCTCCAGATCTGTGAGTTTGAGTGTTGTTAAGGAGAAAACTTTGACTGGTAACTCAAGTTTTCCTTAGATACAAGACCCTTTTCTTGTTTCCATGAAGATAATAGAAGAAGCAGAAGCATAGATGGGATAGATGTTGGACAAAGTTTGGAACAAAAAGATGAGGGCTAGGGCTATGAGGTCACCTGCAATACCCTATTATGTTACCTGCATTTGTCACCTGATAAGCATGTATTTTCCTAAGAATATGGCCCTAATGAAGTAATTATTCAAGGAATCTTATTCATGTATGGAGAGTTCTCATATTTCTTATGGAACTTTGCCAATATCACTACATAATATCCACTTACAGTGGACTCATAAAAAGTGCACATCCTTTGAGTTGAACAACATACGAGGGTGGTCTTTTATTTTATATGGTATCAACTATATCTACAAATAGAAAAAAATGTTGCAGCCATCATTAAGGGTTTATTGCATGCATGTCTAGTTATTAGAGGAAACGATAAAGTACTTGTTGGTAGCTTATAGTGACATGTGATTGAGAGGCTTCCAAATGATAGGGATATGCTTCTAGATACAAAATTATTTATGTACAAAACCAATGAAAAGGGCTCCCAGCTATATAACCTAGATTTCCAAGTGACGAAGAACAATGATGTAAGCAAGGATGCTCAATGGACCAGATGTTGATCTAGAACTGCATTTAAAGTATGTTACTGAATGTTCTGAGACTATTTTTTGGAGCATTTAAAATCACATGAAATAAATTGAACACTTCCAATGCATCTACAAATGGATAGGATTGTCATTGTATGAAGCTAATTTTTACTTTAACATAAAATTATGATTATATTGAAGTTTTGAACTATGCCAGGCTAAACTAGATGCAAGAAACAATCCTAGATTTTAAGTTTTGGATACCTGAATTTGTTATGATTTATGTGTTTAACTTGAAATTGTATCCGATGACTCAATCCATACAGATTTTCTAGTATCACTTTCCTCCTTAAGGTGTTCAACCATCTCCTCTTCAGAATTTGGTAATGTGTGTACACCTAACAAAATACGAGAAAGATACTGACAACAACTAGAGTAGAGCATAAAATAAGAATATTCTAGAGTTCTGAATCTTTGAAAACCATGCCTAACCGTATCATAACACAATCTACTTCTTCCATTAAAAGCTTGTAACTCAACAATAGCATGCAAACAAAGTGCAATAACAAAGAAGATTAATCACACAAATACCAGAAAAATCATCATCAAAATGATATGTAACGCAGAGTACTAATAACTTATTAACAAGTGCAATAATGGGAACATGGCACTACCATAGAACATTAGGCATACGGGGTAACCTTGACATTGACTAATTAGAATTAACTAATTATTGCAAAACCACTGAGGCCGACGATATTCAACTGTGGATCCTCTCAATTTTATCTAAGAATTGTATGGAAATGTTTGTTATGAATATAAATATTGTTTTGATGTCCAAAAATAAGAATGATATCAATTTTAATGGATCTCATGCAGTTAGATCATTTTCACAAGTTAATAGACTGGTTGTGTGTCAGGGTATCCTTGTAGATCACAATACAAGTTCAAAATATTGATCTTGATGTTGGCGGGAATAAGATTCTAAATTACTAGTGTGGGGTCCTTGCACCATGAGCCACGAGCCTCCTAATCCATCTATGGTTCCCTCAATCCCCTTACATAAATTGCACTAGAACAATGGGTAGATCATACATAGGGTTGGCAGAGCGCTAGGAGCACCACCACAGTCATCCTCAAAGCGAAAAACAGGCAACTAAATTAAAGAGTTCCTATGTTGGCCTTGGTGACTTTGGAAGCTGAGAAGCAATCACTGCAGGGGAATGAAACATAGTGATTGGGTTCCCCCATCCAAAACCACAAATGGATGGTTAGGGAGTGCCAGGCAAGAATAATGAAAATGATTCTTTGGCCTCTGGCATGGTTCCTGTAGTAACATAATATTCTAGTATTATGTTATCTGTGCCTGATACTTTGGGATCTGCAGTAGCACTAGCCATTGTGGCCTTTAAAATTTTTGTACTCCTTGGCTTATTTGTTCACACCAGCTGGGGCTTTGATAAAAAAATTGAAAAATGTGGTAGTTAATACTATTATTCCATAGACTTTGGGACATAGAAAGCTCTCACAACGAGTTCTTGGTTGACTGACCTTGTAACCTCTTTTCCCTGCAAAAAATACTCATGTGCATATATTGTTCTATTAATAGTTACAAAGGAATTTTTATAAAACAAAAAGAAGAGTTATCAAGTTTCAATATCGGCCTCCATTTACAAGCCTAGAGTCGAGCTCTCCCTATCCAACACACTACGCATCAGGTTCATTAAAGCAGTCATATTTCCATCCAAATATTCTTACCCACGGCCATGGATGTTAGGTGAGTTGGAGTCTGTTGGACTTACTCGCTCTTGTGTTTCCCTTTTGGTGTTATGCCATAATCTTGACTCATGCATTCACAGAATTGCAAACCCTTTTCCACCAAGCCTACGTGACTGCACACAAACAAGATATAAACAAAAGGTGATTTAATCTGGCTTCAGGTCAATTTGTTGCATTTTGCAAAAAAGAGCAACAACATCCTCGCCACATCCATGCATTCCAAATCCTGCAATCATTGCACTCCATGGTACCACATTTCTTTTAGGCATTTCGTCAAATAATTGCCTTGCGATCTCTACTCTCATGCATTTGAAAATACATGTCAATGAGGGCAATGACCACCACAATATCAAAATTAAATGCGCTCCCAATTATGTAATCATGGAACTAATTCCCTTGCTGCAAAGATCCTAAATGGCCACAATCCAAGAGCAGACTCACCATTGTGCTTGAGTTGAGTTTCACTCTTTTCATCTCCCTTTGTCGAAAGAGTCCTAAATCCTCATCAACATACCCATTCTGCACATACCTTGAAATCATCACATTCCATGACACCATATTTATCGTAGAAATTTTATCCAACACCTTGGCATGCAATAGAAGCAATTCCCCACTTGGAATACATATCCATAACAGCAGTCCCCAAAAAGCATCAGACTGAATTCGACTTCTAATTACATAACTATGGATCAAATTATCTTCTTCTAGGGTTCCTAAACGAGCACATTCCTAAAGCACACTTACTACCATAACCAAGTCTAAAACCACTCCCACTAGATGCAGCTGATGAAAAAGAACCAATGCCTCATTAGCTTGATGACTCTGTGCATAACCCATAATCATAGTAGTCCATGAAACCATATATCGCTTAGACATTTTGTCAAACATTTGGCATGCATCATCGACACATTCAAATTTAGCATACATATGAATGAGGTTAGTCCCTACAAAAACATTGGAAATGAACCCATTTCTGACAATATGATAATGAATCTCCTTACCCTCTTGCACAATCGATAGATCTCTACACTCCTTGAGTACCAATGGAAATGTAAAATAATTTGGGAGTACACTTTCATCTTTCATTTTGTAATACACTTTAAGTATTTTCCTACTCAGCCTGTTCTTGGAAAGCCCTCTAATAATTGCATTCCATAAGTAAATTTTTTTCTCTTGAATTTTATCAAAAACCAGTTGGGCATCTCCAAGGATGACATCTCTCCTTCCATGTGTAGGTAACCTCCTTGGCTGGTTTTGCAGACAAGATGATGGGGTTTTCCTCTCCTCTTCTCATGGGAAGGTGGATTATGGCACTCATCTACCCACGGGACGCTGGATGGTTTGCATGGGTTGAGAGGTTGATAGGTTAACAATATTTCTTGTCTACAGGGGTGTGTCTATGATTTGTGTTTTCAATTTCAATTTGTTTGTGTTTTTTTAATATTATGTATTACATCTTTTATATTTTAATTTTTGTTTTGTATTAAATATTATGTATTACTATGTGGAACTGAACATGTATAAATTTAGTAGGGTTTTCACTGAGACGTATAAACACATGACGATATAAGCAAGGTGACATATAGTATTATTAATACAAATGTCACATTCTTCATCTAATCTTGGTTTTGGAAGAGATGTGGAGGCTATGTTCTCTTTTTAAAAATGTTTTTCTCAATCACATATTCAAAGAAAGGAACAAGTTTGTAGATGATCTATAGAAAGAAGGTTTTTGGGCAATGGTACATCATGACTGAAGTAAATGGTGTCTCTTGTGATTTTTTGCATCCTTGCTTTGTAGTTTTGGGAAATAAATAATTTCTTTGATTCGTCAATTTTTCCTTTTGAATATTTGTCTATTTTAGTTTGGTATTTTTCATATTTTGATTGGATTTTGTAGTCCTATGATCTACAAGTGATATTAGTTAAATGACAACCAAGTTGCAAGTTAAAGTCATTTATAGAACATTGATAATTTATCCTCCACCTATGCTTTCCTTGTGCTTTGCATCACTTGTTTAGTCTCTAAACAATATGCAATTCAATTCTTTTTTTATGATAGGTAATATTGGGATTTGATTAACTATCACAACGACTCTACAAAGGATTTGAATACCAAAAATCAGATATGTTATATTGAAATATTCAAGTAGTCACATTAATTAGATTTGTGTTGGTTTTAAAACCTGGAGATGAAGAAGGTGATTGCATTGATTTTTACTTCTTTGTAGCGAAATTATTGAGTTAAAGTGACTATAAATAGCAGCAGTTCCTTCCCTCTGTAGTATAGTGCCAAAGGAGCTCGAGTTAACTGGATGTTTGGAGATGTTAGACAATGGATTGGAGGAGCGTGCCCATATCTTCTCTCAGCCTCTTTGCAAACACCAAACAACAGTGGCAACAATAGTTATATGAATGATTTTTGACACAATGAAATAAATATTATTGACACTCAAAACATTCAGGTAATGAAGCAATCTCCTCTAATCTGAAATAGGATTTGGATGGTAGGTTATGGTGAACTATGCCTTGACCAATGCACTAGGGTGATAAATTTTACTGTAAATCATCATTTTATATACCCTTAGAGAATAATAAATGCAAGTATACCAAAAAAAAGAAACCATGGGAAAGAAACGAAGAATGAACTTGCCCAGTTCATGGGCCAAAGTTAGAGGAAGATCCCATGGAATGGAACTGCCATGGAATTCCTTAAGGGTTAGCTTTCCATGAAACAACATCCCTCTGAGCTATTTTGTCAAACACATCGCAGGCATCCTTCACACACCCAAATTTTCCATACATTGATCTGAGAGCACTACCAAAATGGGTGTGGCCATTAAATCAAGGGACAAGAATCTGCTCGAATGACTCCCACCTTTATCTATCTAATGTGCTCAAGCTAAAAGAATAAGTGGGGTTTCTTTTACACCTAAATCAAATCTAGCTTCTCAGGTGTTTGTGGTCTAAGCTGGACTAGAGAAGGTAAGGAAGGGGTTCGAAAGGATAAGCTCCAGGGATGGGTTGGGTTGGATTAAGTAATTTCCTAATTGTGATCTCTAGGGACTCGAGAACCATCCATGATGCACACAACCTTGAAATGGCACCAATATGACACATATTGTTTCCCAGAAATTCATTTAATAGGGGTAGTTTGGTGTTTTTTTGACAATGTGTATGGTATATGAGCACTAAAATTATATTTCTAGTCTTCTAGTGTTGTTTTTCCTCAAATGATGTCCATACAACACTTGGAGACTAAATCCTACATGGCCCACATGCAATAAAATATTATCTTACAACCTATAATATTATTATTCCTCCTTGGACAATATCCAAGGGCCCAAGAACCTTCCTCAATGCACAAAACCTCATAATGATGCCCGTGCCACACTTGTAAACCAAAGATTCAGTTTACATGGTATTGTGGTGATTTTGGCTAATGTGCATGGGCCATGATCCATAAAAACATATTTTAGGCCCTAATATGTTTACATGTGCCTAGGACCTTGACAAGAATCCTTGTTGTGGAAATCCTCATAATCAGACCCATACAACACATGTAGGAAAATATCATATTTACAAGGGTGTGTGGTGGTTTTGGACTTGATACATGGATGAGCACTAAAAGTCTCTTTTACATTCTAAGATGCTAGTGATCTTCCTCTGACCATGTCTCAGACATTAGGATCCATTCCTGATGTGACAAAACTTTAAAATTTGTCTTTAGGGCTCGTGGGCCATGCATGGAATGACCCTATGCCACCATATATACCCTATATAAAAAATCTTTGTACTATGATTTCTATAGGGTGGTAATTTCAAGGTTTCACACAATGCAAATCATTCTCATATCCTAATCCATGATCCAACATCAAACAAGAGAGTCTTCAATGATTAATATTAACATTTGGGGTTCAGGGGGTATGCTTGGTGCTCTAGGCCATCACACATGCCCTGTATAGGGAATCGTTGGCCTATAAGTGAGATGTGGATCCTATTTCAAGATTTAGAGTGTTAGATATTGTTTTCATGCATTATGTTGTGCACATACAAAAATCCAAGGACTTAGGACATAACATTCATCTCTAGGGCTCATGGGGCATGTGCAAGGCCTTGGGACACCTCACAAACCTTGCATATGGAATCTTTAGCATGCGAGTGAGATATGGTATTCATTTTGAGTTTTAGTCTATTAGTGATGTTTTTCATGACCCAATCCATCATTCATGGTAAAAACCAAATTCCTAGCCCAAAATGTTTTCCTTTAGGGATCATGGCCCATGTTGGGCTGCTAGTATATTGCACAGGCCATACGTATCAAAGTTTCGGCATGTAGAACATTCCACCAGAGTTCACAAGTTTTCATATTTTTTGTTTATCTCTCCACCAGTAGCGCTCCTCTCTCATGCCAATGAAGCAAGCAAGCTTTGGCATGAGAGGTTTGGTCATATAAATTACAGATACCTTCATGAAATTCATGATAAAAATATGGTTGTAGGGTTACCAAACATCACTTTCACAAAAGTAGTCTTCCAGGGTTGTATCCCAGGAAAACATTCTAAGAGAAAGTTTGAGAGTTCAAGGCCTAAGAGAACCTCTGAACCTTTGGAGCTGATCCATAGTGATATTGCTGGTCCTTTCCCTCACTTGTCACTAACTAAAGCCATATACCTATTAACCTTCATTTATGATCATACTACGTATTGTTGGGTCTACTGAGGTAGCTGCATTGTGTGGACGGAATGGTGAGGGACCGCCACCCACAACAAATCTGACTACATGGGTTGTGCAACTGTCCCCTAGCCCATAAAGGGGTATCGTGTGATACCTTCTTGTTAATGATCCACTACTAAATATGGGCGGATTGTTCCACGAAATTTTTCCACGTTTTCAACATTTGTGGGTCAAAAAAATGATTTTTAAATTATTTTTTTCAGGGCAGAAAAAACGTGGCAATATCCACGATTTTTAAAGTTCCACGAACATTCGTCCCTATATCGACGAATTTTTTAGGTTTCACTTTTCGTGGAAACAGGGACGAAAGTCGAGTTATATAAACTACACACTCTCACCATAATTTTCACATTTTCTTTTCATGCAGCACATTGAGCATGGATTTTGGACTTGCGGGGTGATTGTATGAGCTTGGATATTCTGCATACGTCTGATATTGAACTTGCAAGGTTAGTAATGTGTAATTTTTTGTCTATATTTTTATAAGGGTTAGATTTTAATATTGTTTATAAGTAATGAGGCTTACGTCATGTTAATTTGTTTTTTTTCCTTTCTAATATTTTTTTCAAGAACTTGCTATAATTTTCATTTAACTTGCTATATTTTTTTCAAGAACTTGTTTTTTTTGGCTTAGGTCATGTTAACTTGTTTTTTTGCCTTTCTACCCACAAAAGTTCATTATAAAATGGTTGTGGCAAGGAAATTCATGGAAATGCTATTTTAAGTCCAACATACTTCTAGCTTAAGAATTGCATCACCTTGTCAAATCTAGATTCTAGTTAAATATTTTAGGGTAACAAGTTGATTTTCATGGTAAATAACATTCATTCTAGTACTAAAGTCATTTTTTTTAATTAAATTAAGTGGTACTTTTCTTGCTTGTGATTAATATTGTGTTTGTGATGCTTTTTTTTGTTATAAAAAATTTGTGATGCTTCTTAAGCTATGCAACATATTCAAGAAGCTTATGAAAACATATTCATGAGAGTTCACAAATAGCCCATCCCTATTTCATCTACAAGATAAAAATCTATAATGCATAAAGGTTCTTATTCAAATACTACATCTCCAAGTTAGGCCACTTGAACCTATTCTCTTACCAATTCTCTTTGTCATCCTAAGTTATGAAACACTATAAGTGACATAATCTCTTCTCCTAGTTCTAATGCGTACCACATTGATGTGTCCTACTAAGCTAGGGATTATAACTACAATATTGGTTAAGAGCCTACCCTCTTTGGTGGTCAAACTATATGAGGTCTTCAAACTATACAAGTAGTTATCAATTTTCCAATATTTTTGGTTCCTTAACATTTGCCATTTACCATTTTTTTTAGTAACCAACCATTCTCAATTGACTTTCTCACAACCAACTTACCATCTTTCCATTCATATTAACTTGAGTCATCATGTTTTTCTTTATAAATATAGAAAATATTGGATTATAATATATTATATTCAGAAATGTACTTATAATATCTAATGTAATTGACAAGTTATTGTTTTGTATGGTGTAGGTAAGACAATTACTTGTACGGCCACTACAAGGATTTGTCACTATGAATGAAAATGCAAGGAAACTTGCTCAGTTTAGAGCTGCATTAGAGGTGAGAGGAAATGGAAAATGTTATTGTCCTTTCTTTGATTGCATGGGCTTGCAAAAAATAAGACTTTTAATAGAAACAACTGAAAGACATTGTAGGGAGAAGGGGCACGCCGAAGGGGGTTATGAATATCGTCCCCTGGTAAGACTATTTTTGGGGTTCAATTTTTAATATATTCACTGTAATATTCATCATGTCTGCCTGAATTTTAGTAAAATGTCTTATTTTTTTACTATATATTCTATACAAACTAATTTTTCTATGTTGTTTGTAAATTTATAGACAATGCCCCCAAAATGTTGTGTTCCAGAGAGTTATTTTCCAAGTACTAGTAGAAATACTCATTCAGTACAGCCCGACGAACTTCTACATTAGAATATTGAAGATGATCAAGTAGTTATTTCTGATGATATAATGGATGTAGATAACATTAGTGACACAAATCAGGAAGATGAGATACATAGATTGATCCAAGACACATTTTCTCCAATGGATGAGGACAACTAGGATGATAGTGATGATGTTGATCCTCTACTTGAGAAGTCATGTCAACTTCTTTATGAAGGCTCAAAAACAAATCTTTTATCTGCTATATTGTTGTTAGTGAACTTGAAGGTTTTGAATGGATTATCAAACACCTGTATGACACAGATACTAAGGTATGTAATTTGTTTATTTTTATTTTTGACTGCATGTTCACAATATCTATATATAGAAAGGGTTGAATTTTTTCCTATATTGTTGCTATTGTAATCTAATGTGTAAAGTTTGGATGCGATATTGATGATTAATATTGTTTTCATTGATTTATTCTTTCGAATTTTGTAGATTGTTAGGTGAATTTCTATTACCAACTTCAAATATTTTAAAACGCACATATCGAGGGATATATGTCATTATGAAATCATTTGGTATGGAGTATCAAACTATTGATGCATGTCCTAATGATCATATCATATACTATGGACAATATGCATTAGAAAATGAATGCCCACAATGTCAAACAAGTAGGTATAGAACCGATAAAGTGACAAAAAAGGTGCCTCAAAAAGTTCTTCGTTATATTCCGATAATCCCACGTTTCCAGCGGTTGTTCAGGTGTCAAAGTATAGCACAGTTTATGGATTTCCATGCAAAGAACATAAGTCGCGACGATGTTCTTCGAATGCCTGCATATGGTTCTGCATTCAGTTACATTGAAGAAAAGTGGCCAATTTTTAAAGAAGATCCTCATAATGTTAAACTTTCTTTGGCAGCTGATGGTGTCAATCCATTTGGAGAGCTTCGTTCTACCTACTTAGTGTGGCCTATTTTTGTTATAAACAATAACCTTCCTCCTTGGATGTCGATCAAGAGAGAGCACACAATGTTGGCAATGATTGTTCTAGGTATTTAATTAATAGGTATTTTTTTAATTGAAAGTCTGATCAGTAAATATTTCATTGATTTGTTTTGTGCATGATAATTATGTCTTTCATTGATTAGGCAAGTACCAAGTTAAAGATATGAACGTATATCTTGAGCCTCTTATTGATGAGTTGCTGAAGTTATGGGCTAGAGTCACTATGTATGATATTTCTAAACCAATCGGGAAAATAAGATTTCAATTCCATGGAATACTTGCATTTACAATTCATGATGCTCTCGGGTTAACACATTTTTTTGGTATATTGTTGTTACTTTCTTTTGTTCCGTAATATTTTATATATATGTTGATAATATCATGCATTATTTTAAATTGTAATGCTAATTTGCTACACCAATTCATATATCTTGTAGGTCTTCAAACCAAGGGTAAATATGCATGTCCATTTTGCGGTCCCGGGATAAAATATTGTCGTTCAAGGAGTTTAGCAAAGGAAGTGTTCGATGAGTATAGGCACTTTCTGCCTAAGAACCATAGTTATCAAACTATAGACAAAGAAAAATTTAATGGTAAAGAAGAGAATGGAAAAAAACCACGAAGAATGACACCTCACCTATGGAAGGTGGAATATAATAGAAACAGTCAAGGTATGCCATTTTTTTTTTGTATTGAATTATGTTCAACGCGATATGTTATACCATTATTGATTAATTGGTTTTAATTTGATTATGTACTGATGTTTCATGAATTTCGTTCAGGCACACGAGGAATCAAAATTTATCCGATTCAATTCAGTAGGTTTTCATACTACAAGCACTTGCAAAAATTTCATTTGTTTGACACAATGCATATCGGGAAGAACATAACAGAAATGTTATGGCGAATATTAGATGGAAGGACTAACAAAGAAAAAATTGGAAAGATTTGTAGTGACATCCAAGAATCTAATCACGCATTGCAAAGTGTGATCATTAATTCTAATGGTGATGGCCGTCAACAGAATATTAGTCTTCCTTGGTGCTTGACGGAGCAATAGAGCAATATTGTGAGAGAGGTCATAAAAAATATCAGGTTTCCGATGGGTTTTTCGTCAAACATAAAGAATATCTTGATGAAAAAAGGTGATTTTGCAGGGGTTAAAACACATGATTGCCATACATTCATTAAGGTAATCATTAGTCTATAATATATTTCATTATCGGTATGCACTATTTTATTAATTCCATTCTCTTATTTAGAAATAAATATTAATAATTAACGGTTTTTTGATACAGTATGTTCTACCTTTATCTCTCCCATATGACTTTGACAGCAACATAAAACATATTATTTATGTTCTTGGAAAATACATGCGGTAAGTAATGTTTTACTTTGAAAATGTACTTGGTTTGTGGTCTGTAGCGGAACTTATTGACATATATTATGTTTTTCCCGCAAATATTATATATGCCTTGACATATTGTTTTATTGTATCATTTGTAGGTGGCTTTCATCAAAAGAAATCCATAAAGAAGATATAAGGCACTGGAAGAGAGAAATTCCCCGACTAATGTGTGAAATCCAAGAGTATCTACCTCCAACATTTTTCAATGCACAAGAACACTACCTCATACACCAAGTTGAGGAGGTTGAATTATGTGGACCAGTACACACAAGGTCGATGTGGATGGTGGAGAGGCAGTTGAAGTCACTGAAGGATTTTGTTAGACAAAGAGAGCGTCCCGAGGCTTTTATGGTTGAAGGATATATGGTATATCAGTGCATGGTGTACATTAGTGAATATCTACCTAAATTAACAGAAAATATGAATGTGCCTCGCATTTGGCATCTCGACTCCATCAACAAATTTGAAGGGGAGGTCCTACTGGGGAGAGGTACATTTAGGACTGTGAAAGGTAATTATTATACGTTGTTGAATTAATATGTTACACATTTATTCTTTCCAATTTTTTATTATCATACTGTTTTTAACTCTTTTTAATAATTATGCATTTTCAACTATATTAAACTATGTTCCTTTAATGATGATCTAATTAAATATGAAATTGAATTGTTTTTTTATCCTATAGTTGGTCGAGTGTGGGATGCTTTACATTTATACATTGCAAACAACCTTGATTGGATGGAGCATTGGATAAAATATTGTGAAGAATTCTTCAGTAGGTTATCATGGGAAGGGGTCAGTAACATGATTAAAACAACTCATCGTCTTCGACATCAGATTCCTGACCTTACGTCGCAAAGGGAAGTTGATTTAGCCTATGGTGTAAAATATAAAAAGGCAAGTAATTTTTTACCCACATTTTTTCTAGTTACTTCGATCCATTTTTCCAATTATTACATTTCATTTGTTTAAGTTTTCAAATATATTTACTAACTCCTATATGACGTTTATTAAGTCACAATGTATTTTTAACCTGTTGTCAATGTTGTAGCTCAAACATCACAAGGCTATGTTGTGTAATGGTCATACATTTCATATCAAAAAGTTGGATGATAACAGGAAAACCTCGGATTGTGGGATAACTGCAGTCTTTAAGGTCACCAATGTTTCCTCTAGAAGTGATAGACATCCAGAAGAAACCGAGAATAGGTACTATGGGCATTTGGAGGACATTGTTGAGTGTGATTTTAATTCCTTTAAAATAGTTTTGTTTGAGGTGAAGTGGTACAGGCTACAGATGCATGAACGTGATCCTGAAAGAACTGTTATTGAGCATGCTAATGGATTTACCATGGTTAATACAAGGGCATTTGAACCGGGTACAGAGCCTTATGTTCTTCCAAGTCAATGTGAGCAAGTATACTACTCCGAGGTACCAGGTAAAGCAGGTTGGTCATACGTTGTTCGATACGATCCAAGAGGAAGACCAGTAAAGTATAATCATGTACTAGATGATGAAGATAATCACGAAGAAGAAGAGGATGATGATGATTCATATTAGGCTGCAATCGATGTGTTAGATGAAGAAGTTGAAGAGGATGATCATGCAAATGTATCAGACGATGATCTAATTGACAATGAGGATGACTATATTAGCAAAGATGACTTTGATTTTGATGGCGATGTGAATGATCCTTTCATCAATATCTATTCAGAACCAGATCCTGATACAGATGTTGAGTTGGATGATGAAGAAGATGAATGATATTTAATTGTTGAAAAGTAGAGGTACGCAATGTTCTTAGGTTAAATTAAATGCACTCACCATATGTTCATTTTGTTGATTAACTTGGTTATATTTGAAAAGTAGTTTTCTAATCTAATTATGTTCTACATGTGCAGTAGCATGGGTGTTCCTAGAGGTTGTAGTGTTAATGGTTTGAATCGAACATGTGTCGATTGAGCAAGATACAAAATTGTGTTATAAGATTTATGTGTTATTTTTTGGGTTATTTCATATTAGAACTCTACTAGACTCATTGGAAACATAAAAAACTTATTTTGAGTCTTTCATTGGAAACATAAAAAACTTATTTTGAAAGGGGTTCTATCCTTGTTGGTCTTTCTAAGCTAGTTTTAATCTTAATGTTGATCATTCATCACTACTTTTAAGTCCTCTTAATCAATCAACCACTTTTGTTTCGTGAGAACTAGATCTTGCATCGTCTGATGATGTCTTTTGCAAATATGTCGACACTTGGATCCACTTCATTGGAATCAAATTGTACACTTTTAGTTCATCTAGTACTATATCATTCTTCAATATCTACATGTCAATGATCTAAACATCCTAATCGTTGTGATCGATTGCATCCTAATTGCTCTCTATCCATATATTGAAATTCCTATGGGTATGGTAATTAGTATGCTAATTTTTAATTTTTAATTAGTATCGTTATTTTTAATTTTTAATTAGTATTGTTATTGATAAAATTGTTATATAAAACAAAAATTGTTATATAAAACAAAATCAAAAACCTATGTTACAAATGTCATATATTTGAGAACCTATGTAAAATTGTTATGTTATAACAAATGTCATATATTTGAGAACCTTTAACATTGTCGACGGTTAAAAACAAAAACAAAAACATATGTTATGTCCGCGGGTTTGATGTGATTCATTTTGGTCATTTGCTAACTGTGAAACGCTTTGTTGCTCTCGACGTTCGACCGCACCAGCTAGTGCTTGCAACCTGCTACAATTCCATTTCCTCTTGCAACTCTCATCGTGCAATTGCTACGAGAGGGGTTTAAGTTGGTTTCGTGTGCTCCGACCGTTTTTGCAAATCCCCGCAGACCCTCAATGGCAACTGTAAGTGGATTCTAATTTACCAGACTTGCAGTAATGGAACTCTAATTTGTCAAAAAAACAATGCTGGAGATAGAGGTAGTATTGGTAGACCCTAAATGGTTGCTTGTGTTGATTGCTGAGATAGGGTTTTTTGTCCTCTGCCAACTATTGATATCTGTGTTGGAGATATGTCCAATCATGAATTGATTATGAATGCTATGGTAAATTCGATATGGAAATGACTATTTTTATAGGTTATGTGTGGTCCTTTGTTACTCATTATGCTTTGGTAGGGTTTTGGTTTTGATGTGATTACTTTTGGTCATTTGCTAAATGTCTCTGTCGAGCTTAACGAAAACGCTCTGTTGCTCTCGTTCGACTGCACTAGCTAGTGCATGCAACCGGCTACAATTCCATTTCCTCTTGCAACTCTCACCATGCAATTGCTACTAGGGGGGTTGAAGTTGGTTTCGTGTGCTCTGGCCATTTGTGCAAATCCCCGCAGACCCTAATTTGCAACCATAAGTGGATTCTAATTCAACAGACTTGCAGTAATGGAACTCAAATTTGTCTAAAAAACAATGCTGGAGATAGAACTAGTATTGGTAGACCCTAAATGGTTGCTTGTGTTGGTTGCTGAGATAGGGTTTTTCGTCCTCTGCCAACTATCGATATCCGTATTGGAGATATGTCCAATCCTGAATTGATTATGAATGTTGTGGTAAATTATGCATTGGAATGTGAGTATGTGGAACCCTTTTTGATAAAATTGTTTGCAAGTAGGGAGGTAAATTTTGGGGTTGAGCTGGGAGGGTTTTGCGCAAGCATTCCCTCATAGATATTCCACCCCTTACAACCGGCTCTTGGTCCATGACCTCCTTCACTGTGCGTGTTCCTTTGGGATTTTGAAACCCTCCTCTATTGAGTCGAATTTCTGCATTTTATGGGTTCGAATTAGGTGTTGTTGATTTCATTTGTTAATTGGGTTGTTTTGATTTTATAACCAAACCAATAGACATGGAATGCTTATTGTTGATTGATGTAAAGGCTGTAGTTCTATTTAACACATAAATAGTGATCCAAAGTTCATTGATATGGTTTTTGAAAACAGTTGCAAACCAGTTTTATTTGGATATTTTCGTGCAAGTGGATTCTAGGAATATGAATTAGATATGTGCTCATTATCACATTTTGAGGGTGTTTATGCCTGCAATTTAATTTTGATTTTAAGCAATTTTAAATCTCTCTGCTGGTAGCAACATTCTCCTTGGTTTGAGATGATGTGAGTTGGGAGCTTTGCTGTAATCCTAATTTTGGTTTAATAAGTTTTGTATCTCCGCCTTTTGCCACATTCTCTTGATTTGAGATGGTGAGAGTTTGAGGCTTTTCTGTTATCCTGCAAGCATTTCTTGGGTTCTCTGCCCATGATTCGAAGGCATAGTTTAACCTTCATGGCCATAGAAGAATGATTGTCTCAATGATATTGTACCTAGCTTTTAGATTTTGGTTTTGGAATTTGAACCAGATTGCTTTCCAAGTTGTATGTGAAAATTTTAATAATTTTTTAAAATAAAACACTATGTTTCTGGGTATCAATGCTCAGGATGTGAATTCTCATTTGGTCTGTTAAGCTCATCTAGATTTATACGTAGATTTTGGATATGATAGTTGTTTTAATTGGCGATATTAATGTGATTGCTTCAAATGAGGTCTTGAATTTCAACTTTTAGCCCTAAAATTTCTCTGGATATCACTGCTTTGAAAACCATCAATAGATTCCATAAGAAAACTTGAGTAAGATGTAAATTGTATTCCTTTTGATAGAAAATATGCACTTGTGTTCATTTCCTTCTAGAGATTATGAAGGGAAATGTTATTAAAAACATACACACATCAGTTTCACCTACTTGTAAATTACCTCTATGTTAGATTGTTCAGGGCACCACCTACTCTAGGTCTCTCATTAATTCACCATAGTGACGGTGTGGTAATTCCCAGTTTTGCCTACCCTGCTCCTTGTTCACTCTCACCTCTTCATTTTCCTATTTCAAATGACCCCCCTGGATCTGCTGAGACATCTTGACAATGCCAAACTCTGCTCAGATTATCTGCTTTTACCCTTCGGTTGTTTGCTTTCCTGGGAGACTCACTTCATATTACTTGGTTGAAATAATACTTGATACAATGTGCATATTTATAGCACATAACAGGCCTCCTAGGCATCAATCATGGCTTGTCTTTCACAACCATCTGCAAATAGTATTTAGATGATGCTCCCATGTGTATAGTATTCCCCACACATTTGATTGGAACTACAAGGTACTATCCACAGTGATTTGACTCTGAATCTTGATTCACCTCGAGCTTAGATCTAAGGTGTTTTAATGTGTCAATGACTAATAAGAGAATATTTGATTCACAATGGTTACTAATAAGATAATATTTGACACAGAAGAATGCTGCTAATTTTTAACAAGCGGGCCTGAAACAAGCTAGCCTGGTGCAAGCAGTCCCAAGGCCCATAACCCAGAAGTAAACATGGAAATCTCTGCTTGGACCAATGGAAAACATCAGATCTATACTATTAATGATAATATCATGTGGTTGGATTATATGCAAGACTAGAAACCTAGGTGGGAGTTGCGACATACTGAAGTGTTAGATGCTAACTTACAGGGATCTGATGCTTTTAATATACTAGTGCCACAACTCAGAAGAATGCCTATGGGATCTAGTATTGTACCAGAGATGATTTACAAAACCTCCCTTAGAAAAGCAGCCGATGCAAGCAATTCGTTAACAAACCTATACCATGATCTTACCTTAATCTCGTCAGAGGGGTCTACACGCCACCCCAGGCTACAACGAGACCAACAATACTACTGTATTAACTAGATACGTTCTCTCGAAGCATGGCCACATAAAGATGCTAGTCTCCAGTTTCCAAGTACTACACACACTTATGAAAAATATAGAAAGTTATGGTGGAAATTCTTGAGAAAAGAAAATACATATAGAACATATTATACCATGCTAAAGTTTGGACTTCAAATTCCTCAAATCTATGAGGACCCTGCATTCTACATCCCTGATTGGATGAGACACTGGTGGCAATCATTCGGCATCAACCTGACAGCATTATCACTAGATGCTATTTATAATCTGAAATGGGTAGTTGGAGAGTCTCTCGAACAAGTCAAAGATATTTTGCAGACAAAGATTACTGAGGATCAAATCCTTGGGTACTACATTAAATACAATCAACCATGGCTTGTCAAAACCCACATAGACGTCCACATGCATCATAATAGACGTGTGGTTTAGAGGTCTATTTATTCAAAGGCATGGTGCAATGAAGACAACGCCTATCGAGAAATGTTTGGTCCACCATACTCCAATGATTTGTAAATATCTCAAAAGTACATGGCTATGAGTGGGGCCTGTCCATTCAGATTGTCATGAAGATTGTAAGGAAAGTCATAAAATTTTTTAGATCTTACTATTGAAATTCATAATAACTTTAAGATGTTTTCCATAATGGTTAGTCATGGTTTGGTTGTTTCCAACACTTATATCTCTCGTTGATTTCACTTAAGTTAAGGCTTAAATTGTTAAGGATTTGAATGTTTGCATCAAGCACGTGTGGTGTGTAAGGTTTGTTTGAGGGTCTTACATAACATTCCCCACACATTTAATTGCAACTAGCACATTGGTCCTGAATCAACCCTGAATTAGGCAGCCATTCTTGATAGTTACAGTAGGATCCTCTGTCTTTCTCTTCTCAGCTCTGAGGTCCACGTTACCCTCCATATGTTTCTGCAGCTTTGTTATCTTTCCGCTGATTTCCTCAAGTTCCCCAGCAGTAACTTCCCGAGTACGATCCCTGTGTGAGAAGGCAAGGTCCAGGGAGGCCTCTAAGTGATCAAATTTTCCAGAAAGCACAGGCTTTTTCCCTCTATTCTTTGAGACGCCAGTAGAAACCAGATTGTATAGACGGAGGAGTACATTTTTGCATTCCGGGTTCTCAGAGCAAATCATTTTGACTTGCACTTCTAACTCCTGGAGCCTATCTAACACTTCGTCTTCATGGTTGTAGTTCAAATCCTTCTCCTGGGCAGAAACATTTCCACTTTGGTTGCAACACTTCCAATTTTCCTATCCCTGGCCAGATTTCTTTGTGCCCATAGCATGACCAGGGTTCTCTAAATTCTCAGTCTACATACTGCAGCAACCAACAAGTCCTCTTCCTAACAGTACCTCTTGACCCTTTTTCGCAGAGCCATCCCGTGCTCCTTGAGCACAACCATGGCTAAGATTTCCACCATCATGTCCACCAGAGAAACCTCTACAAGCCATTGCAACCTAGAAATCAAGCTGTCTGCGAACTACGGAATGGGAGAAAGGTTCGAAGTTCAAGCTGAAAACGTTCTGCGAAATGGGGGCGAAAATTCCCAGTTTGTAGATCGTGCCCACCTACCAAGACTCCTTCCAACTATCAATCGTGCTCAAAGCTATTAATTCCCACATGTGAGTGAGGATTTCAAGGTAAGATGGAGCCATCGAATAATCAAGGGGGGGTTCACAATTGAAGGTGCAATTTTCCTCCCCCACCCATAGTTGAGGATTGTGCAAATCCCGTGGGGGGGGATTGAAATACTAATGAGAGGGGCTCGCCAAGTCCTATGGTACCCAAGCATTATCAAGAACCACATTATTGTAGAGAATTGAACCATAAGGGATTCCAAGGCTTATAGAGTAAAAAACCAATGTTCAAAAGCTTCCTGAAACCAATATTTTTTCCTTGTCTACATTTGGCCTAGTTCTCTTGATGTTGTGTGTTACCCCCTTTTTGTGATTAATGTGTTTATCTTACATTACATGTCACTGAAAATTGTATTAGAACATTGACCTAACTGGTAGTGTTGAATTTTCTTCAACACATGAGTGACTGACTAGGGACTGCTCTCAGGTTGACATTTTTCTAGTTTGGTCCTCCTGCTTGGTTGATGGATACACTCATTATTGATTGAAATTTATTTATTTTTTAAATAAAGAAAACCAATATAGTCGGAAAATCAATATACACATAATGTCTGAAAATAGTCTTCGAAAATCAAATTTATCATGGCCTTTTGAGTGCCAATTTGCATGGATTTGAAATTTGCAACATGTCTAAGGTGTAATATTTCACCTAAGTTAGTTGATTTATTTTGCGTTCTCTGCTATAGTATTTTATAGATTTTTTGGTTAAGATGTATTGACATGAAACATTTACGAACACTACTGCAATGTACTCCTGAGTGGACCATCTCACTGTAGTTATGGTTTGTTGGGCTGATATAGTCAATTAATGTTTCTTAGTTGAGTGATTTGCCAAACAGTTCACTAACAAACAATTTTCATATGCATTAGCATAAAATACC
The DNA here is from genome assembly GCA_027924585.1 of Larix kaempferi. Classification (NCBI taxonomy): domain Eukaryota; kingdom Viridiplantae; phylum Streptophyta; class Pinopsida; order Pinales; family Pinaceae; genus Larix; species Larix kaempferi. The sequence goes on along the minus strand of BSBM01000422.1, from coordinate 4,303,191 downwards.
AGCATGTAAATTTTAAAAATGAATGCTAGGATGCCAGAAATATGCCATTCAAAGAAAGAGGGTAGGCTGCCAATAATATGCCTAGCAATGTTGGAAGGAGAAGTAAATGGGTTAGGCATGTCCCTCCTAAGCCTCAGATTTGAGGGAAGTAAATGTGTACTTTCAAAGAAGAGAGAAAGGACCATCCTATTTATTCTTGTTTTATGGAGTGTAGGTACCACCAAATAGGTATCTTTCTGATCTATCTTCCTCAAGTGATGATGAAGATATACTCGGAGAGGTTGAAAGTGAGACGAGCTGTACTAGATCTACCGGTTTTATATCAACTAGATCTGAAAAGATAAGGAAAAGATTTCATAGACACATGAAATATTTTATTGCCAACGGTGGGTTGTGTAATTATGATGCTGAGAGCATAGGAGACATGGATTTTCCATTGAGCTATAAACATCTAGTGCAACGATGGGTACCTAATATGCTACCTCAAGTGGACACAGATTTACTCATCAAAGGGAGGATGTATTGCATCACTCCTTCATCCTTACATGGATTGAGGCTATTTTCCATGGATGGAATAACGGTCTGCTATGGCACTGTAACCGAATTGATGGAGTATGTAGGACCACTATACAGATACAATAACTGGTTGATCTTGGTCCAATATACTTGAAGTATGTGGAGATACGAAGTTGCTGTGAATTATATTCAAATAGCAGAAAAAATAAAAACAAAGGGGTGACTATGTATATTGATGGGAGACCAAAAGCGTCCAGAAACATTGCTGGCTTTATAAATAGTACACGACCAGTGACAACAAATAAGCAACCAAATTGCGCATTTGAGGCATGTGAACATCATCGTATATTTGCATGTGCAATAAAAACAATACTTGCAGGTGAAGAGTTGTTGATTAATTACAACTTAAATAGAATAGATGTGGCTTCTGTGGTCCAGGGGAACCGTGGACTGTCAGAAAATATGCCTCATGAGGTAAATGCTAAAAGTAGTAACCAAACATGACTACAATAACTAAATGTTTGGTTTTCTTCTGTTAACATTCGATTTCCACTGTTGCCATTCGCTTTATTCATGCTTATTATGAATATTTCCATGTGATTACATGGTAATTACATTGCTATGAATATCTCATTTTTGTTTTTGATGCAATTATTGACTAATGAATTTTTTTTAGGTTGGCGGCAGTGGAAAAGCACATGCCTCTTCCATGGTCTAGGGTGACCGTGGAAGGTCAGCATCTACGCCTCGTCAAGTAAATGTTAAATATAGTAAATAAATATGACTACGATAACAAGATGTTCCAATTTTCACTGTTAGCATTCGCTTTTTCCGTGCTTATTGTTAATATTTCCATATGAAAGCATGCTTATTAAATTGTGGCAAGAGTCTGCTCATGGCCATGGAGCAGAACATGTACCTTCGACTTTTGAGGTAAAAATTAATATTAATGCAATATCTCATTTTTTTTTATGTTACAATTATTTAGTCTGAGGTAAACGTTTATTTATTGATTTATTGTGTCGGTGTGGCGCCATTGGAAAGGCACCTGCTGCTTCCATGGTCGAGGGTGACCGTGGAAGGTCACACTCTGTGGCCCGTCAGGTAATTGTTTAGTAAAATAAGTAAATGTTTCGATTTAGTACATTCACATTTTTTTGAGCTTATGATGGATTACTGGATCATTTTTCTGACATTATGATGGATTACTGGTTCATTCAGGACCGTGGAAAGGCACCTGTTGCTTCCACGATGACGGTTCCTCATGGACAATCACCGGTCATAACACCGAGTCAGGTAAATGTTAGTGCATAATAGTAACTTAATCTTCATTACAATATCAATATTTGAATGATGTTAAAATTATATTGCATAATTAAATTTATTGTTTGATGAATTTAGTCACGTGCACCAGCTCTGGGTGATGAGGGGTTTGAGGAAGAGATCTTCTATTCCATTGACCCAATGCACACTTTTAGAGTAGCCTTGAAAAAGGAAAATTGTGAAATGCTTGCCTTGGCTCGCCAAAGGCCCTTGTCACAGGAGAACAAGGAAAAGATTCTAGAGCTGCAAGGGGTTATAAAGTCTTATGGGGTAAGTGGCATCTTCACAATTGTTTTTAAGCTATGTTGTGATTTCATATCTGATATTATGTTTTTTATCATTCCAAGTGATTTGATAAAGTAAAGTTTATTGTTTGTAGGTTTTTTTAAAACCCGTGACTACAGAACTTGCCACGACAGGTATAGGTAGCAGTGATGGTCCAATTCAACAAAAAAAAAAGCAATGTACCAATAAGGCTTTTTGGCATTCCTGTAGTTGGCCTTGATTCCATTGATGACGACACTGGTGAGAGAGAGCATGATGCCATGCCCGATCATGATGCCATGCCCGATCATGGTGAGAGAGAGCATGATGCCATGCCGGAGCATGATGAGACGGAGCCTAGGAATCCACATGACTCTAGAGATGAATGTACTGTAGACAACAAGGAAACTTTTCCTGGTGCGGCACGAGTTAAAAGCATTGGAAAACTAGATCTCACCTTTCTGGTGGATGACTCTTGTGTTCCTATCAAGATCCAGAAAATTGCTGGTATTTATCCATTATTTTTTTTATTTTAATCATGAAATTGAAATAGACATACGTTGAAATTATTATAAATTAATGGATTACATGTTTCTGTAGGAAATAATGTCTTCTACAAGCATTTGAATGACAAAGCCTTGGAGCTATTTGGCCCCACCATTCGCACATGGTGGAATAGCCAAGATAGCACTAAGAGAGATGATTTGATTGACCACATGGTCAACTTGTTCAGAAATACTTTAAACAGGAAAGTTGTTGCAAGGTTAGCCAGTCAGAATTTGAAATATACCGGGGCCCAATATAGGGAAAGATTGCAAACTGATCTCAGGCATGAGCACCCTCCCATGGTTCCTGAGAAAGAGTGGAAGGTGCTGATAGATGATGCAGAGGAGAACTTGCAAACAAGACAAGGAAACCAACCATGGCCTGGTAAAGCAAGGTACAACATATATCACCTTTTTACTGAAATAAGCTCAATTGTTTTTTTCTTTTTTGTTTTAAGTAATATTTTTCATATCAAAGGTTTTTGAAAATTTTCATATATAGGCTACCTGACACCTCCAAAGCAACCAAGGCTAGAATGGAAAAGCACGGGCAACATAGACTAGGCCAGGGTGGCTATAGAAAACTAAAAGCAAGAATTGTAAGTATTAAATGATTAGTTGTCAGGAATATTTATTTAACCGTACCAAACAAATATCTAATTTTGATACTGGAAATTTTAAAATGTGTTATCATGCATTGCAGGGAAATACGTTCCAAGCTGCTGCCACCGACGAAGACCTAAAGCTTGGTTTTAAAAGTGTGGTTGAACATCGGAAAAGCTTGGGGTAGAATCCAATCTCCCCAATGACACAAATGCAGGTATATCACCAATTGTAGTATACTATTAAAGTCTATTTAGTACTTCTGATAATATCACCCATAACTAAAACTTTATGTTTGTTTTTAAGCAACAATGCAACCGCAGCAGTGAAACTAGTGCTACTCAGCAAATACAAGTTGATGTTGGGGTGAACATGTCCCATGATAGTGTGGATCATAGTTTCCATTTCGGTATGTATGCTTTGGAAATATAAAAGTATACTGGTATTAAATGTATATATTTCCTGACCTAAACTTATAAATTTTCTTCTTTCAATGGAAGACCATGCAACTCGGGAGCATGAAGTGCAAGGGGAAGCAACTATACCTTCAATTAACACCCCAGTTGTCACATCTACAGAGACTGGTAAAGAGAAATATTGTAATTTTAATCAAAATAATGAAATATTTATTTCAATAATAATTCAATGTCATATATATATGCACCTCATTTCCGTTGTTGCAGTTCACACCCCTACAGAACTACCTCCACACCCTGCTCAGCGATGTACAAGAAGTGGCACAAATGAGGGCATGGAAACACAAACAATAATAGGAGATATCGCAGTAAATACTGCGCCAATTGATGATTGTGATACCGTACTCGCAAGTTATTTCAATGCAAAAAAACAGAAATCAACGAAAAAGTAGTTCATGACTTGTATTTTGATGGATATAGATGTTGTTAGTATGAAACATTGTTAGTATGTAACATAGATAACTTTTATTTGGTTTAGTTACGAGGTACTTATCTTTTATGTGATGCTCTTAGCAATTTTCCCATTTATATCTTTTATTTTCGTAGAATTTGAATTTTAAATTTAAATGTCATCACAAGTCATTGTATGCTTGTTTATAATTATTTTGTATTTTAATATTCAAATTCTGTGTTTTCTAAAACATCATCACTCCTGTATGTGTTGCATGTAGATAAATTAGTCTGAAAAATTGATTCTCTTTATATTAGATATGCTCATCATGACTTCGATGATCATCACTCTTTATAATTTGATTACTGCCCAATACATCTCGAGGACCAACTTCAACACAGGGACCACATAGGAGTGTTGAAGTTGATAGAGATCAAATTTATGTTGTAAAATATTTTACTGTTGCTTTAGCACTATTCAGAAATAGTACCACACTTTAGATCTGATTTTTGGTTAAATGTTAACGTGGAGATCTTCAACTATACCTCTCTTACTGTTATATGATCAATATGTTTATTTTATCAACTTTTACTGAAAAAGATGAAAATTATGTTATATAATTACTGCCCATTACATCTTGAGGACCAACTTCAGCACAAGGACCACAGAGGAGTCCTTAAGTTGATAGAGATCTAAATTATGTTAACACATGTGGCTTTTATTTTCTATAGTACAAGGTACTTATCTGTTATGTGATGCTTTCAGGATTGCATAGAGAGAAATGAGGGATATTTTTATTTGGCATCCCATGACCCTTCCTCATACTATGACGATGAACTTTCAGGTTATATAGAATGGCTGTACATTTGAGAGAGATATGACTGGTTGTACCTTCCCCACCTTGATTGAGCTATGATTGGTCTTGTGGTAGCTTATCTTTCACTAGTGTTTAATGGGGTCATTTAACCTCCTTCAGTAACTTTTTTAAAACCACCTTGTTGAAGTTTTTCTCTTATAGAGTACTATGGTTGTTTGGACACATTTGGATCAGCTTACCCTTGGTTCTAAGGGTCATGGGTCTTCTACTACCCACACCTATGTTATGACCATCTTTTATATTTTCTTTTTTTTATGACCATTGTTTATATTTGTATCGACACTTCAGATCTCATTTTTGGTTTAATGTACCTTCCCCACCTTGATTGAGATATTATTGAACTTGTGGTACCTTATCTTTGACTTGTGGTTAATGCGGTCATTTACCCTCCATTTTTTATATACCACCTTGTTGAATTTTTGGTCTTATAGAGAAGTTGACTTTGATCACCTGCGATCAGTTGTGGTGTGGTGATAATCACTTCTCTTCTGCTGAGACTTGGTTGAAGTTTATAATTTTTGTAACTTTGTTTATGTTGACTTCATGGACCTAATCAACTCCAGTCATTTCTCTCTCTCTGGTTTGTACAAATCCTCTTGAAGGGTCAGCTGGTTCCTAGAGATGACTGGCCTCTCCGAGGCACACACAGTCTTTTCTAAAAGTAATACTTCTGAGTATATTTTCAAGAATGGTTTCACACCGAGGTTGGTATCTTCAACTAAATATCTCTTTTTGTTATATGATATATATGTTTAATTTATTACAAGTTACTGAATATTGGTTTATCATTATAGTTTGCTTGTTAGTGTAACTCATTATAATCTGTTGATATGGCAGTTTTGAATTTACCAAAGACCCCGTGTTAAGAACTTACTAGTTGTACATTTGGAGTTTGAAGGAGACAATATTAATAGTCACTTACAAGACTTATTCTACACAGTTGAGTATTTACTACTTATTTAATATCAAATTGTGGTCTTTTATGGACAATCTGGGCATTGTGGTCTTTTACAAATTGCAAGCTACATAAATTATGGTGGTTACCGAAAGTTGGAGATTCGATGGCGATTGGGAAACCCAAAGTTGGAATGTGGCACACTCCAACTTTGGCACCTTGAAGACTGAACATATTCTCTATGACCAAATTGAAGTTGAGTTTGAATAGTGTCATGGGAGAACATCAGTTATAACTTGAAGACCGGGCCTATTCTTTGTGAGCAAATTGAGTTTGAGTTTGAATATTTGTGCCATTAAAAGAAAAAACTTGAAGTTGAAGAATTGATTCTTGAAAAGGGATAAGTATGAAAACTACTTGAACAAATATTATTTGTGTTACTGCTTATCATAAAGACTTGGTAACTACTTTAAGGAATACAATGCAAGATTATTTGTTTGATGAAGTTTGATAGAATTGGAAACCATCATTAAGCAGACTTGTTTGCAGATCTGAAAGGAATCATTGATAAGGATTTGATTGTAGATGTAAGAGCTAGTTCATGAGAAGTGCTTTTAGTCTATCTGAAGCAAATCTATGACTATATCATTGCATTCATTTTTTTTAACACTTCCAGGTATCGTCTCTATATCGACGAATAATAATGTAGGCTATAGAGAATGTTTCCACGCAATTGTTGAACCTGCCATGAAAGTTTGTGAATCCTTACATGGATACGGCGATGATGCTTCGTGGAACTATAAAATATCTTCCATGCAGGTGCTGAACCTACAACAAAAGTTTGGGAATCCATGTGTGGATACTGAGACGATGTTTCGTGGAACTATAAAAGAATCATCGACGCAGGTGTTGAATCTGCCATGAAAGATCATGAATGGATACGTGGATACTACGATGAAGTTTTGTGGAAGATACAGCGCCAGTGTGGAAATTTATAGGAGTTGTGCATCGATATAGAGACGCAATTTTGTGGCAGGATGTATTTTCCGTAGATATGAGAAAAGTTGTGTTGTTGACACGTGGCATCAAAGAAGTGTTGATATTGCCACGACGTGGAATGTTCATCCCTATATCCATGAATCACTTTCCACGAAAAAAAGAAACACCAATCGTTGCAACAGAGACGAAAATTCATGGCTATTACAACAAACTTTCGTGGAAAATTAGACCATATGTAGTAGTGATCCTACCATATATTCACCTATGGTAGCCTTGTTATGACTTCTCCTTCCTCTAAATGATAAGGTTCATTAAATTTCTCATGACATCGAAGTAGGTGAGCCACCTTCGTTGACGTGATCCAAAAACTTCACCAAATCATTCAATCGGTAGGAGAAATGAGTGTAGTGTACAAAGGGTAGGGACATAGTCAACATGAGATGATGACACATGCTTACTAGTAATGTTGCATGAAATTGCAAGTAGTCAGCTCTCTTCGGTGTATCGTGACAAGGGACTAATCGCCTCTCGTGGATCCTTCAAATCTGGCGGTGGTGAATTTACCAATCACCTGCAGATTTTTGGTGTAATGGCAGCCGTACTACCAACAATTGGTATCAGAGCTAGAGGTCACGAGTTCAATACACACTCGGCTTGCACTGAGGGGGAGATTGTTGCATGAAATTGCAAGTAGTCAGCGCTCTCCAGTGTATCGTGACAAGGGACTAATCGCCTCTCGTGGATACTTGAAATCTGGCAGTGGTGAATTTACCAATCACCTGTGGGTTTTGGTGTAACGGCAGCCGTACTACCAACAAGTAATTCCTTGTTGAAGACCAATAGTTGCAATGGTCTAATAAGATTTCCCAATCCTCTCAAACCTGGCAGAAAACCCCATTGGTTGCATCAGTGTAGCATGCATGCAACCCATAACATATAATGGCATCAGAGACTTGTTATTGTCTCAAACTTCCATGGCCTAAATGTCCATAGTCCCTCTAAGAAGCTATCCATGAAGGGGAACCTTCACGTAGCTAGTTAGCAAGTTAGTCTCATTCATTATTGGAATTAACTGACTTGATTATGTCTTAAATAATATGGTTCCTACACATACTAGCGGAACTTCATCTAAAGGGAAATTTCTAGTGATAAACCTAAGAGGCTTGAGTCATGTGTTGACTCAAAGGCCAACTAAGTAATTCTCATTACTCGATGGAAATGATACTCCTCATGCCACTGATAAAATTGAAGAAATAAAGCAAATAATTGAAGACACAATAGGTAAACATCATTTTGATGGAAATTATTATGCTTATCAAAATGGAAGGCAATTACTTGTTAACATAAGTGAGAAACAAACTAATAAAAGTATAGTGACTAATGAACAAAGAAAGGATAGTGCCACATGTAGTGAAGCTGTCAAAAACCCCAACCTTGACATCATTTCTGACAAAGTAAGTGAGATTAATTTTGAGCCAATTGTCAAGTGACAAGGAAAATAAGTAGGAGACAAACTTATAAGCTTCAGATTTTCAGGAACTCCTAACAAGCAATTCAAAAGTTATTTGCATTTGTTCTCATGAGAATATATTGGATGGTGCAAACATTGTAGCCGAATTGCAAAAAAATATTCAATGTAAAAGTAGTGGAAGCAATAAGTGATATTCCTAAATGTCACACTTAACCCATGGACATAAGTGATACTCATAACTATCACACTTAACCCCCCAAAAAGGTGATATTGCACCTAATACCATTGACACACTAACTTATTAAGAAATCGATTGACTAACCACTATGACCTTGGACACATAATGACAAAGACTCCATAGCAGTAGTCTTAGACCACTATCTTTTGTCAAAAACTATAGAGACGGTCACATAGTGTCATCAAAAACTCATTAGAATGATAAATGGTGACAAAGATTTTTCTATAGTCACCAAAAGTAACCAAAAAGAGTATTGGTGAGGGCCAATAAAAGATCGTCACTAGAAGTGTCACCAAAGAGAGAATTAGCAATGAGCCTTTAACAACCCTCACAAAAAGTGTCATTGAAAAGGGATTTGGCGACGAACCTTGAAGGACCATCTCAAAAGTCACGTATAATGACGATGTTTTAAGGACCGTCATCATATGCGACATTGGTGACAACCCTTAAAGGTCCGTCACAGGCATGACCCTCACCAACGACCTTTTTTCTTGTAGTGCTATATGGCTCAATGGGTTTTTTAGAGCCAAAGGCATGGTCTTCTTCTATAGAGCATCATTCCTAAGGCCCTAAGACACCTAGATACTTCTCAAAACCAAATAATAGCATGGATATCCTCAATCATTGGCCAATGATACCCTTAAGAGGCCATGTATGGTTGATTGAGGTGATCTTCTTAGCCTTGGATGGCTAGAAGATTATGTTAGGGCCATAGGTTTATGTGGTGTTAGAAACCATATCTAGTGTTTTAAACTTCAAAATGAGCACCACATCCCACTTCCAGGCCAAATATCCCTTGTGGAGGGCTAATATGGTGGTTTGGGACCACACACATGGACCATGACCCCCATAGTAAGATCTCTAAATCCATCTGCATTGCTAAAATTTAGTAAAATATTGTACAAATTCATTATCAAAATTGAAATTTTCCATTGTTAGTGTGACAGAACTAAAAATGACTAACATAAATGACTAATTCACATTAATCGTTGTTAGCTAGTCATATTTATATTCTCGTGACTAAATTAGTCATTTATGTTAGTCATTTTTACTTTATTCACTTGTTATCCAGTCATATATTTTATTCCGTGACTAAATTAGTCATTTATCTTAGTCGTTTTTAGTTGGCTTACTTAAAATTGACCAATTTTAGTCATTTATCCCTTGAAAAAACAATGTTGACTAAATTTTTTAGTCACTTATCTCTCATTTTGTACTAGTGAAATATGACCTCCTGGTCATAACCTTTCGTCTTCAATATGCCTGGATCCCAAACTTTGTTTTCTAGCTGATCAGTTGCTTTATGACTACCATGTTGTCTTCTTGCTGTCTGTAATTCTCCTGGCTTCCATATTTTCTATTGCAATGCTCCACTAGCCTTGATTCTGCAATCTTTCTTCATCATGTGTCTCCTACTGCTACTTTGTCTATTTTCTCTACTGATGTAAATCTTCATTCTTTCTTCATGCCTTCTCAGAGACATTTTCACCATCAGCATCCTTAGTTCTTCAATATCCATGTCGAGTCTATCCTTTGGATGGTACACTTGCATCTTCTTGTTCTGAAACTGCTGTGGTTCTCTTGACTTTCTGCTACTATCCACTGGCTCACAAGACATTTTAATGTTTTGAACTTCTATTTGATCTTTTCTAATGTTGCAACCAAGCATTAAACAATCATCTTTATCAATCCTTGGATTGATTAACCAATCTTCCAGCATTTCTAACTCTTCATCATACTTTCCGAGGTAAGAAAGATTCTCTTTGTCTTCATTAGCCAACTCTACAACATCAAGTTCTTCTAGGTACTAATCACCTTTTTGAGACAATATGGTCTCTTCTTTTGTCATGATAGATTTCTTTCTCTGTCTACCTTCACTTTCTTCAATACCTTCAAACACACACCAAAAATCAGTTTAAAAAACATGAGACTCTGAAGTCCCTGTTGATATTTTCTCTAGCACCCTCCTTTTTTGTTGGTCTGAGCACAACATCAAGCTTTCGCCATCATCAATTTCTTCAACAGTCTGAGCTACAGACTGCATACAATCTTCATAGGATACCATCTCATCTCTTACTATAACATAATCATATTCTGCTGTCATGCTTTTGGAAAGCACATCTTCTTTTCCTTCAGAATTCATGATAGTCCAAGGTGACTGTTCAATCTTTCCCTTTATCATAATGTAATTCCGATTATGCCCTTTAGAAATGTCTTTTCCCATATATTTTTCTTCCTTCATCTTCAGATCATCTCCAATTGACTCTGTTATCAGCACATCCTTTTGCTGATCTAAACTCTCCCAAGAGTTCATGAGACTTTTAGCTAGTCTCTCTTCTACACCATCTTCTCCAAAGATGGTTCCATGTTCTGGTTGACAATAATGAACATCTTCTTCTGTCAATGCTCTAATTCTGGTCTTTTTTTTCAGAGCATCCATCCTATGCTTCATTTCTTCACCAACCTGCAAAAACACACTATTTAAATGTTCTCCAATACTTGTAGTCACATATAGATCATTAGATTTAAAAACATAATATTCTTCATATGTAATATCCACTAGATCCTCTTCAGGTAGTTATGAACTTATCAGAGAGTTCATAAAATCATCTACAATCTCTGTTTCATCATCCTCTCCAAGCAAAGGACCCTGTTCACAGTATGAAACTTCCATCTCAGACTCAACTATCCTGAGTTCTTTCTACAATCTAGAAACCATCCTTTACTATAGCTCCACCTGTAGTGAATGCCATCTCAATTTTCTCTTCATGATCCAACCATACCTCTGGTTCTCTTTCTGTAGCAGCATCTCCAAGCGAATAAGTTGCAATCCTATGTCAACTAATTCTCTATCATACTCTTTCTGACTCATTCTTCTGATACCTTCATATTTGGCATCTTTTCTTCTGATGTGGATTTCCTCTGAACCTATGCAATGACCTTCAGTAGTAATTATCTCTCTCTCCTCTTTCTCTTTCACTGTGAACTTCATCTTGTTCACCTGTGAACTGCTCCCAATCCTTCTGTCAGCAAGTCTTCATACCTGGCATAATATCTCAACAGGCTATCTCTCCTTGAGCTTGTCCTTTCGGTATTCTTGGTTCTCTCATCTAGAACCTCTTGAACAACTCCTTTGCTCCTCTTGGCTTCTACAGATCCACTTCTTCTATGAGAACATGCAACTTGTCCTCTTCTGGTCCAACCTATGTTGGATTCTTAGTTTTTGCCACTGTTTCTCCTTTTCTAAGAGTTCACAACTTCTTCATCAAGAACACAATCATCCTTGATACAACTCCTCTAGTTGTCACGGTTGTTGTCAAACCTTTCCTATTTGATTCAACAAATTCTTATAACTAGAGTTAAACAAAACATCAATCAGTCCATACCTTATAAGATCTCTTCCACTCATACAGTTCGCTGAAACATCTCCCCTGTGCAATTCTTGATTTAATTCAATTATGAATACTTCTATTTGACCAACCTTCTCATCACAAGTGTTAGTCTTCAAATTTATCATAAATTGAAAATTAGAATTTGATTTACCCCTGTTTCCTTCGTGGCAGCTTCAATTCTCTTTCGACTCAGATTCTTTGTCGACCTGACCGCAATGGCTGCTCTAATATCCTTCTCAGTACATGCAGAATCCTTTTTTTTCTTTTTGCTCTCATACCAAATGATGCAAGTGGGACAAGCAAAAGCCAATCCAACCCGCTTCCCCCAGGAAATAATGTGATTCTCTAAAATCGAACCACTAAACTTAGCTAAAAACCAGCTAAGTCCTTTTCAATTGCGGCCCTTACCTTCAAAATAGGCCTTCTACAATGTTCTTCCTGTCCGAATTAACTTTCCGCAACAACCTTTAGCTTCCGCAATTTCCTTTCCGCAAGAACTTTTCCGCAAGTTCCTTCCCGCAACAAAGTTTCCACAACATTGTTCCCGCAATGTGTCCTTCTGCAAGCTTGGTTCCGCAACTCAATTTCCACAATTCTGTCTTCTGCAACCGTCTTTCCGCAATACCATTTTTGCAAGCTCTTTTCCGCATTTTGCGGATTGCGGATTGTGGACGTGCCTTCAACCTTCTCGAAACTGGCTTCCGCAAATCTTCTTCCGCAACTCTTTATGACCATCGATTTCTTGCAGGATATTTCCTGGCTGTCAATATGAGATAAGATGTGGACCTCACCTTAACTTTGCGGATTTGCTATCTTCCTTACACCTTTGTTTTGCGGATCTTCTCTATGTTGTCAGATCTCTTGCAGGTTTGATCTTGTCTGTCGATCTGTTACTATGCGGAACTCTTAACTTAGACTTTGCGGAACACTCTCTTATGTTAATGTTCACCTCATGATCTCTTTTCCCCATCGTTGATCGATATTCTCTCCTTTGATCTGGATCGTTTAACCTCTGCAATATTCAATGGCTGCGAATGTGCGTTTCTACGTCAATTGATCAGAGAATCGATCAATCAAGTTTGATCACTCTTCACGAGACTTGATCCCTTTCGCTGCCTTTGCATATAATCCTCATGATTTCACACACACAGATATCATTCATATACCCTCTGCACCGTTCAACTCTCACACAAACTCTTTAACTACATATACACAGAGATTAATCAAACAATGGCACAGACCTTCAAACTATCAACTTTTCAGATCTGAATTCATACATTCACACAGAGACAGCTTAGTTAGCTTTCTTTATTCACACATGAATTGATACAAACACGACCAACTCTCCTTTGGCTAGATTTACATTCTTTGGCCACACTTAACCAAATCTTACAACGTTTGCCTACTCTTTAGCAAGATTTACATTAATTGGCTATCTTCTAGCCAGATTTACATTAGTTGCCTACCCTGTTTTAGCCTCATAGGCTTACATAATATATACAACAGGATTCGTGAACCCATTTTGGTTCAGATCCTCAATATACTCAACAATCTGCTAAATTGCTGCTAACTAATTCCAAATACAACAAACTCCCAAACCTAAATCTATGACTCGTTTATTAGATGAGGACTTGTTACATGACTCATCCAAATGACTCAACACACTAACGACTCACCTAGTGACTCATCCCCTATCTAGAAGCACACATAACATAGATTTATTTACAATATCAGAGTCTAAGAATTATTAATTCAGAAGATGAAGACCCCTCCAAAGCCTTTCAAAATATGGAACTTGAACTTGGATGGAGAGCAAGATGCTCCTGCATCACATTACCCTTCAATAAAAACAATCACACCAATCCCAACATCAATATAATCTCTATGTGAATATGGTCGACCTATAAGTGTAATCCCAACATCCTTTCAGAAGCCTTTCATTTTGAATGGGTGATAGTTTGTTCAAGCAAATAGTGATTTTCCATAAGTGAACGGCCCGCCCATTTTAGATCTAATTTTCTTTTTTAGTGGAATAATTTTCCCTCTGAATGTATATATATTAACGAGTTCCAAAAGGTAAAGTTCACGGAGGTTTGTCTCATTGAGAAAGTCATTTTTTTGCTTTATAAAATTGTTTTATGTATGTTTTTTTCTTTTAAAATAATTAAATCTTTTTATGGTTATTGTTTTGATTTAAGAAAAAAACACTTAAAGTTGTATTATATTTTTTTTTAACTCTTCAAATTTTTACATATTATATTTTTTTGGTTGAACTCTTTAAATTTTGTTACTTATAAAGTTAGGTGTTTAGGGTTATATAGTTTATAAAATGAATAGGTTATAAAGTTGGGGGTTTATGGTTATATAGTTTATAAAATGAATATGTATTAATGTCATTTATAAAATGAATATGTATTTATATTAATAAAAAAATTAGTCTATACCGGTATTTCACATCGATTAACATAGTTTATAATCACAAAATGATTATGTATTTATATTAAATATAATTTAGAACATAATTTATGAAATGAATATGTATTTATATGAAATATCATTTAAAACATTATAAAAAAACACTCTATGATATATGTTAAGATATTTTTAACTCAAAGAATATCAAAATATTAAATGTAAACTCTTTTCATTTTTAATTTCATAGACCTCACAATTTTTATATTTTAGTAAATGTAAAATATTTTAGTATATTTTATATTTATAAATAATAATGACAACTACATAATTTTCAAAACACTTATTTGTACAGTAAAGAAACATAACATGCTTTTTAGTCTAACAGAACATCTTTAAAATTTATCTGAGTTTCATATTTTTTTTTGTTTATTTGGGATTTTGGGCCATGATAGTTTGTTGGAGGAGGAGACTTCTTGAGATCGAATAAATGTTCTACTTCAAACTATTTATAACACATAGTAACAAAGTAGGCTTGGAAGCTTCATGTGCTTCCAATGAAAGAAAAAAACCAAGACTGTAGTAGCATTGATAACAATGCGTTTAGGGAATGAACTCAAGAAATCAATGTTTTATTTTTCCCAATGAATGCAAGGACGAAGTGAAGGTTGGGTGCCTAAAGAATTTGTTGAAAGGAATTTACACAATCAAGTATGGAAACACATGCCCTGATTTACATTGATAGTGTTTGAATCTAAGTATAGGATTGTATTCACATTGATAACGTTTTGAAGGAACTTGACACATTCAACTTTGATCTTAGGGAAGATTAGAGTTAAGAGTTTTTTACCACTTGTGGAGTATCTAAAGGGACAATTGTTCTCTTCCATTGAAATTTAAAGAAGATCGAGGGGATCACGCAAACAAACTGAGCAATAATGATCACAGATCTAGAAGAGTGCACTAAAAAGGCCATGTAATGGTTTATAATAGTGATCACAGATCTAGAAGAGTGCACTAAAAAGGCCATGTAATGGTTTATAGCATTATTTTAGTTTTAATAATCAAGAACTGTGTTATGTTATGCTTTCTTGATATTTTCTTGGTTTCCATAGTTTATTATTGTGCACTTTCATATTCAAGAACTCTGTTATGTTATGCTTTCTGGGTATTTTTTCTTGTTTCCATATTTTATTATTGTGCACTCTCATATAGGGAGCTTGTAGCTGTAACATTTAGTATCAAACCAAGAAGACCGTGTGGTCTAGATAATTCCATCAAAGAAAATGTTATTCTATGGTTGTGTTTTGTGTTTTGAATGGTTGTACGACATGATGTTCGAAAGATTGAGCATTATTGAAGTGCCATTGTGTTAGTGGTAGACATGAATTGACCATGCCATACATTATTGAAAGGATTCCAAGTGCCAATATATGTACATCTCCTTAGCTTTTTATAAATCACTCTTACACACTTTCTATACCTATTTTCGTCGGCTTTAGAACAAAATTGTGATATGAGGGGTATCTTTTTACACTTTTTGGAATTAATAGTTCGTAGTTTTTAGAATGTTGTTTTATGTTCATTTCACTTTTTTTTGGAATTAATGGTTTTGTAATGTTACTCAAAATACGCTTTTTTTTTTTTTTTTGTTGTGTGTGGAGTCCTAAATAAACATAAGACATGTGATTCTCTTAAAATAAACTTCAGTACCGAATAAATGTTTGGTAACTTTCTTGCTTGTGGGTTGATCCATGAAGTTGGTTCACGATTTTTGGTGAGCGAAGTGCAAAAAATTTGTGTTGCGGACCCTCGATCGAGGTCTTTTAAAGCCCTCGATCGAGGTATTAAAACTTCAATCGATGGTTTTAAAAGACCTCGATTGAGGGATTTAAAAGACCTCAATCGAGGGTTGAAACAAGACCTCGATCGAGCTATTAAAACCTTGATCGAGGGTTGAAACAAGAACGCGATATAGCTTTTGAAAAGCTAGATCGAGATTTTGAAAAAAATAAAAAAGGCCCGCGACTTGTTTTTTAGGCCCTCGATCGAGCAATTTGCTCGATCGAGGGCTTGAACACACCTCGATCGAGGTCTATGTAAAAAACTCGATCGAGATCATATTTAACCCTCGATCGAGGTATTTTAAATACCTCGATCGAGAGCCTAAAAAATAGGCCGAGAGCCCTTTTCACTGCAGAAAGAAAGCTTTGTCTATCTTTCAGAGGCTTAAACTATGTCATTAAATGCACATTAATGGGCGGACTTGATACTATTGGATTCGTCAATGAATCTTCTATCCATATACATAAAATTTACGAATTTTTATCTTCGTATGACTTTTGTTTTTAAATTTCTACTAAAACTTTCCCTAAAAAACCTTGCTGACAACATCGATTGAGCTCAAAGATAAATCAACAACATTCAAAATACACATCCAAAAAAATTGAAAAAATACGCAAGCACTAGATAAGTGTGTCATCTTCAAAAGGGTATTTTTAGTTTTGCAAATTATGTAAACAATCAAAAGATTTGGTGTGCACACACACACATGTGTGCAAAATGGGGTTGAAATATTCATTGGTCAGTTTTGAAAAATAATAATCAATATAATTTTTCGAGAAAAATTTAAAGAAGAATATGTAAGCACTAGTGCATTCTGTCTAAATCATGTTCACATATTTGGTTTTTTTAAATTATTACATTAACATTAAATTATTGTGCACACACACAAACTACTTGTTAATTGCTCTTCAAATTTTTAAGTACACACATTTCATTAAATAAAAATTTGACACGATAAATGACATTGGTATATTTCAAAAAAAATATCACTGGAAAGCCAACATAATTCTCTACATTTCTTTTTTTAACCGTAGTCAAAATTCATGTGGCAAATATGAGTTTCGAGGGCTTCAATTTAATACATGGGTAAAATTTTCATTTTTCATCATCATATTTAGCCAAAAATAGTTACCCATCTTCATGGAATCACCCTTGTACTCCAATTTCTTGGTTTCTATGTCAATCTTACTACATAATGTTGTTTTGGAAAGAGTCTATACTTAATTGTTTATGTGGTAGCATGATATCTATATAATTTAACTTATGGGCTAGGACATTTATACTTGTTTGGTTAAGATCCGTATGCTCATCTCTGGTTTTGCTTTACTTTTACACAAGGGAGGGGAGTTGTTCTTTATGTTCTGTGGATGGATTCTGGACCCATGGCCCCCCGGGTTGTACTTAGCTTATCTATAAGCTAACATGTGTGTCCATTATCTCTACAGGTGAACTGGAGGAGTCTCATGCTAAGTTTGGTCCAAGAAAAGATTCCTAGGCTACGGATCTGTAAGAACGAGGTAAGGGAGGAGGGAGCCAATGTCCCTAAGGCAAGCACTATTCCTAGCATACACAATGGCCACAATATAAAATGTGGGTGCATTACATATTTTGGGTTTCACAATAGTGCTTGAGCTAAAGATTTGAGATATGGTGGAGGTAGTTGTGCATTTTCTAAGCCCATGTGATGGTCATACGTAGGGACTCCACGTTGGAAGGGACAATCAATTTGGGCAAAGAGATGGTGAAATCGCATTTTTGGGGCTCTTATGCGATTTTTGTTGAAGGAGCAAAGATTCCTCTTTGTTTCTCTTTCTGGAAGAATCGACACATGACTAGAGCTATGCTCTTGGTCTGTGCATGCTGCGCTAGGGAAGGCGTCAATGTCAAGGTCGACCCAACGACAGGTAGAATCCTTAACTTAGTCATAGTTGATATTATATACATAGACTCATTCATTTTTATGGTGACTCATTTTGTTTATTCTTGCATGCCAGGTTAAATATCATAGCGCTTACTATCTGGAGGTTTGCTTGCTTTGGAGAAGGGAGGTTTTACTACGCAAGGTCCTGGTAATCCCATGGTCCATTGGGGACCGCTTCCTTACAAGGGATATTTAAGAAGGGTTTCATGTGTTCTAGTTTGTGAGCTTGATGTAATGCATGGCTAGTGGCTGCGTTGTTTGGAGAGGCAAGGAGATGTTGGTGAGCCTTTTAAATTTCTCTTTTGGTGGGCATACTCTATTTCCTAAGTTTGTAATCGTTTCATATTTGGGAACTTTGTCTATGTTGATTTTGTACACAAGGTGAATATCTAGGGTATGCATTTCAATGTTTAAGCCTGCTAGGAGTTTATGGTTATGTACAGTGTTTCTGTAAGTGAAGGCTTCCGGGATTTGGGTCTGAAATCTAATTATCATACCGTATATTTAATATTTGGATACTATTTGGGATCAGTTTGGATTTGGTATTATTTTTTGTTATCCGAGGGGTTTATTTACTATGTTGATTGGTAGCTACATTTTGAGTTTATCCATGTTTCTTCTCTGGTCTATAACTAATTCGTTGGAAATGAATTTACTGTGGTTCTTTTGCTTCCATTTAAAATTCTGAATTCGTTGCTATATTTTAACCCTGATGTGCATATGCCCATCTCCCTAGTTTAATTTCAAGAGTTTACTTATTTATCTATGAGGTTCGATCTCTTGATCTATTTGTTTTTACCGCGTGGCCCTAATATTTTTATCTAGGGTTTATTTTCTTTGTTCAAGGGAGTGGATCCCTGGTGGCTTGCCTATGCGTGTCTTTACCAGTTTTCTAGTTAAGATATGGTAGCAGTGGGATTCGATCCTCGTCTATGCTGGAAGTGTGACTTCTAAGTGTGGATGCCTTTTATGTAGTCAATGGGATTCGATCCCAGATCTGCGCTGAGCGTGATCCTTGCATTTGTATGTATGTAAAGAAGCTAGACCCCAGGTCCACGTTTTAATACGACCTTTGTGTTGGCTGTGTGTGTGGTAGAAATTTTTTAATGGGATTCGATCCCAGGGTTGTGCTATAGAGCGAATTCATGCTGAGCATGTGTTTGGAAACTATCGTAGTGGACAAATCGTTTATAATTCTTTTTTAATGTTTATAATGTGTGGAAGTAATGATTCGTATTTATGGAGGTCTTGCTCTTATTTTTTGCCTCATGTAGGCTATGATAGGATGTATATAATCTTTGATTATAATGAGGAGAATATAGATGTTTATCAATAGTAAAGCTAATATGTCCCGTTTGTGGATGATGTTGATATTTGAAAATAGTTTTGGTTATATAGGATTCTGTTTATATGAGTTAGTTCTATTTAATATAAGAGTTTTGTCTACTAATTTATGAGATCTGTGTATTTAATATAAGATTTTCGTTTATTTAATATACATCATTTATAAATATATATTTAATAAACCAAACAGAGTTTAGGGCTCTGTCCAGGAATCCTATTTTTGGATTCTCTCTCTGCGAGGGCAATAAACAAGAGCTTTCTCCTTTGAACAACAGAATACATTTTATCTATTACGGTTATCCCCATGGTCATGGCTCAATAATTCTGCCAGTGACCTTCATACATGAATATTAAACATGTATGATAACAAAAAAATATCTTCGATGGTATTGAATTTAGAAAGATCTTCGTTTACTAAAACAACACATCTATATCTGAAAATTTCAGATTCTCGTATAAAATAAAAGGATTAATTTCGATTCATACAATATGATTTTTGAGCTTAATTCATTATCAGATCTAACAGAGGAAAACATGGTAATATAAAACATGATTCCTAAATACAACTGTAACATAAAGGAATAATTCGAATCCATTGTTTATAAATCTTGAGATAATGACAAAGATAAATATACTTATAAGTATTGTGTCGCTATCCAACTGACTTGGTAACTACCACGTTCCACCCAACCATAGACCTCAAACTGTTCCTGGTTTGTGCAATAGGTCACCCCCGAGCCGAACCGAGCATGACAAGACTTTAGAAGGCCTAGGGTAGAATTTGCTATCTTCTTTACTAACAACAGAGTAGTCACAAGGTCCGTTTACCAGCCCTTTGTGTGAATATTCTATAACACTAACTTCCCTTACTTTCCCCACAGTCCTCTTTCTAGGACACACCAAATATCAGACAATCTAGTGTTTGAGAGCTCAAGACTCACGGCTGAACCCTCTAGTGAACATGGAAACACTTGCCCCCGCAATGTTCCTCTCTCTGCTACTTATAAGATTTTTAAGAGGAAGGGATGTTAGGATTTAGGTTTAATTCACTCAGTTATATGTTTGACACACTAACTATTTTGTTTTTTATCTTTAATTAATAATTCAATTTATTTTAACTCTCACAATTTATTTTTATCTTTAATTATTTAAAAAAGGACGTTTACTCACCTAACATCTAGTTGATCTTTAGTTATCAACTACTTGACCATTCTAAACTCTTGCATGCTCGGTCCCTCTTTGAGTGGCAGTCCCAGTCAGTTAGAAAGAATAAAATAATAATAATAGTTTGAGTATTAAATAAATATTCAATGGATTACTGATGCTCCAGAGCTCCCAGCTCAACATCAGTTAATCATCATGAGTCTAAGTGCTCCAAAGCATTACTGCTCAACACTTACTCAACTTATAGTGCTCCAGATCCCACTTGCTCAACACTATTAATTCAATTGTCTTAGTGCTCCAGAGCCGACTTGTTCAACAGTATTAATTCAATTGTCTTAGTGCTCCACAGATTATGCTCAACACTAGTTAAAATAGTTCAGATGTTCCAGAGCTCACTTGCTCACATCTTTTAATAATTTTGGTGCTATTCAGAGCTTACTTTCTCAACACCCAAAATAACCACTTAGGTGCTCCGGAGTTCATTTAACTCAACACCTATCAACAATAAAATAAGTTTGTAAGGATAAATAATTGTAAAAATAAAAATAGTATTTTCTTGGGATATTACATCCCTCCCCGCTTAGAACAACACCGTCCCAGTGTCAGGTACTTGAACTGAAACTGTGAAATAAGGAGGGGTAGGCCTCTTTCATTGCAGTGTCATTCTCCCATGTGGTCTCTTCAGGATCGAAATCCTTCCAATGCACTTTCAGGTGGACAATGGTTCGCTTTCTGAGTGATACCTCTCTCTTGTCCAGTATATGAAGGGGTTGCGGTACAAACTCCCCTTCTGGTTGTATCTGTAACAATGACCAATCATTTACATGTTTAGTATCATAAACATATTTCTTAAGTAATGATGCATGAAAAACATTGTGAACCTTTACATGCGTAGGTAGCACTAGTTCATAGGCCACCGACCCTTTCTTGGCCAATATTTCAAATGGCCTGCAAAACCTAGGAGCTATCTTCCCGCATTTTCCCAAGATTAGTGAGCTTCTCTTAGCTTTTACTTTTAAGTAAACATGTTCTCCAATTTGATACTCTTTGTCTTTTCTTTTTCCACCTGCATAGCTTCTCTGTCGGTCTTGTGCTTCTTTCATATTTTGTTGTACCTTAAAAACCAGTTGTTCTAAATCTTTTAAGAGATTTGGCCCAAACATGAGCCGATCCACTGGGCTAAACCAAGTTACCAGTGTTCCACATTTTATTCCGTAGATTATTTCAAATGGAATCATTTTGGCTGAGGTCTAATAAACATTGTTGTATGCAAATTCTGCAAGATGTAAATATTCTTCCCATTGGGTAGGATTATTCATTACGTACATTCTAAGCATATAATCTAGTATTTGATTCACACATTCTATTTGTCCATCTGACTGTGGATGATAAGTAGTGCTAAATTTTAATTGTGTTTCCAATCCGGAAAAAAATGATCTCCAAAGTAACTTGTGAACTTGGTATCTCTATCAGAGATAATGGCTTTAGGTATCCCATGTAGTCGAAAAATATCTTTTAAGAAAATGTCTGCAATGTTAACATCCTTATAGGTATACTTTACCAGCATAAAGTGTGCAACCTTAGATATTTTGTCTACTACAACCATGATTGAGTCATTATGCTTCTTTCTTTTTGGTAGACCTGTGATGAAATCCATGCTAATTAACTCCCACTTCCATTCTAGAATGGGTAAGGGTTGAAGTAACCCTGTTGGGTGTTGGTGTTCTTCTTTAACTAGTTGACATTCTTGACACTTGGCAATAAATAGTGCTATGTCAGCTTTTAATTTTGGCAAAAAAAAATGTTTCTTTACATCTAATATCATTTTCTAGTATCCTGGGTGTCCAGAATAAGGTTTCTAGTGCAACTCGTCCAATATATCAAACCTGGTATTTCCACTTTCGGGGACATAAAGTCTATCTTTAGACCAAAGCAGTCGTGTCTCATCTAATTTATAATCTTTCTATTGTATAAATAATATGTTTTCTTGTATTTTATGAAGAATTTAAATATAGAAACGACCGTTTCTACTTGATGTCCTGATTTTTTCATGCAAATCAGAACTTGTTTGTATTACCGTCGCCTCATATATTAGGTGAATTCTACGACTTAAGGCATCTGCAATTTTATTCTCCTTTCCCTTGATGTGCTTTAGTTCAAAATTGTATTTGCTGAGGAAGGCCAGCCACCTAGCGTGCCTAGCATTTAAGTTTGGCTGATCAAAAAGGTATTTCAAACTCATATTGTCAGTTTTGAGGAGAAATTTATTTCCCATGAGGTAGTGCCTCCACATTTTTAAGGCATGGATAATAGCAGCTAACTCAAGGTCATGTGTCGGATAATTCTTTTCGTGTTCCTTCAATTTCTGTAATTCATAATAGATCACAAAGTCATTCTGCATAAGGACTCCCCCGAGTTCTTCCTTACTTACGTCAATGCAAACAACAAAATCTCCATCAAGATCCACAATCCTTAGTATGGGTGCAGTTGTTAATAGTTGTTTTAATTTCTGAAAACTCTCCTCACACTTGGCTATCCATAGGAATTTGTTTTCCTTTTTTTGAAAGGATGTCATAGGGCATGCAATCCTATAGAATTTATCAATGAACTTTATATAGTAACTTGATAATCCTAAGAATCATCTGATGTTTGTGACACACGTAGGTGTAGGCCATTCTTCGATAGCCTTGATCTTCTTCGGATCTACGAAAATACCTTTCTCTGAAATGATATGGCCTAGATACTGTATTTGGGGTCTGTAAAAGTCACACTTACTGAATTTGGCATATAGCTGGTGCTCTCGTAGGACCTGTAGCACAATCCTAACATGTTCTTTATGTTCTTCCTCGTTCTTAGAATATATTAGTATATCGTCAATGAACACTAGTAAAAACTTGTCTAAGTATTTATTGAAAATGTTGTTCATCATGCACATGAAGTTTGCTGGTGCATTAGTTATCCGAAATGGTATTACCACAAACTTGTAGTGACCATACTGGGTTCTAAAAGCGGTTTTGTTTATATCTTCATCTTGGATCCTCACTTGATGGTATCCATATCGTAAGTCAATTTTGGAGAATACTCTTGATCCTCCGACCTGATCAAATAGGTCATCTATTCTAGGGAGTGGGTATCGGTTCTTTATATTCAGTTTGTTCAGCTACCGGTAGTCGATGCACATCCACATCGTACTATATTTCTTTTTCACAAAGAGTATGGGTGCTCCCCATGGGGACAAACTCGACTGGATGTACCCTTTCTTTATCAGTTCTTGAAGTTGTAATTTTAGTTCTACTAACTTAGGGGTACTCATGTGCTAATGGGCCTTTGAAACTAGTACCAATTTGGGTACTAGTTCTATGGAGAAATCTAGGTCTCTCGTTGGCAAGAGTTCCAATATTTCCTCTAGAAATACATCTCTGTACTCTTCTAGGACGGGAAAATATTCAATTTGTTGTTCTCTTTCATTTTCTAAGTTATGGATATTGAATGCATATAGTTTGCATCCCTTCCTTACACACTTCTTGACTTGTAAGGATGATATTTGTCGGATAGAAACTTTCTTGGGTATACCCTATACCTTCCTCTGATTTCCTTGTTTATCCGTGCATGTGAAAGTTTTGTTTAGGAAATCAAGCATGAAATGGTGTTGTTCTAACCAGTCCATGCCTATTAGTAGGTCATATGCACCTAAAGGTAAAAATTTTAAGTCTGCCTCGGTTTGAAAACCGTTCATGTCGAGTTGGCAATTTTTAACAAGTTCAGAAATCTTCCTTTTTGTTCCCATGGCTAATTGTACCAGCCATGGTTTACTATGTTACTCTTTGTTTAATTTGCAACTTTCAACAACTTTAAGGGAAACATAACTATGATAAGCCCTTGGATAAATCAAAATGGAAACATGTGTGTTTGATATTTTACCTTCTATTTCGACCATAGTGGATTAATGGTTCGCTTATCTGCCCTCTAGGGAAACACATATCCTGGGTGTTCGTGCCATGTCTTCCACTGTTGCTTCCTCTTGCAAATTATTTAGAACTCTAGTGTCTTTATTTGGGCAATCCCTGTAGAAATGGGGTCCTTGGAAACCCTAACATCTTCCTGGTATAGGGGTTGTTCTAGTCCCTCTATCCACTGTAGATTTATTAACACTTTGTGATGGATTATTTTATTGTGTCTCGAATTTGGGGAAATTTCTGTTAGCTGGAAAGCTGTTATTCTGTCTTCGATAGGGAGGTGGTTTGAATCCTCTCCTTCGGTTGTTGAAAGAGGTCCTTATATTTTCCTTCTTCTTATTTATGTTCTCAGTTCTATGCTAGTTGTGCTCATAGCAGAGCCTAGATTTGTACAGGGCCACTTCTAAGGTATTGGGTGCATCAAACTCAATTTTGTCCCTATAGAACATTGGAAGGAACCCTAGGAACTGTTGTTCTTTTACTTTCTCATCTCTTACGTAGGGTACGTAGTGTAGCAGTTCCTATTGATTAATGCATCCATGGTAAGGGAATTTAGCTATAGCTCATGGAATTCCTTTATCTTCTTATCGAAAAACCTTCCTGACATATATTTTTCTTGGAATAATTTTCTAAAGGTCTTCCACCTGAGTTTTGTTTTCTTTATCTTCTTAGTGTGTCACAAATCTTGCCACCATCTAGAAGCCTTTCCATTCAGATTGTAGATGGCCAAACGAGCCTTCATGTAGCTAGAATATTCATGTACCTGAAAGTACTTGTTCATTCCCAACAACCATTCTTCGGCTTTCTGTCCTGAATCCAAGTTTCCTTCGAAAGTTGGAGCCTTAATTTTCCTGAACTCTCCCTGCAAGTTGTCTTCTTTCTTGTGTTTCTTCTTGCAAGGAGATGATGCATAAGAATTTGAAGAATGCTCGTATTCATGGTAAAAAGAGTTGTATGAGTTGGAGTGTTCTGGTAACTCCTCATGTTCCCTAAATTCTAGGCTACTATCCCTCTCTTTGCGGTGTTGTTTATACATAGCTCTATTTGCTGAGTGGGTTGTCTTCCTATGATTTTTATTTCCAACTAAGGTTTGCAGTAATGCCTCATTTACTTCATGCTGTTCATGTCTCTCATTCAAGTTATCATCCTTGAAGCTACGAAATTATGCTTGTAGGCTCTATACTGTTTTCAGTAAGTCATAAGTTTTGACTGCTCCGAGACTATCATTCAGTTCTATTATCAATTCATGTTCCTGAGGTGGTGAGTTTAGGTTCCCATGCTGACTATCCTCTCTCTTAGCATTCATGTTGTTTGTCTTGTCCTAAAGAAGTATTCAATTTACAAGAAAACAATTTTTATTAGTTTTCTCATATGTGATTTTGCAGCGGTTTTTAAGTAGTGTAGGCTCATAAGCCTCGATTTTTTGAATCTGGGTTTTGATACCAGTTGTAATATCCCTCAAAATACGATTAAATTTTTTTTTTTGTGTAGAGTACTAAATAAACATAAGACATGTGATTCTCTTAAAATTAACTTCAGCACCCAATAAATGTTTGGTAACTTTCTTGCTTGTACTCCGATTGCTTGGTTTCTATGTCAATCTTACTACATAATGCTATTTCGGAAAGAGTCTGTACTTAATTGTTTATGCGGTATCCTGATATCTATATCATTTAAATTATGGGATATGACATTCATACTTGTTTGGTTAAGATCAGTATGCTCATCTCTAGTTTTGCTTTACTTTTACACAAGGGAGGGGAGTTGTTCTTTATGTTTCGTGGATGGATTCTGGACCCATGGTCTCGTGGGTTTTACTTAGCTTATATATAACCTAACATCTGTGTCCATTATCTCTATAGGTGAACTGGAGGAGTCTCATGCTAAGTTTGGTCCAAGCAAAGATTCCTAAGGATACGAATCTGTAAGAAAGAGGTAAGGGAGCAGGGGGTCAATGTTCCCAAGGCAAGAACTATGCCTAGCATACACAATGGCCACAATAAAAACATGGGCGCATGCATTACATATTTTGGGTTTCACTATAGCACTTGAGATAAATATTTGCGATATGGTGGAGGTAGTTGGGAATTTACTAAGGCCATGTGATGGTCATACGTAGGGACTCCATGCTAGCAGAGATAATCAATTTGGGCAAAGAGATGGTGAAATCGAGATTTTGGGGATCTTAATCGATTTTTGTTGAAGGAGCAGAGATTCCTCTCTGTTTTGATTTTTGGAAGGACTGGCACATGACCAGAGATACGATCTTGGTCTGTGCATGTTGCTCTAGGGAAGGCGTCAATGTCAAGGTTGACCCCACGACAGGTAGAATCCTTAACGTAGTCATATAAGTTGATATTATATACGCAAAATCCTTCATTTCTATGGTGACTAATTTTGTTTATTCTTGCATGCTAGGTGAAAGATCACATCTCTTACTATCTAGAGGTTTGATTGCTCTAGAGAAAGGAGGTTTTACTGTGCAAGGCCCTGGTAAGCCCATGGTCCATTGGGGACTGCTTCCTTCCATGGGATATTTAAGAAGGATTTAATGTGTTTTGGTTTGTGAGCTTGATGTAATGTATGGATAGTGGTTGCGATGTTTGGAGAGATAAGGAGATGTTGGCGAGCCTTTTAAATTTCTCTTTTGTTGGGCATACGCCGCTACCTAAGTTTGTAATTGTTTCATATTTGGGAACTTTGTCTATGTCGATTTTGTACATAGGGTGAATATCTGGGGTATGCATTTCAATGTTTAAGCCTGTTAGGAATTTACTGTTCGGTACAATGTTTCTGTAAGTGAAGGTTTCCGGGCTTTAATATTTAATATTTAATATTTGGATACTGTCCGTAGGTTTGTAATTTTACATTTTTGGGATCAGTTTGGATTTGGTATTTATTTGTTGTTATCCGGAGGGTTTATTTACTATGTTCATTGGTAGCTACATTTTGAGTTTATCCATGTTTCTTCTCCGGTTTATAACTAAATCGCTGGAAATGAATTTATTGTGGTTCTTTTGCTTTCATTTAAAATTCTGAATTCATTGCTATATTTTAACCCTGATGTGCGTATTCACATGTCCCTAGGTTAATTCTGAGAGTTTAGTTATTTATCTATGAGGTTCAATCTCTTGATCTATTTGTTTTTACTGTGTGTCCCTAATATTTTTATCTAGGGTTTATTTTCTTTATTCAAGGGAGTGGATCCCTAGTGGCTTGCCTATGTGTGTCTTTACCAGTGTTCTAGGTATGATATGGTAGTAGTGGGATTCGATCCTATTCTACCCTGGAAGCGTGACTTCTAAGTGTGGGTGCCTTTTATGTAGTCAATGGGATTCGATTCCGGATTTGCGTTGAGCGTAATCCTTGCGTTTGTATGTATGTAAAGCGACTAGACCCCAGGCCCACATTTTAATATGACCTTTGTGTTGGCTGTGTGTGTGGTAGAAAATGTTTAATGGGATTCGATTGCAGGGCTGTGCTATACAACAAATTCATGTTGAGTGTGTTTGCGGCAATGATCGTAGTGGACAGATCATTTATAAAAAAAATTTAATGTTTATAATGTGTGGAAGTAATGATTCGTATTTGTGGGGTATTGCTCTTATTTTCTGCCTCATGTAGGCTATGATAGGATGTATATAATCTTTGATTATAATGAGGAGAATATAGATGTTTATCAATAGTAAAGTTAATATGTCCCTTATGTGGATGATGTTGATACTTGAAAAGAGTTTTGGTTATATAGGATTCTGTTTATTTGAGTTATGTTTATTTAGTATAAGAGTTCTGTCTACTAATTTATGAGATCTGTGTATTTAATATAAGAGTTATGTTTATTTAATATATTTATCATTTATAAATATATATTTAATAAACCAAACGGAGTTTAGGGTTCTGTCCCATAATCCTATTTTGGGATTCTCTCTCTGCGAGGGTAATAAATAGGACCTTTCTCCTTTGAACAACATAATACATTTTATCTATTATGGTTAGCCCCATGGTCATGGCTCATTAAGTCTTCCAATGACCTTCCTACATAAAAATTAAACATGTATGATAATAGAAAATTATCTTTGATAGTATTGAATTTAAAATGATCTTCATTTATTAAAACAACACATCTATATCTACAAATTTCAGATTCTTGTATAAACGAAAAGGATGAATTTTGATCCGTACAATATGATTTTTTTTTTTATTATCTTAATTCATTATCAGATCTAACAGAGGAAAACCTGGTAAGATAAAACATGATTCCTAAATACAACTATAACATAAAGGAATAATTCGAATCCATAGTTTATAAATCTTGAAATAATGACAAACATAAATATACTTATCAGTCTTTTCTCGCTATCCAATTGACTTGGTAACTGCCACGTTCGACCCAACCATAGACCTCAAACCATTCCTGGTTTGTGCAACAGGTCACCCCTAAGCCGAACCGATCATGACAAGACTTTAGAATGCCTAGGGCAGGATTTGCTATCTTCTTTACTAAGAACAAAGTAGTCATAAGGTCTGTTTACCATCCCTTTGTGTGAATCTTCTATAACAATAACTTCCCCTACTTTCCCCATAGTCCTCCTTCTAGGACCACGGGGGATTCACTAGAAGGCAATAGAATACCATGTTCATTCATACTGCGGTATTAAATATTCATGAAAACCTAAAAATTATATTGCTTATACATTAAGGGGAAAGGGTTTTTTATTTATTTAAAGTAACAATACAAAAATACTTTGGGATATTTTTATATGGGCGAGCTGAGAAATATCCGCCAAATGGAGATGGAGGGATCGCGGCCGGATGAGAAATCGGGTTGAGGCAAGGCTCGGGCTTACCAATGCATAGGGAAATTGCGTCTTGATGCATGCTTGAGGCCAAGGGGTTTCATGGTGAAGTGGGTTTCCAATTGATCATAGTCGAGAGATAGTGGTTATTGATAGCCAATTGTTACCAATAGCACTCATCCAGTTGTTACCAATAGCTTGGGAGGCTCAGCCTCTAGGGCCTATTATAGGCCCTCGATGGGGCTTATGGGCTTGAATACACAACCACTCATGCCTATTACAGGCCTTGGGAGGTTTAGTCAGCCTCCTAGAGCTTGTTATAGGCCCTGGGGGCTTGGATACCTAGCCCACAACAGGCTTAGTCAGCGATTGGGGAACTGCAACATGCAATCTAAACGTTGTATTATGTGCATTGGCTCTAGTGACATACAAGAAGTCATATCCTATCTCTTCATTAGACCATTAGATGTTGCAAATCATAATGATATGTGGTTGAGTAATTGCATTGTGGGTGAAGTAATGTTCATCCACAATATACATCGAAAGAAGCAAGGTGCATTGTAGAATGCATGTGGGGTCATAAGAGGGGTATCATATCAATATACTAGGTAGAAATATAAATGGGTATAAAAAATGTTAATGAAAAAATTGATACATACAATATCTAGTGAAAATAGGGGTTTTTTTAAATTGGGAAGGCATATTGGGAGGGGGTTAAAAAAAGCGATTTCGAAAGCTATTTTCCAATATTTAGCCAAATTAGGGGTATTGTTTCATATGACACGAACGAACGTGCTATGATAGCGGTTTATTGAGTGAATCCCCCATGTCTAGGACACACCAAATATTAGACAAGCTGGTGTTTAACCACTCAAGATTCATGGCTAAACCCTCCATTGAACATGGAAACACTTTCCCCCACATTGTTCCTCTCTCTGCTACTTACAAGATTTTTAAGAGGAAAGGATGCTAGGATTTAGGTTTAACTCACTCAGTTATCTGTTTGACACACTGATTGTTTTGTTTTTTATCTTTAATTCATAATTCAGTTTATTTTAACTCTCACAATTTATTTTTATTTTTAATTATTTAAAATAGGAATTTTTCTCACCTAACATCTAGTTAATGTTTAGTTATCAGCTACTTGACCATTCTAAAGTCTTGCATGCCCAATCCCTCTTTGAGTGGCAGTCTGAGTCAGATAGAAAGAATAAAATAATAATAATAGTTTGAGTATTAAATAAATATTCAATAGATTATTGATGCTCCAGAGCTCCCAACTCAACATCAGTTAATCATCATGAGTCTAAGTGCTCTAGAGCATTTCTGCTCAACACTTACTCAACTAATAGTGCTCCATAGCCCACTTGCTCAACACTATTAAGTCAATTGTCTTAGTGCTCCAGAGCTTATGCTCAACACTAGTTAAAATAGTTCAGATGTTCCAGAGCTCATTTGCTCACATATTTTAATAATTTTGGTGCTATTCAAAGCTCACTTGCTCAACACCCAAAATAACCACTTAGGTGCCCCGGAGTTCATTTAACTCAACACATGTCAACAATAAAATAAGTTTGTAAGGATAAATAACTGTAAAAATAAAAATAGTCTTTTCTTGGGATATTACAGGTTTACATTCTAATAGTGTACCTAAGGTCACCACCTATTTGTGGGATCCTTTAGAAACATGTATAGAAAACTCAGCTCCAACATTACTCACCCTCTATTATAGCCTCCCTCTGCTATAGCCTGTAATGTGTTTTTTAAGGTTCTTCCTTTCATCGCTCATAAGTCCTTCATGTGATATAGTGTGTGCATGCATTGAGATGACATACACATCCTTGATATGTTTCCACCCATTGTAACCTTTTTCTAGTGGGATTTCTTTAGATCTATAATTTAAAATAATTTTTCATGTAATTTCAGGGATTTAGGTATAGGTAGTTATCATTTAAAAAATGGATGAATCCTCTAAATTATGCAAACTTAAATTCATTTTGTTAAATTGTGAGGTTAATCTTCCCAAGGGATTTAACAAAGAGGACGATTGTCCAAATAAAAAAACTAACATAAATCCATCTTATCTATTTATATAGAGATCCAATTTACTGAAGTGAAGAGCTTAAGATAGATCTCTTCTGATTATTAACAATGACATATATTGAATTGATTCATCATTAAACAATCACAATTTCTAAATTCATTAATCAATAATGATAATATTGAAAAAATTAATATTAATGAAAGTCTTTTAAAAACTTTCTTAATAAAATAAAAAATTATAAAAAATAACTAACAAAAAGATATAACTAATGCCATTGCCACCCAAAAGATCAACTTGAAAACCCTCACGAACTCACCTCACCAAATCTCCATTTCATTGTTCTTCATTTATGTTTACGTTTATCCCCAAAATGAAGGCTACAATTCAAACCACTATCTTCCCTTTACTGCATATTTTCCTCTCTTTATTTCTAGCATGAAAATGTGAGCCAAGTGGTGGCAAGTCTGTTAATTATTTAAAAACCGAAGAGCAAGATTGATTAAGAATGTGCATAGTTTCGACAAACGAGATAGCATTGATATTAATATGCAAAAGTTGTTTTATTTTAAGATGAAATAAATCTTCTTTCATAAAATGTTTCTTAGTATACATATTTCCATAAGTATTTATTTATGGATATTAATATTAAATAGAGTTGATATTCATTTTTCTTTGTAGAATTTTATCACCTCATTCATTAAATACACTTCGACCAAATGGCACAACATGTATTTTAGTTTTTTTTTAAATACTATATTAATTTTAATAAAATGATTTATCAATCAAAAATGTTATTTTTAAATCCTTTTAATTTTCTCAAAAGATGGAAAAAATAGGCTAGGTAGAGTAAGTTTTTATATCATTTTCATATTACACAAGCACTAGCTTAATATTTAAAAGGTAATACACATAGTAGAACAAATAATGATTAGGTTCAAACAAATTATGTTTTTGCATTGTAGACCTCATAGGGGAGAATGACCCAATAGCAAGAGAGTCTATCTATTGAGAACAAGTCTTAATGAAATTCTTATACTATCAAAGAATTTTAGTGTCTTCATGCTCACTTTAAAATGGTTCTTAGAACATAGTGAAATATAATTAAATTTTTAGAAAATGAATAGAGTGTGTGTTTTGTTTATTCAAACTATGTTGTTAAATTTTTTTGAGTGGTGTTTTAGTGGATGTTTATGAATCATGTCAAGGTAAATAAATTGCATAACTTCTCAATGGATAAGTTTTTTTGTTTCATATTATTTTGTGTTTCTCTAAAAATTTGCTTGAAGCACACATTTGATTTTGGTGGGTCTAGGGAATCTACCACACCCTTATGCTTTAATTGAAATGTTGAAAAGTTATACTCAATCAACACCTAGGTAAGAAAAATGCAACACCATAAAGGTAAAAAATAGAAGTAAAAACCTTAAAATTTGATTATTGCTTATGTTTTTTTTGTGTTTGAAAACTTAGTCAAAATTAAGTTTGTCTATGTTTTTTTTTCGACTGTGTGTTAGGATATTTGTCTTATGATAATGATATCACTTGGATATATATTTCCAATAATATATTTTCATTTTAACTCATTTTGTTCTTTTGTGAGATGGATGGATGGGAATACGAGTAGAAAGTCGACTATGAACAATTGCCGTTCAAATGCAAGAAATGTCACGAATATGGTCACTTCATTAAAAACTATCCCAAAGCAGCAAAAGAATCCACTGAAAAACCTCATGAAGAAGACTGGTAGCGAGTGAAAAAAGGGAAGAAAATGGCCGCTCATAACCCAGAACCAAAAAAGCAGCAGCAAGTTCCTCACCCTGAGCAAGTTCAGCCTGAAAAGATAGCCCTTTCAAATAACCAGTATGCAGCCCTGAACGTTGAAGAGGGTGAGATCTTCAAAACAGAAACAACCAACACTGAGGTAGGAATCGAGCAAAATGATACCGTTATCTACAGTATTATTCCCTCCTCATCAGCAGTCGAAAGATCGGAAACAACAAAGGATAGCTCTCCTCCTTCTGGAAGCTCGTGGGCCGAGCAGGTTAAACAAAGAAAGGTCTCTTCATACTCGGTCTGTCACGATTCCTCCTCTAAAGAGTCTCAGGAGCAACTAGATTTGGGGCCTCCCACTAACACTTGAGGTAGAAAGTCTCTTCGCTTCCACCGAGAGTAAGAAGCAGAAAGAGAAATGGAGCTAGGCCGACAACGAAGTATAGAGGAAACGAAGCTGCTACAGTCCACTAAGGGATCAAGAAAGTTAGAAGGAAGGGCTCAAGCAGGCTCTCAACAGGGGAAGAAGTAATGAAGATTATCTCTTGGAATTGTAGGGGACTGGGCGATTCTATCAAAGTAAAATCAATGAAGGAAATCATTAAATCTGAAAGACCGGATATCCTACTAATCCAAGAGATGAAAATGAGTGATGTGGAGGTCATTGCACTTTCACAACACTTTTGGAAAGAAATTCATGGCACTGCGGTTGGATCCAGAGGCGCCTCTGGAGGAATCATTACTCTCTACTCAAGTAAGTATTCTAGCCAGACTATCAAAGAATGCCCACACTGGATCCTTAGTAAATTTTGTAACAAAGCTGACTCCACCACTTTTTATATCTGCAATGTCTACGGGTCTGTCCATTATAAAGACAATCAAAACTTTTGGAATAATCTCTCTTCCTTGAGAGATGTTGTTAAAGAGAAAGATGTCATTTTTGCTGGGGATTTCAATGCCACAAAATCCATGGATGAGAAGCGTGGAGGCTCCAGAGTTAGAGATCCTTTTGGTGAATACATGGAAGACCTAATCTCTGATCTATATTTGCTGGATCCACCCCTCAAGAATGAAAATTTCACTTGGAACAATAGACGGGTTGGGGTGGGACACATTGCTTCCACGATTGATCGATTTCTTATCAGCTCCTCCTTTTTGCAGAAAAATCTCATCCCTATCTCCTTTGCCATCCCCTCTGCAATCTTCAACCACAAGCCAATTTCCATGTCTCTCTTCCCCCTTCCAACCTCGGCCCAATCCCTTTTCGGTTTAATCCTTCCTAGCTCCAAGATGAGAAAGCTCTGATCATAATTAACATGGCCTGGAATCTCCCTTGTTTTGGCTCCCCGAGTTGTATTTGGGAAATTAGACTCAGGAACGTCCGCTATGCATTAAAAAGCTAGGCAAAAACGGATTTTCTTAATCTTGGGAACTTAAAGGTTCAACTACAATCCAAGCTTGTTGTCTTGCAACTAAATATGGAATGGGAGGAAGTCATCCCTGCTCTCATCTTCAACGAGCAAGAGCTCAAGAGAAAAATTCTCAGTGCTGCCCCTAAAGAAGAAGAAGAATGGCGCATAAAATCGAGGCAGCTGTGGCTTAAAGGGGGGGATAGCAACACGTCTTACTTTTATAAGCAAACCAAAGCCACACTTAGTCATAATATGATCAAGGAACTAAAAGACCAAGACGACTCCAAAATCTTAGATCAGGAAAAAATAAAAGAGCATATCTTCCATCACTTCCAAGAGCTCTATCTGGATAAAAATGAGGCAGACCCTGTGGCCCAAGCTGACTTCCTTTCAGATATCCCAGCACTCATCTCAGACAATGATAATCAAGAGCTACGAAAACCTATTATGGAGTATGAAATCAAAGAGGCCATATGGTCCCTCCACGCTGACAAAGTCCCCGGCCTTGACGGCTTCACCATCAACTTCTATTGTGCTTCCTGGGACATTATAAAGGAAGATTTGAAGAAGATGTTAAACTGGACTCGAAAAAAGGACAAGATAGGAGGAGCCACAAACTCCTCATTCCTCACCCTGATCTTGAAAGATAAGAACCCCCTGATCATCAATCGCTTCAGGCCCATATCGCTTTGTAACACTTCCTATAAGACCCTTGCAAAAATCCTTGCCACCAGAATGAAGAAGGGGTGAAATTGCGAACCTAGGAAACACTTTTGTGACAAATGGAGTGAAAAAAACGGAGCATGAGAGGATGATCACGTGAAAATAAGTCAACCTCAAACTCTAGGCCGAGAGTTTTGAGATTTCAAACTCTCGCCCGAGAGTTTAAAAAAACTCTAGGCCGAGAGTTTAAAAAAACTCTAGGCCGAGAGTTTGAACCAATCGCCGCGCTGTATTTTTAAAAAAACTCTCGGATGAGAGTTTGAACTAAACTCTCGGTTGAGAGTTTGGAAGATATTTTTTCGCCCAAGAGTTTATGGTCAACAAACCTGCGAAAATATATGGCATCTTTCTGGAACCTGCAACTTCAGTAAGCTCGAACCCTTGCAAATTCTAAATATTATTTGTTGGACTTGGTAGCAATGGATTCATCTCCGAATCTAGCTTCCAATGATATTATAATTGTTTCATTTCGACTTGAATTTCTATTTATTAATATTTTTTTTCTAAACCTTATCCCTTAAGAATTTTATTACTTTGAAAATCACCCGAAATGAAAATTCAATATCATAACAAATACAACACCAAAAAAATTGAAATTTCACATTGATCATAATTGGCTCGTCCTCTTCAAAAGGGTACTTTTAGTTTTTCCAGTAAGAATCACATTCGAAAGAAAATGTGAAGACAAAAACACGTGTCAATAATGCACCATTTTCTGAACATACATTGTTTTGATAAATAATAAAAAATAGTTCCCAAGTCTTAAAAAACTCAAAATATAGTCTAGGATCCAGTGTAGTGTGTGTATATTATGAGCCTACAATTGTTTTCCCTAAAATGAATAACGATCTATCAAAAAACCGTCGTCAATACAGGTCACTCATTATCCATACCTAAACTTTTCAAGTATATTCCGTCTGTTGACAACAAATTTGTTCCACGATATGTCCATAAAAAAAAATTTAAAAAAATACGAGTAGAAAGCTAATTTAATTCTCTAAAACCTTTGTGTTTACTTCAAGTTGAAATTCCTAAGGGAGATATGGGTTTGAAGAGGCCAAAGTTGAAAAACATAAAATTTAGCAGTTTTGTTTGTAAAAAACAAGCAAAATTGTTTCCCAACTTCATGTTTTCACCCGAAGGTTATGGGAAACATCATCTCTGAGACCCAAGGTGGCATCATTGTTGGACTTCAAATCCTATACAACATCATTATTGTCCAAGAAGCTATTCAATCCAATATGGAATGAAAACATCCAGGTATGGCCATTAAACTAGATATGGCCAATGCTTTCGACAGAGTTAACCATTTCTTCTTGTTTGAAACCATGAAAAAATTTGGCTTCTCCACAAGGTTCATGAGGTGGATTAAGGCCTGCATTAGGAGCCCCTGGATCACTCCCCTAGTCAATGGTAGACCAACTTCTTTCTTCAAAGCCTCTCGAGGAATCCGCCAGGGATGCCCCCTCTCTCCTTTCCTCTCCATCATTGTTGTTGTCTCTCTCAGTAGAAAACTAAAATGCCTTCAGGACAGTGGGGAACTGAAAGGCCTAAGAATTGCCAATGGTGTGCACGCTGCCAATAGTGCTCAGTTTGTAGATGATACTATCCTTCTCGGAAGTGCGTCCACCATCATTTCCAAGAGTTTTAAATCTGCTCTAACCTCTTTTTCTGGATGCCACAGATGGGAAAGTTAATGACTCCAAGTCTAAAGTGTTTCGATGGAACTGCCCCCCAGGGGTAATGGCTAAGAAATCCATAATTCTTGGGTTCGAAGGTATAACAGTCTGGAATTCTTTCAAGTACATGGGCATTCCCATCTTCAAATGGAATAAGAAGAAAGTAGACTGGCAGGGTCTGGTGGATAAAATTAAAAAGAAAATTAATTCCTGGGGATTTAGGTGGCTAAACCCTGCTGGGAAGCTCACTCTTATCAAGTCCATCTTGTCAGCTTACCCCATTTATGTTTTCTACATTTCTTTAGCCCCCCGCCAAATCATTCTGGAAATTAATAGAGAGATCCGCAAGTTTCTTTGACAGGGAGGCAAGGCCAACAATACTAGGAAATACCACCTAATCAGCTGGGACACGGTCTACAGCCCAAAGATTCTTGGAGGAGATGGTGTCAAAGACCCCATAATAATGAATTTAGTTGGTGTCAAAGACCCCATAATAGGATTCCTGGTGAAACATGCCCTCTCGAAAAAATACATGAATGGGTCGAGAAGACGTTGTATTGAAGATATGAACATGGGGAAAAAAGGAACCCCCATTTGGGAACTCTGCAAAAATTTGGCCTTTATCATTCAAGACAAAATCCATTGGGTGGTTGGTAATGGCAAACTTATTAAGATCTGGTAGGATAACCTTGGGAAGAGCTCCCCTACTAGTTTTCAACATGAGTTAGCCGACATAAAAAACTGGCTCGATCACAATAGAATCCACACGTTGTTCGACATCTCCAACTAGACCAGTAGTGCAAGGTGGGCTGGTTGGAAGAACTTTGACCTTCCGAAACACTTGAAACCAGACTTTGATCTCCTACTCTCTTTTCTCCAGGAACAAGGTCCTTTTGTTCGGAACCTTTTGGATCCAAGGGGCTAGGGGATTTCTGGAAACTAGACAGTGAGGGAAGGATACCTTCATGTATTCAATAGCAATGCAAGCAGAAGTAAAGATGCAAGTTGTCTAGAGCAAAGTTTGGCATAAAGATGGGCTACCAAAGGTTAATGTTCTTTTTTCTAGATCCTTGCCCACAGGAAAATATTGACCGCTGAGAATTTAAGAAAGCGTGGAATAAAAGGCCCCATCTGCTGCATCCTCTGTAAGGGATCAAAAGAATCTATAGATCACATCTTCCTTGAGTGCACTTTCTCGACTCAAGAAGTTTGGAGTCTGGCTCTGATCAACCTAAACTTCAATGTTGTGTTACCCACAAACATGAGTGATTTCTTTAAGTGCTGGAAGGATTCGATCAAGGCTCTCTCTTTAGGAATCCAGACCTCACCATAGCTTGGGAAGCACTCCCCAGGTTCATCTGTTGGAAAATTTGGATGGCTAGGAACACAAAAATATTTGAAGGCACTCCCACGAGCCCTAGCTGGGTCTGCTCCACAGCCAAAGCCCTGTGGATTGAAAACTTGTCTTCCCGGGGCATGAATAACATCCAACAAGAACCTCTTGTTGTGGATGAAAGGAGCTGAATAGCGGATTTTCTCATGCCAATCTCCTCCTTCTCCTCGAGAAAGCCTCCTAAAAAAAATAGGCCTAAGTCCTGGCAACTGCGCCTTAGTAATGAATATTTTCATGATTGGAGGAAGAATTTGAATTGCAACTCTCTCTTCTTTGATGGTGCCTCAAAAGGAAACCCAGGGTTGGTAGGTGCGAGGGGAGTTATCCTAGACTCCAAGGGGAACAATATGACAAATTTTTCTTGGGGTATTGGAAGGAAGATGAACAATGGATTGGAGTGGCCTGCTCTCATCAAAGGGCTTGAGATTGTTCTAAGTTTGGGCATCGAGAACCTGATGGTTATTGGGGACTCTCTTATAGTCATCCGAGATGCCATGAACATTATTAACACCAGGAAGCAACCCTCCTCAAAACTGCACCACCTTCTCCTAAGCATTAGTAAAGAGTTTAACAAGGTTTCCTTCTGGCATGTTTTGAGAAATATAAATAGGCAAGTTGGCATTATGGCAAATTCTGGAGTTGGACTCCCTTATGGTTCCCTCGATTGTGATAATGTCATGTCAACAAATATTTGGATCCCCTAGTCCTGGGTTTCCACATGAAACCATGGTCCTTCATTTCCTTTATCTCAGAATCTACAACCTTTCGAATACAAACTATAGAAACCTTAAATTTTTGGTTTTGGGAATTCACATCCTCCTTTGTGACGACGATCTATATCTCCGTGATATCTGAAGGCACATCAAAATTAATTGCAGCCGACCAGATGGATAGATGGCCAGCATGCGTTGTCATTGGCATGACTTAAGAGAGGGATGGTGGGTCGAACATCTCACATTCGCGGTCTATTCTTCTTTCTGGATAGTGCTAGTATTCTTTCTGGTTTTGTGTAGGCTTTTTCTTAGGCTTTTCGTGCTTCGTTCTTTCAGTAGAATGGAACACCACTCGCTCCCTCCGGTTGGGGACAATCGTTGCAAGAAGTGCTTTGGACACAATAGGTTTGCTAGCCCCAACTTTGCTTGCAACAGGGCATTGAATTCAGGTGATGAATAGGTAGGAGTATGGAGGGGTCGAATTCATTCAGGGTGTGGCCTCTGTCACAGATAGGTCAAGGTTGGGTGTGCTCAGAACTTTGATTGTAATGTCCCCATTTTGACCCCTTTGTATTAAATCGTAAATGATGTAAATATTGTAATTAATCATGGTGAGGAGCTCAAGGCCAAGGCCCCACCGTTGATTTAGCGTTTCATGTATCGGCAATGAAAAATAGATGCCTACGGTTCTTGTGCGAGATGGGCACAATGTATATAAGACATCATGTAATTATGAATTTTCAATGAAAAAAACCCACAACCGGCTATGCAATGCAACAAAAGAGATGGGGCATGATCTTTACAAGGAAAAGGGAGGGAAATTATTCAAACCCTTGAGCCAATGGTGTTAATCCATGTGTCAATGGGGAAACCCATAAAACCACCAACTACCATTTTTGTCTCATGCACCCAATCATTTAATTCTTCCAAGGAATTGGTTGGGGCAGTTAATGCCTTGGGAATGAAAGAGTATGGCAGCCAATTTCGTGCATGGGCAAGCCATCAACTTGGAAAATCGTGTTTTTGCTTGTGGGGCAAGAAACCACCCACGAAATGGTGCCCAAAGCCATTCTGAACAAGCAGCCTTTGATCATTCACGCAGGGGGAGTTAGCTGGGGTCTTTCCATTTTCGTTTTTCATCTAAATACTGCATTTTTCCATGCCTGGGAGTCGTTTTTGCAGTATATAACAGTTGGGAGAGGGAGGGCCACGTTTTGAGGACTGTAGGGAGGTCATTTTTGCCCCTGAATGTCCAAGGACGTTTTTCTAAAAATGGATTTGGCTTCCTGGGTTGTTCGCCAACTTCCCATTTCGTTTTTGTGGGTTCCCACGTTTTTCTGGGTTAGTTGAAACCCCATCTCATGCATTCCACTGTGGAAAACGTTTTCCTCATGCCCAGCAAGTGGGGTTCTACTGTTATGTGCATCCTTGTTCTTGGTTTGAGCCTGTGAGCTGAAGTGTTGGAGTGGTAGTGGATAGAAGTGGCTTGATAAACCTAGTGGGGGAGACAACCTCTCAAGAAGATCAAGAGGGCTTTAGTTACTCTTCTATGCATACCCTGAGAGCACTAGATAGGGAAGGTATGTCTTGAGGGACTGCACAGCAGTGAAAAGAATACTTCCATGTGCTGGGTGTGTAGGTATTGTGGGTGCCAAGCTAGATAGATCTTGCAAGGTTATCCCTGGCTCTGTGCTGGAGCTCACTAGCTTAGCAACTCTTCCTTTCCATCTCCTAGTAGCCTGATAAACCCAATTGTAGATTGGCTTGGCTCATCTTGGTGTATGCTTGGCTATGTGTGAGCCTGCTGTTCCCTGGTTCCTTGTAGAGATCATTCCCAGCTCGGGGGTGGCAGTGGTGCTGAGAGATTGAGGAGCACACTGGCCTATGGTTGGGTGGAACGTTGCAGTTGCATAGCCAGTTGCTTGGGACTGCCTTATTGAGATAAGTATTCTCTTGTGTAAATTGGCAATTATCATTTGATGAATGTTATGAATGTATGTGGATGTATTAAACGAATTTGCTTCTGCTGTGTTTTTAAAGTTTAGGCATTTCCATATGATCTTGTATAATTCTGCACAGATCTTTATTTCATGGCTGTCACAGAATCTTGAATGTGTGTTAGAGATCAACAGCATTTATTTGATTACCATCGTTTTTCCATAGCATGCACAGATACAGTTCTTTGCATCAATGCTTTAATTCAAACGTTTTGGGGCTAATTGCCCGGATTGAGCACCACATCCTCCCTATCTCGTTGGTATGGTAGGAGGGGACACTACATTATGGTATCAGAGCTGCGTTGCAGCACTGGGCCGATATGGGCCAAAACTGATAGTAAAAGAGAAGAAGAGAAGTTAAGTTTTTCTTAAGAGTTTGGAAAAAAAATTTGTTTAAAGTCTGTTTTTGAAAATTTTGTTTAAAGACTGTTTCGGAAAGAATTTCCGAATGTCTTCCGCAACTGCGGAAGCATTCGGCGAATCGTTCCGAAATTTCGAAAGCGTTCCGAGAATATTTCCGAAATTTGCGAAGGGAAGTTTTTCGGAAGGAATTCCCTTCCGAAATTGCGGAAAGATTTCTCTTCCGAAATTTGCGGAAGGAATTCTCTTCCGAAATTACGGAAGGATTCCGTGAACCGCTCCGAAACAGCGGAGAAAAATTCTTTAAGTAAAAATTTTTCTAAGTGTCGGCGTCGAACGGAAACTTTTTCGGAAGGAATTCTCTTCCGAAATTGCGGAAGGAATTCTCTTCCGAAATTTCGGAAGGATTCCGCGAATCGTTCCGCAACGCGGAAGAGTTCGGCGAGTCGTTCCGAAGTTGCGGAAGACTTCGGCGAATCGTTCCGCAACTGCGGAAGACTTCGCCGAATCGTTCCACAATTGCGGAAGACTTCGGCGAATCGTTCCGAAGTTTTGGAAGCAATTCGCAAGATCGTTCCGCAAAAGCATTTCCGAAAAAGTGCCCGAAATTGAGGAAGCATTCCGCGAACTGCTCCGCAATTGCGGAAGCCGTCGCCGAACCACTCCGCAATTGCCGAGGCATTCCGCCAAGCGCCTCGCATTGCGGAAACTCTCGGCAAATCGCCCCGCCCATTGCAGAAGGCCAACCTCCCCGTGGTTGCGGCAGCATCCTGTGATTCGCCATTGCGACAACATTCCGTGAATCTTCCGCTGCGGCAAGATTCAACGAACCGCCCATTGAGGCGTGATTCGTAAAAAAAAAAAAAAAAAAAAAAAAAAAAAAAAAAAAAAAAACGAGGGCGCTGCCCTCGACCCGCCCTGCTGGAAGCCACAAGGGGGCAAGCCCACTTGACCCCCTTTTTTCTTTTCCCCTCATAGTTCGTTGTTGTGATTTGATGAATTGTCAGTATGGCATTTTTCCACATGCATGAAGTAAGTTATGAATTCTGAGAATATAATGCAGCTAACAATTGTGCTGATGAACACATTTCAGAGAGCCACAGTTACAGCAGGGTAACACTCTAGTTAATACAGTTGAAAAACTTTGGATCTTGGTTGGGCCAAGAAATGAACATCATGAATGACGCACAGGATCCCTATGAACCTGAGACAGACGCCATGGGGGAAAATATACAGGTTGAAAATGCTGAAACAGAATCTAATGGGAGAAGAAATCAAGAGACCCCTCCAGATGTTGCAGCCACCATGAGAAGCCTAAGGGTGGAGTTGCAAAGCTGTAGGGAAGATAATGAAAGGATGATTAAAGCTCAGGAAGAGCAAAATCAGTTGAATGCAGCTATGCTACAGAGTCTAACGGACATCCAAAGGCAAATAAACTCTGGGCATCAGATATCAAGTCTAGAAAGGGGTGGGAGTAGCTCTCGGAGAAATTCTCGTAAGAGGGCCAGTAGTCCAAGAAGAGTTTCTACAGATAGGACATATAGTCCAGAAATCTATTCTAATGAATCATCTGATTCGGAAGAATCCATTGAGGGTTCAAGCTCTTCATCTCACATGAGTAAGAGGAAGAAGCACCACAAGAACAATTCACATGGAGAATTTAAGAAGGCAAAACCTCCTACATTTGATGGAGAAGTGAAGTCTGGTCAAGAAGCTGAAGCTTGGCTTCTTGGGATGAGAAAGTATTTCCAAGTCCAGGACTACTCCGGGAATATGAAGGCAAGGGTAGCCATCTTCAACTTGAATGGAAGAGCATCTATATGGTGGGAACACACCAGGCAAGTGAAGAGGATCAATGAGAGGAAGATCGTGTGGAAGCAGTTCAAGAAATACTTCAAGCAGAAGTACCTCTCTGATAGGTACTATGATGATAAGATCAAAGAGTTCCATGAGCTGAGATTGGGACAATCGACCATGGAAGAATATGCAAACAAGTTCTTGGAGCTGCTGAGGTATGTCAAGTATATTCGAGATGATAAGGTAAAAATTCAGCGTTTCCTAAGTGGACTGCCCCAGTCATATAAAGACATAATTGAGTTTGATGAACCTCGAACTCTAGAGGAGGCCATAAGAAAGGCCAAGTAC
The DNA here is from genome assembly GCA_027924585.1 of Larix kaempferi. NCBI lineage: Eukaryota > Viridiplantae > Streptophyta > Pinopsida > Pinales > Pinaceae > Larix > Larix kaempferi. The sequence goes on along the minus strand of BSBM01000422.1, from coordinate 4,259,527 downwards.
TGCTTTGATCAGAACAGAAGCAAACCAGAATTCCATAAGGCATGGAAAGATAGGAAAAACGAAAAGTTTGATCAAAGGAAGAAGGGGTTCAAGCCTCCTCAATTCAGGAATCAGCAAAGGCAGCCATCACAGGTTGTGACTAAGCCAACCAGGACGATGGGAGACAAGCCAAGAGATCCAAAGGAGCCAAGAGAACCACTTCAATGTTGGGGTTGTGGAGGAGACCACATGCTTAGAAACTGTCCACATCGGAATGGGAATGCAAATCAAGTTCACAACATCCAAGGAGCTGGAACTGTGGGTCAAGTGGCGAGGACAATCCCTAGAATCTATGCAGCAGTGGACGACCGCCAAGCAGATCATCAGTCAACTGTGGTTGAGGTTGAAGGTAAGATTGCTAAGCAATCTGTTTCTATTTTGATTGACCCTGGATCTACTCATAGTTATGTCACTCCTAGAATTGTTGAGATGTGTGCTTTCAAGAAATTAAAGCATAGTAAATCTTGGTTAGTTCAACTAGCCACGGGAACCAAGAGAAAAGTTAGCGAAATAGTAGAGAAATGTCCATTAGAGATGGATGGGCTATTCACTTATGCAGATCTAAATATTTTGCCACTTGGTTCCTATGATATTCTCATTGGAATGGATTGGTTAGAAGCACACAGGGTTAAACTTGACTGCTACAATAAGACATTTGAATGCATGGACGAAGAAGGAAACCCGAGGGTTGTAAAAGGCGTTCCAAAGATGACTTCTGTTAGACAGGTTTCGGCCATGCAGCTGAAGAAGTTCTGTAGGAAGGGATGTCAATTGTATGCAGCCCACATTTTAGAGGCAACAGAGAATGAAACTCTGAAATTGGAGGACTATCAGGTATTGCAAGAATTCAGGGATGTTTTTCCTGATGAGATTCCGGGACTCCCTCCAAAGAGAGACATTGACTTTACAATTGAACTTGTGCCAGGAGCGGCACCAATATCTAAGACACCGTACAGGATGAGTACCCCGGAATCGCTAGAATTAAAAATGCAATTACAAGAGTTGCTGGAAAAGAAATATATTAGGCCAAGTGTGTCCCCGTGGGGAGCACCTGTTCTATTTGTGAAAAAGAAAGATGGAACACTCAGGTTATGTATTGACTACAGGCAGTTGAACAAAGTCACAGTGAAGAATAAATACCCATTGCCCCGAATTGATGACCTTTTTGATCAAATGAGAGGAGCAAAGGTATTTTCAAAGATTGACTTGAGGTCTGGTTACCATCAGGTAAGAATCAAAGAAGAAGATATTCATAAGACAGCCTTTAGAACGAGGTATGGACACTATGAGTTTGTAGTGGTACCATTCGGTCTCACAAATGCACCAGCTACATTCATGTGTCTCATGAATAATGTTTTTAGCAAATATTTGGACAAGTTTGTTCTGGTATTCCTAGACGACATTCTCATCTATTCTAAGAATGAAGAAGAGCATGAAGAACATTTGAGAATGACAATGCAATTACTAAGGGAGCATAAGCTGTATGCAAAGTTGAGCAAATGTGACTTCTATAAAGATAGAATTCATTATTTGGGTCACATCATCTCCGACGAAGGAATATCTGTAGACCCTGAAAAGATTGAAGCCATTATGAATTGGCCAACTCCAAGGAATGTGACTGATGTGAGGTCTTTTATGGGCCTTGCTGGTTACTACAGGAGGTTTATCGAAGGATTCTCCAAGGTTGCTAACCCGATCACTTCTTTGCAAAAGAAGGGGATAAAGTTTGAATGGTCACCAAGATGTGAGGAAAGTTTTCAACGGTTGAAGAATCTTCTTACAAGTGCACCTATTTTGAAGATTGCAGATCCGGAAAAAGACTTTGTGGTGTGTACAGACGCATGCAATCAAGGACTTGGAGGAGTTCTTATGCAAGATAACCACGTGATATGCTATGAGTCAAGAAAGTTGAAGGAGCATGAGAAGAACTATGCTACTCATGATATAGAACTTGCAGCCATAGTACATGCTTTAAAGATGTGGAGGCATTACTTAATGGGAAGGAAATTTGAGTTAAGGACAGACCATTGTGGTCTAAAATACTTGTTTGATCAGCCAACTTTAAATGCTAGACAAGCTAGATGGTTGGAATTTTTGTGTGAATTTGATTTTGAAATCAAACACATAAAAGGGAAAGAGAACAAGGTGGCTGATGCACTCAGCAGGAAGGTACGTGAAATGCATGTGGCAGCACTTAGTACTTGCCAACCAGATCTGAGGCAGCAGATTGTTAACCATATGGTTGAGGATAAAGTGTATGAGCAGATAAAGGGCAAATTGCAGCAGCAAAACCTTGAAAAGAAGTATGAGGGCTATCATTTGGAAGAAGGCGGACTTCTTACTTACAAGAATAGAGTCTATGTTCCAAATGCGACAGATTTAAGGAGGATTGTTATGGATGAAATCCATAAAGCTCCATACTCTGGTCACCCAGGATATCAGAAAACAATTGCTACAGCAAGAAAATATTATTTCTGGCCAGGCATGAAGAAGGATGTTGCTGAATACATTTCTAAGTGCATGGAATGTCAACAAGTGAAGAGTGAACACCAACATCCAACAGGTTTATTGCTTCCAGTGCCAATTCCAGAATGGAAATGGGAAGTAATATCCATGGATTTTATTACAGGATTGCCAATGACTAAGAGACAACATGATTCCATCATGGTTGTGGTGGACAAGTTAACAAAGGCAGCACATTTCATACCGGTTAAATCCACACATAAAGCCGATGCTATTGCAAATATTTTCATGAACGAAATTTTCAGATTACATGGGTTGCCTAAGGCAATAATTTCCGACAGGGATACCAAGTTCACTTCCAATTTTTGGAAAGGACTCTTTGCAGATTTGGGTACACAACTAAGCTTTAGTACCGCATACCATCCTCAAACAGATGGGCAAACCGAAAGAGTAAATCGGGTGCTTGAATACATGCTCCGCATGTATGTAATGGACAAACCATCCAAGTGGGAGGATTACCTACACTTGGTAGAATTTGCATATAACAATGGGCAACAAGCATCATTGGGAATGAGTCCTTATGAGGCTTTGTATGGCAGAAGGTGTAGGACATCAGTGACTTGGGACAATCCAGTGAATAGAATTATACTTGGTCCAGAATTGCTTAAGGAAATGGAACAAGAGGTTGCAAAGATCCGACAAAATTTAAAAGCAGCCCAGGATAGACAGAAAAGCTATGCAGATAAGCATAGAGTGCATAGGGAATTCAATATTGGGGATCATGTATATCTTAGAGTGGGATCAAGGAAGAGTTCCTTGAAGCTTGGGAGTTGTGCCAAGCTATCACCTAGATATTGTGGGCCATTTGAAGTGCTTGAAAGAATAGGACCAGTTGCATATAGACTTGCATTGCCTGCTAGCACTAAAGCTCATAATGTTTTTCATGTCTCTTTGCTAAAGAAATATGTACATGATCCTAACCATGTGATTAATTGGGATGTGATCCAGGTGGAACCCGAGGGAGAATTCCAATCCGATCCATTGTGCATCCTAGACAAGAAAGTAACATTGCTCCGGAACCGAGCCATCGGACAGGTAAAGGTGCAATGGAAGCACTACGGTCCCGATGAGGCTACATGGGAGCTGGAGGATGCCATGAGGGTGGCATATCCATTTTTGTTCAATTTTGATGAGCACTGAGGATAGTGCTAATGTAAGGGGAGGGGAATGTAATGTCCCCATTTTGACCCCTTTGTATTAAATCGTAAATGATGTAAATATTGTAATTAATCATGGTGAGGAGCTCAAGGCCAATGCCCCACCGTTGATTTAACGTTTCATGTATCGGCAATTAAAAATAGATGCCTACGGTTCTTGTGCGAGATGGGCACAATGTATATAAGACATCATGTAATTATGAATTTTCAATGAAAAAAACCCACAACCGGCTATGCAATGCAACAAACGAGATGGGGCATGATCTTTACAAGGAAAAGGGAGGGAAATTATTCAAACCCTTGAGCCAATGGTGTTAATCCATGTGTCAATGGGGAAACCCATAAAACCACCAACTACCATTTTTGTCTCATGCACCCAATCATTTAATTCTTCCAAGGAATTGGTTGGGGCAGTTAATGCCTTGGGAATGAAAGAGTATGGCAGCCAATTTCGTGCATGGGCAAGCCATCAACTTGGAAAATCGTGTTTTTGCTTGTGGGGCAAGAAACCACCCACGAAATGGTGCCCAAAGCCATTCTGAACAAGCAGCCTTTGATCATTCACGCAGGGGGAGTTAGCTGGGGTCTTTCCATTTTCGTTTTTCATCTAAATACTGCATTTTTCCATGCCTGGGAGTCGTTTTTGCAGTATATAACAGTTGGGAGAGGGAGGGCCACGTTTTGAGGACTGTAGGGAGGTCATTTTTGCCCCTGAATGTCCAAGGACGTTTTTCTAAAAACGGATTTGGCTTCCTGGGTTGTTCACCAACTTCCCATTTCGTTTTTGTGGGTTCCCACGTTTTTCTGGGTTAGTTGAAACCCCATCTCATGCATTCCACTGTGGAAAACGTTTTCCTCATGCCCAGCAAGTGGGGTTCTGCTATTATGTGCATCCTTGTTCTTGGTTTGAGCCTGTGAGCTGAAGTGTTGGAGTGGTAGTGGATAGAAGTGGCTTGATAAACCTAGTGGGGGAGAAAACCTCTCAAGAAGATCAAGAGGGCTTTGGTTACTCTGCTATGCATACCCTGAGAGCACTAGATAGGGAAGGTATGGCTTGAGGGACTGCACAGCAGTGAAAAGAATACTTCCATGTGCTGGGTGTGTAGGTATTGTGGGTGCCAAGCTAGATAGATCTTGCAAGGTTATCCCTGGCTCTGTGCTGGAGCTCACTAGCTTAGCAACTCTTCCTTTCCATCTCCTAGTAGCCTGATAAACCCAATTGTAGATTGGCTTGGCTCATCTTGGTGTATGCTTGGCTATGTGTGAGCCTGCTGTTCCCTGGTTCCTTGTAGAGATCATTCCCAGCTCGGGGGTGGCAGTGGTGCTGAGAGATTGAGGAGCACACTGGCCTATGGTTGGGTGGAACGTTGCAGTTGCATAGCCAGTTGCTTGGGACTGCCTTATTGAGATAAGTATTCTCTTGTGTAAATTGGCAATTATCATTTGATGAATGTTATGAATGTATGTGGATGTATTAAACGAATTTGCTTCTGCTGTGTTTTTAAAGTTTAGGCATTTCCATATGATCTTGTATAATTCTGCACAGATCTTTATTTCATGGCTGTCACAGAATCTTGAATGTGTGTTAGAGATCAACAGCATTTATTTGATTACCATCGTTTTTCCATAACATGCAAAGATACAGTTCTTTGCATCAATGCTTTAATTCAAACGTTTTGGGGCTAATTGCCCGGATTGAGCACCACATCCTCCCTATCTCGTTGGTATGGTAGGAGGGGACACTACATTGATGAAAACCACGGCCTCACAAAGAATGACCTGGAGATGAATAGTAGGCTTCAGGTGTTGGAAGGTCAAGTCCGGTTCATTCGAAATGAGAATATGGAATATAAGCTAATTCTAACTCGGCTTTTTTCACTGTCTCAAGCAACTCATAATGAGGTTCAGTAGCATGGCAGTCTGGTGGCTGAGAAGATGGAGCACATAGAGGAGATGCTGGGCCTCTTTTACCCACACAAAAAGCATAAACCTGGTGTTGGAAATAGGGACATGGCTGAATTGGAGAGGAATATGGAGAAACTGAAGAACTTCATGGGACAGGAAGGGAACTTTGTGGACCTAAGCGTGGATAGGAATGGGGTTATAGAATCCAGTGGAGAAGTCATGAATGTCAGTATCCCATAGCTGCAAGTTGGTCGATTCATCCCATTTTTTGTTTTTATTATGTATCTGCATCAGCTTTATAGTTTATACTCTACAACGTGGAAATCATATGCTGGGAGCATCTCACAAGAAATGACGAATATTTGGAAAGCTCCATTTTTCAGTCTCTATTTTAATTTATCAGTTTATATATGTATTGCTTCTGTATTAGTTTACTAGGGCAGTTTTTCAAATGCTACAGTTCCCATGGACCTGGAAGAATCTACCTTTGTTTCAAGCATGTAATTGATGAATAGGGTGAGCTTGATGCTTCCCTGCCAAGGGAGCAATCAGCCCCTGCATTTTGTAATTTCCGGTTCTTCTTTTAATCAAAGCTTATCAACCATTTGAGTAAAAAAATATATATTGTTCATAATGGTACTCAAGTTCTACTGTGGGGATTCACAACTATTGAATAATTTAATTGAGATGTTGAGAAATGGGAAATGGAAAAAATCACCATGATGGGGCAATAGGTAAGACTGAAAGTTTTACTTTGTGGGTTTAATTATCTCATGTTTTCTATTATATTGTTTTAATTTATGCCTTTGAAACGTAGGTCATTTCTAAAGTCATTATGTCACCTAAATGCTAACATGCCCTTTAGTGCGTCCGATATTATGCAAGTGGTAAGATTTCATTATAAATATTTTGTGGGTTTTAATCAACTTATTTTTCTTATTAATAATATCAACTTAATATTTATGTTTTTAATACATACACAATTACTATAGTAAATACAATGACTGTGCATCTTGTTGGCATGTGGGATACTACTATCCCTTCTAATGCATCAAGCATTATGGTAGAAATAAGATTCAATAATATATTTATGTGGGTTTAATTATGCCATTTTCCCATATTATATCATTTTAATATATATGTTTGTGCCTTATAGGATGTTTCTAGAATAACTCCAGCAATCTTGCAATCTATTAGCAAGGACAATCATGGCATGCCCTCTACCTCTAAACTAGCAACTCTGAACACAACAATGAATTTTAATGCTAAAGCTTATATCCTTCCTTCTACACCCAACATTGATTCTTCTAGTATTCCAATTCAATTGAGCGTGCTGGCATCCATACAGTTAAGAAATAATTTTTCAAATGCGGGCTTAGTCATAATTCTCCCACAAACAACAAAACAAGTTTCATTGAGGAGTCTCATAGAATAACAAGAAAGAATACTAAGGATCCTACCAATTATTACTCAAAATGACTAGATTAGGAAATAATTACTTGAAAAAAATTAACTATAAGAGAGAAAATGATTGGAAAGTGAAGGTCTCGGCTTAGATGAAATGATAAATATTATCTAAAGATATATTCTTAAATTTTGATTTTTATCTAGCAATCCAAATTTCATGTTTTGGGTCTTCGATTTTTTTAGTACCTAGCATTTTCTCAAATTTTGAAACTTTATTCCATCTCTAAATACTTCTAATTTCCACGTGCTTAGTTTTTTTTTATTTGATATTTAGCATGGAAATAGTAGAATTCCCTAGCTCTTCATTAGCTTTCATGGAAATAGTAGAATTCCCTAGCTCTTCATTAGCTTTCATGGAAATAGGTTTTGCATAGCTACTTGACTTTGTTCTTCTTTGTTGAAAACCCCCTTGAACAATAACAACATTGCCCACACAACATTTTATGCTCTTAAAAGGAGTTGTAACTTGTCTCCTTAGGAACTCTAAGAGTGTTCAATCTTCCATTGAATAGGGATTGTTTTTTGTCCACTTGATCGCCTACAAGCTTTGTTTGGTCATATTTAACCACTACCTCTTGGTCATAGCCTGCAACCTCTCCTTAGTGCTTGTAAGCTATTACCTTTGGTCATTTCTCTACAACAAACTCTTCCCAAGCCTCTCCAACCTAAAAAACAACATATAATATTAGTAACCTAATTAGTTCATATTGAGATATTTATTTCTTAGTGGCTATGTGTTCTCACCATTCATGCCATCAACTATAGACATGGAAGCAGGAAAAATGAGACATAGACAAGAAAAATGAGACATAGACAAAGTAGCGATGTTCCAAATGAGTAAAAATCTTGAAATGGTATATCTATAGTAAACTATAGTAACCTTCACAAGTAAGATACTTCTTAATATAATATGCAACTTCATACTAATTCTAACTGCCTGAGAGAAGATTACTTAACCCCACTACATGTACATTCCATTGTTTTAGTTTAATTGCATAGTGGAAAATTTGAGTAAGTATTGATAGACAAAGTGCACCACTCAAACCAATGTTCTTTCTATATCGATAAATGATGGATCTATAAATCAAATACAAAAATATCTTACCATAAATGAAGTTTTCTAGAATCTAGAGGCAAATTAAAAAAGTGACACCAATATTGAACACCTATAGGAATTCAAAGTATGTTACCCACCTGAATTCTTGAAAAACACGTATATCTTTTGGGTTGGTTTGAGACATGTTGGTTCCCACTACTTTATGTTGCATGGTCAAAACCCCAAATTGCTATAGAAAGGAAGAGATGATGGGTGCTAGAATGAAAGTTTAATAGAGATTATAATAATGTTTATGACTAAAACCAATAGTAGCATAATTCGAGTACGAATATAGATACAAATACGATTTGATAGAGAAAAAATACATAATGAAAAAATCTAGTATGAATAAAATATAGAAGTAGACTGCTTATATATAATATGTTTTAATATAGTATTCAAAAATATAGGATAAATGTAAATAGACATTTATATAATAAAATCAAATATATTTAAAAAACAAAAAAATTAAATTTCAACAACCTGCCATATGGCAAGTGTGAGTGACGGAAACTAGTTATTAATAATTATTTTAATAAGAAAGTATAAATTGAATGGTATTTATGTTTTATAGTGTTTAAATTTATTTATTTTTAAATTGGTTTTCAAACTTTAATTTTTTATTACTAAGAATCCATATTCATATTACACTTACACCAAATATTCAGCAAATTCGAATTTATTCAGAATTTCCATAGTAAAACGGCTACTATGCTAAAACTAAAATGAACTTGTAGATTATTTTTCATAAAAGTGTCTACTCATTATGTATTTCAAAAATTAAATAACTTAAGTTTTAATATTTCATATAAAAATATTATATTTCATAAGTGATATTTAGCTTCGTGAAGGGAAACAAGAATAAACATATAGGGTATCGAGGGTAATGTTAGAGGAATTACTTGTTAGGCTCGAAAGGATAGCCATTCGTGAGACACTAACAAGGTTAATTTATGAATCAATGTTTGAAACAAGTCTCAACTTAATAATTAGTTAAAGTGGATGAGTGAGTTAAAAAAATAGATAGCCCAAAAGCATTATATTATTTGGAAAGAACGTGTGGATTATTTTTCATAAAATTATCTACTTATTATGTATTTCAAAAATTAAATACAAAAAGTTTTAAGTTTTAATATTTATATAAAAATATTATATTTCATAAGTGATATTTAGCTTCATCAAAGTTTTAATATTTATATAAAAATATTATATTTCATAAGTGATATTTAGCTTCATCAAAGGAAACAAGAATAAAAGAATAGAACATCTAGGGTATGAGGGTAAAGTTAGAGGAATTACTTGTTAGGCTTGAAAGGATAGCCATTTGTGAGACACTAACAAGGTTAATTTATGAATCAATGTTTGAAACAAGTCTCAAGTTAATGGCTAGTTAAAGTGGATGAGTGAGTTAAAAAAATAAATAGCCCAAAAGCATTATATTATTTCGGAAAGATGCTTATTTTTCTATGTAGTTCAAATTATGTAAGAAAATATTCATAAACTAAAAAAATTATTTTATATAAAATTTATGTTTTTTACTCTAAAATAAATAGACTATGCATAAGATAACACATTTTTACTTAATAAAATATTTATAAAATAATAAAATTTATTTTTTACTATAAAACAAGTTAAAGTTAAAATTATTTTAGAGTTGAAAAGAAGAAATGAATCTTGATTATTAAATGTTTATATTGTAATATTTAAAAATTAATGTTTACAAAGATTGTATTTTATTTATTTTAGTTTTATGAATTAGTGAGTAGATATCCTTAAATTTTATTTTAGATTGAAAGTGCCTCATAATACAATGATTTGATATAAAATTTTACACCAACTTTTTATTGTCTTCTAACCAAGGAATTATATACAATATTACCTTGATTATCCACATTACATTCATTAGCTCCACCCTCAACCCCTTTATTATTCCACTCTACATTAGTTTCTCCACCCAAACTTCTTCCTTCACCCCATTCTTTATGCTTTAACTAATTAAAAATTGATTAAATTGTGTTTTAAAATTGCGTTTGTACCTGAACTTCCCAAATTAATTCATTAATTCAATAACTAGAAACAAAATCTAGATATAAACATATGTTATTATTTGTTAAGTATTAGTTGAAGTATTATCCTATGAAATAATACAAAATCTAAATGTTGATACATGTCATTGTTTTAAAAGTATTAATTAAAGTAATGTATTCATTTAATTTAATGTATATATTATTGTTTACTAAAAGTGAAAATTGACATGTGAAATTGCAAGATATGTAATGTAAAGAAGACAAGGGGAGACAAAGGGGAGCACATAACAATGAGCAAGGTTATAGATAGAAAGGTAACCCATATAAATCATATTAAGTGCATCCAAAGAAAAAATAAATAAATAGGAGTGGTGTCTCAATACCAAGGCCAAAGAGCTAAATCAATGAAGAGACTCTTGCATACTAACAAGAATCAACACCAAGCCCCTTCCAAAACTGTAGTGGATGTGAGAAATATACTTGGATAAGTGCGGTGACCACTCTAGAAGTTACCCATTCATCGTAGTCTATGTATCTATGTAGCATTGTTACTAAATGGAATATCACTTAAATATGTATCAAGATCCCTTAATTATGTATGAGTGTGACTAAATGGAAGATCACTTAAGCCATGGGTGGTGATTTCCCTAGTTTGGAAAAAATGATGGTATCTAGTCTAATCCCTTAGTATGCATATGTTTGGATATCATTATGATAAATACTCCCTCTAATTGGTTTTTGTCAATTACTTAAAGGTATGCTCCCTAAACCTAACAACCTACAAGAGGGTAGGTGCCACCAATATATGAAAGAGGTGAATCTTTTTTTGAAAGTGCTAGATATAAAGTTGAAAACACTATTTTAAAGGGTTCTAAGAGTTGCATATTCCTTACTGAGTCTAGCCTCTACCTTGGAGTCAAACAAAAACATAGTTCAAAGAAGAGGATGTATGAGGAGACATCCTCAATCCTCTCTCCTTTGCAAATCAAGACGACTTCATTAACCTCCTTTTTATGGATATCAAAGGATACTAGGTTTGTTTTCTCCAAATTAACTTGAAGCTTATCAATGTCACAAAAGGAAGCTAGGATGTCTTGAAAGAGTTTATAGAGTAAGACATAGGGATAATTCATTTGAAAATATAAGAAAGGAAAAAAGACTCCGAAGGGTAAACATTCATTTCTAGCACCCAATAGAACCTTGTCAAATGTAGATCCCAATAGATGTGGGAGAGAGTAAGAAGCTTTGTTTAAAGCTATGGTAACATGGACATCAACTCTCATTTGTACCTACCCAACACTAGTCTCATAAAAATTTATCGTAAGTGAAACCTTCAAAGATGGAAGGCCCAAGGTCTTAGTGTTTTCAACTAGCAAATGTCAAGGGATTGTGTCAAATGCCTTGAGCAAGTCTACAAAGCAACAATGTACTTTATGCTTGTTTGCATCTCCCTTGTGTCAAATTCCTTCAACAAGGCTACAAAGCAACAATGTACTTTATGCCAGTTTGTATTTCCCTCTTCAATGATGAATGCCAAAGTGAAGATAAGATCATGGGTATTATGGTTTCCTCTAAACCATGCTTGTTTTTTTGACCTTTAACAACGTTTACTATCTCTAGATGGAGTGAATGATATTGGAGATCTAAAGAAGTTGAAAGCTACCTATTAGTACACATTAGTACACAGTTAAACAAATCTACAATATATTGGACTACTAATACTTCTACACTATACTATGTTTAAAATATCAACTTTTAGGTTATCTCCATATTGATACTAGTTGGCTTGAAAATAGCAAATGACATACTATAAATAAACTTGTGAGTGAACTCACATACCGAATTAGATTGTAGTATTTTAAACACGAAAGAGGTAGTCACACCAAATAGAGAGATGAATTATTCTCCACATTGCTTTCTTAAGAAGGAAAACGTTCCAAAGTTGAGTGAACAAAGTTGAATTCAAATGTTTTTCTTTTTGGTCGGCTGTGTTGAAGATAAATATATTTTTATGTGTCTCACTCGTTATTTATTTATTTATACAACGCGTACAATGTTTACACCTATACTTGTAAGGAACCAATCACCACGAGCGAGAAAAGACGTCGCGAAGCGTGGAAGGGTTTAAGATTTATATTAAGCGAGGTGTGATAGGGTTTAAGATTTATATTTACTGAGGCCGAGTCCGCCCCATCTCATTTGTGGTGTTTTTTAATATTTCAACATGGCGAAGAAGAGCAAAGAGATCATAATTTCTGGCAAAACAATATTCCGGGAGAGCAAATTAGATGATGAAGATATATCCGAGTCCAGTGTCGATAATGTGCACGCTGATGCAACGAGAGTTAAAGATAAAAAATTCGCAGAAGAACTTGCGGAGAAGGATAGGGTTTTACTTAAATATAGAGAAGAAAAGGTTGAGTTGGAATCTGGTTTGAAGGAATCCAAGACAAAGTATCAATCCAAGACAAAGTATCAAGAATTACTTCAAAAGAATGACGTAGAAGACTTGTTGCAGAGTTACAAAGAAGGTTTCAAACAATTGGGAAACTTGGAAAGAATTGTTGCAGAGTTACAAACAAGGTTTGACTCGATAACTACTGAAATGGGATTACTAAATAATCAGAATAGAGAGCTAATCACTGAAGTAGAGTCCTTGAAGGGTCAGTTAAATGAAAGTAAGGCTAGAGCCGCTCAACTGGATGATAAACTTTCATCAGTTGTTACTGAAAAAATGCTTCTCCAGGAAGAAAAGCTGACTTTACAGACGGAAATGGACAGAAGAACCATGGTTTGGGAAGAAAAACAGGCAAGGCTCGAGAGAAAAGTAAGGGAGTTGGAAGATCTTGATTTCTCCAGAGCATCAACAATGGAGAAAGAGAGAATTATTGTTGATTTACACTATCGTCTTTCAGAGATTGCAGAGAGTAAAAAGTGCCTCGAGGAAAAACACGGCTCATTATTGGGCAATGGAAACAAATGTGTGACAGCTTTAGAAGAAGAAAATGGCCGTTTGCATTCTGCTAGCATGGATAGGAAGACAAGACGTGCACTTTTTCAAGTGAAATCAAAAGATGTTCAGTTCCAAGATTCGAAGACAAGACGTGCACTTTTTCAAGTGAAATCAGCTGCTCCTCAAAATGGAAAAGAAAATGGTTTGCGCCAAAATCCAAAAGCAAACTGCGTTGCGATAGAAAAGCCAACACCCAACAACACAAGTGCCAACACCGCAAAGCCATTACTGGGAAAGAGAATGCCCAACACCGCTAAGTCATTAGTGGAAAACCCAATGTTGGAAAAGAGAATGTCCAACACAGCAAAGCCGTTAGTGGAAAAGTGGAGGCCCAGCACCAGAAAACCAGTAGTGGAAAACCGACCACCTAACAGCACAAGGCCAGAAGTGGAAAAGCGAACACCACAAAATGGAGTGCTTGTTAAGCGAATGCCACAAAGGGTGGTTCCAGAAAAGCCCAAATCGGATGTGTATGGTTTTAAGAATAATATAGGTTAAATGGTTGAAACCGTTGTTTATGACTTGACATATCCAATGTGTATGGTTTTAAGTATAGTAGTATAATTGGAGTACGAATAGGGATATTAATATATTCGATACGAAAAAATAATTAAATGAAAATATCTAGTACTATTAAAATACGGAAGTAGCTTGGTTATATATAATATTTTTAATCAAATATTCACAAATATATCATAAATATACATACATAGGCATTTATATAATAAAATTTGACATATATTTAAAATATAAAAATATAAAATCTCAACAACCTTGGATATGGATGTGTGAGAGATGGCAACTACTAATTTATAGTTATTTTAATATGTAAGCATGAAATTGAATGGTATTTTTGTTTTATAGTGTTTAAATAATTAATGTTTTTCTTTCTTTCTTTAAATTGGTTTTCAAAATTTAATTCTCCATTAATAATTCGTATCCTTGTGACACCTACACGGTACATGAAGTATCAATAGGACCAAATTATGCTACTATGATTTTAAGAATAGTATTGGCTATATTATTGAAATTTACATTCTTGTAATTGCAAAATCCTAGATTCTATATATGACACATAATTTATTTTTACATGCAAAACTATAATTACAACAATACATATTTACAATTTCATCAAGAATGAAGGCCAAATTCCTCTGAAAGAATTTCAAAATGGTAAATGTCTTCATGAAATCAGTAGGGGAGGGAGGCCAGTAAGTGAGCATTTTTTTACCTCTTTTTATGTAACTTAATTCTTCATGTTTCCTCTTGGAAATATCATAATTAATGAGCTGATAGGGTATCAGATATGGGTGGGCTCTGTCACACTCCAAGTAGGTCATTTTGTCAGTTGCAATGTCAAACAGTCAGCCAAGCTCACCGCAAGTTAGCATTTGAAGTTCCCCGGCTCATAACTTCTTAGGTAGGATTTTATTTCTGTGTTTAATGCAACCCTGTAGCTTCCAAGCGAAACCATCTTGAGTCCGTGAAATGAAACTCTATAAATATAAATCATTCACAGAGATAGCATAAGAGATGAAGGGATAGAATGAGAGGAGTGAAGAAGAGAAGAAGTGAAAAACCCTGAAGTGTTTCAAAAGCCCAAGATGTGTGTAAGAAGTGAAAGTTTGAAGTAAATCTCATCTCTCTATATTGCAGCAAAGTTACTCTGTTTTTCAGTGGTAAATATATAAGTTCTTAAATTATATGCATTTATTCTCAAGAATGTTTAATTATGCATGCCGCGGATCTACTTCATATTGACTTGTGTGAATGTTGTTTATATTTACGGTTTGTAAATCAAATCAATATTTTCAAGTATTTCACAGCATTAAATGCCCTAGTTTAGCGCAGTAACTTCTACATATATTACGATTCTTATGTTTTAGCATGAAGTTCATTTATACAAATTTTGTTTAAGTTTGAGTTGTGTGCACTTAGAAAAGTATGCAAAGTTAACCAGGCACTTAATCTTTGTAAAAGTTAAAGAGTGCAAAAGTAATTTGTATAAAGTACGCAAAGTCAAGTTCTGCAAAGTTAGAGAAGTGCGCACTTCATGAAAAGTAAAGTATTGCACGAAGTTAAGATTTTTGCATTTGCGCAAAGTTCAACTGTGCAGTAGAAAGTAGAAATGTGCAGTAAAAGGGTGAAGGTGAATCGCCCATGTAATCTCCGTGTGATCATTTTGTGAAGTAAAGTGTTTTATAAAAAGTGAAAGAAAATTTAAAACAAAGTATTTGCTAGGTCTAGCGCATGTCCTCAGCAAAAGA
Source organism: Larix kaempferi (assembly GCA_027924585.1). Lineage (NCBI taxonomy): Eukaryota > Viridiplantae > Streptophyta > Pinopsida > Pinales > Pinaceae > Larix > Larix kaempferi. The sequence goes on along the minus strand of BSBM01000422.1, from coordinate 4,244,033 downwards.
AAAGAAATATTCATGTATTGCTCAATAAATTTTTAATTGACTGGGCCCCCCATTTTCCCTTGATCTGGTATCAGAGCCTAGTTTACAGAAAGTAGAATTTGTAATTACAAAAGGGGAAAGTGATTTAAGTATGGCTTCCACTTCTGGCTATTTGCAAACCCCAATATTTACTGGTAAAAATTATGAATATTCGTCTCTAACAATGAAGGCTTTGTTTAGAGGTCAAGATGTATGGGACATAGTCCAGAATGGTTATGCAGAACCAACAGATGTTGCAGCATACAACAATCTAACACAAGTTGAGAAGGATGTTCTGAGAGAACTGAGGAAGAAAGATGGAAAAGCGTTGTTCCACATACATCAAGCAACACATGAATCCATACTCCCAAGAGTAGAAGCAGCGTAGCCAACAAAAGAAGCGTGGGACACACTAGAAAGTTCCTATCAAAGTTTGAACAAGGTAAAGACTGCCAAACTTTAGATTCTTATAAGAGATTTTGAATCTTTGTCAATAAAAAATACAGAGTCAGCAGACTCATTTTATACTCGTGTTATTGGTCTCGTTAATCAAATAAATTCTCATGGAGAAACTCTAACTGATCAAAAGGTTGTTGAAAAAGTTCTTAGAGTTCTTCCAAAGAAATTTGAATCTTTGGTTGTAACCTTGGAAGAAAACAAAGATCTGTCCACATTTACCATTGATGAGTTGCAAGCCTCATTACTCAATCATGAACATAGAATCAGCGGTTCAGATACATCGCTGGAAGGTGCATTCGCAGCATAGTCATTTATAAGTTGTGGAAGAGGCAGAGGAAGATCAAACTCAAGAGGCAGAGGACGAAGTTCTCTTAGAGGAGGTCGCAGCAGTAGCCTTGCATATGTCACTAGTAGAGGTCAGAATTAGACCTCCAATCAGCCAAGTGGACAAAGGTTTGATAAATCAAAAATTCAATGTCATTACTGTAAGAAGTATGGACACTTCGCATATCAATGTAGGAAGAAGCAGTATGACGAAGGAAAGCAAGGTGAAGCGCAGTCAAGCAACAACAATGCTCCAAACAACTCACCGTTCTTAGAATGCGCATCTCCACTGGAATGCAATGCTGTCCAAGAAAGTCCAAATGACATATGGTATTTAGAATCAAGCTGTAGCAATCATATGACTGGTAATTTAAGTTTATTTTTCAATCTAGATAAATCAATTCAAACTGATGTAATACTCGGAAACAATTTTCAAGTCACTATTTTGGGAAAGGGTACTATTGATATTCTAACAAAACAGGGGGAGCAAAAATATATGTCTGATGTTTATTATGTTCAAGGTTTGAAACATAATTCGATGAGCACTGGAAAACTGATGGAAAAAGGTTACAGAATCCATATGATAGGAAAGTGTCGTCTGATGAAAGAAAAATATCCAAGCAATCAGTTGATAGCCAAAGTGCAGATGACAAGCACTCGCTTGTTTCCTTTGAGGATTGCACCAATCATAAAAGGAAAAACAACTCAAGTTGTTCATGCAAGTCAGAATGAGAATTCTTGAGTTGCGCTTTGCGCAGAGAGCAAAGGAGCAGAAATTCATTGCGCGGAGGAAGAAAATGACAGTGCAATGCAAGTAGTGTTTCAAACTGAAATGAAGGATGAATCTTGGTTATGGCATTTCAGATTTGGATGTAACGTCCCCAGTTTGGCCCCATGGCATTAACATTATAAACGATGTAATATTGTTAGGAAATCATGGTGAGGATCTCAAGGCCAAGGCCCCGCCATCGATTTCGTGATGCATATGGTTTGCGTGCTAGCAATGCACAGTGGAAATTCAAATAGCATGTAATATGCATTTTAATAAAAATACCCACAACTAGCTATGCAATGCAACAAAGAGATGGGGGCATGATTTCACAAGGAATTGGGAGGGAAAACATTCAAACCCTTGAGCCAATAGAGTCAAGCCAAGTGTCCATGAGAAAACCCATCAAACCCTTAGCTACCCATGTTGACTTTTGTACCCAACCATTGAATTCTCCCAAGAGTTGGTTGGGGAAATTAATGCCTTGGGAATGGGGAGGTATGGCTGTCCAAAATCGGGTATGGGCAAGCCACCCTCCATGGAAAAAACATGTTGGCCTCTTGGGGCAAGAATAGAGCCACAAAATGGCTGCCTAAGCCATTTTTTTCAGCATGGCCTTGCTCTCTCACGCAGCTCTAGCTGCCTGGGCATTTTCCTCCCTCGTTTTTCTGTGTTTCCCTTCATCCTTTAGCTGGGAAGGGGCGTTTTTGTGCTGGTTACCAGTGGGGAAAGAGAGCAGAACGTTTTGGATCTTCCTGGAGGTCGTTTAGGCCATTGGAAGGGATCCTAACCCGTGGAGAGAAATCGGTTTTGCTCCCTGGGGTTGAAATCAAAATTTCCACAATTCATTGGGTGAACCACGAGCTGGGAGAACCAATGTGGACCCTGTTTCGTGAACACCTTTGTTGTAAATGTGTAACCCTATCAATAGTCGTTTTGTTGTGAGAACAAAGAGTATGTTGGGGTATGGGTGATGGGTAATCCATTATTCTGGCTTGGCTGAGATAAAAGGGTTATTGGGCAGTGGTTGAGCTGGAATGTTCCCTTTTCCTTATGAGAATCATGCCCAGCTCGGGGGTGGCCTTCGGACGGACTCAGTATAAGCTGTCGAAGAGCCTACGGTTGGGTGGAACGTTGCAGCGACATAGCTAGTTGCTTGGGACTACTCTGTTAAAGATAAGTATTCTCTGGTGCCATCTTTCAATTATTTAATTGATGGATATCTTAAATGTATGGCGAATGTGTAAATGAAATTACTTCTGCTGTGTAATGTAAATATTTATGCCTCTTCATATGTATGGAATGCTTACTTAATTGGTACATGGGGCTGGATGCCCGGTTTTAGCCTCACGATCCCCTCCATTGCACTGGTATGATGGGTGGGGACATGACAGAATGGTATCAAAGCTGCTGGTTGCAGCATTGGGCCTCTATGGGTCAAATCCAATAACAGTCATCTCTGACAGAAAGAAAGATTTCAATTTTCCTAAGTGTTTGAAAAATTTGCTTAGAGTCTGTTTGAAAAAGTTTTTGTTTAAAGACTGTTTCGGAAAGAATTCCCGAATGTCTTCCGCAACTGCGGAAGCATTCGGCGAATCTTTCCGAAATTTCGGAAGCATTCCGCGAGTTTTTCCGAAATTGCGAAGGGAAGTTTTCGGAAGGAATTCTCTTCCGAAATTTGCGGAAGGAATTCTCTTCCGAAATTGCGGAAGGAATTATCTTCCGAAATTGCGGAAGGATTCCGCGAGTTGTCCCGCAACGCGGAAAAATTCGGCGAATTCCTCCGAAAAAGACGGAAAATTTTCTAAGTGTTTTCAAAATTTTTGTTTAAGGTTTGTTTCGGAAAGAATTCGGGAAAGTCTTCCGAAACTGCGGAAGGATTCTGCGAACGGCTCCGAAATTGCGGAATGATACAGTGAGTTGTTCCGCAACGTGGAAAAATTCGGTGAAATGCTCCAAAAAGCAGAAAAATTTCTAAGTGCCCGGCGTCAAAAGGAAATTTCGGAAGGAATTCTCTTCCGAAATTTCGGAAGGAAATCTCTTCCGAAATCGCGGAAGACTTGGGCGAATCATTTCGCAACTGCAGAAGACTTCGCCGAATCGTTCCGCAACTGCGGAAGATTTCGGCGAATCGTTCCGCAATTGCGGAAGACTTCACCGAGTCGTTCCGCAACTGCGGAAGCATTCCGCCAACCGGCCCGCAACTACGGAGGGATACAGCCAATCGGTCCGCAATTGCGGGAGGATACAGCCAACCGACCCGAAATTTGCGGAAGGCTATAGCCAACCGGGAGCATTCAGTGAACCGCCCCGCGGTGGCGGCAGGCAGGCAGCGAAAAAAAAAAAAAAAAAAAAAAAAAAAAAAAAAAAAAAAAAAAAAAAACTCATTTTTTGGATAGGGGGAGCATCGGGGCTCGGAATGGAATGATTCCCGTGGGGCTCGGAGGCCATTGACGAGGGCCATGAAAGAACCAGTGAAGACCCCTAGCCCATTACACTCCGATTTAACAGAAAATGGATAATAGTGACTTTTGAAGGATGGAGTCCCGAGGCTTGACGGAAGGTCGGTTTGAGCTGAAATTGATCAGGCACAGTCATGAAGCAGGCACGATGTTAAGTTCAGAATCTTGGAGCCAAAATCCAAATGATGTGGAGTCGGGGTGATCAAGAAGGCCAAAAAGCACTGTTCCAGGCCACTTTTTCGGGATTTTGAAAAGCTTGTTGGTAGTAAAATTGACCCCTGATGTGGGAATCAGAAATTTTACTGAACTAGACATTTTATATTCTCATTAAGACGGACAATTTTCGTTAGACGAAGATTTTCCAGAAATGCACTGTTTGGGAGATAGCCATTTTTGGCCCAAAATCGGGAATTTTGGAAAAATGTGAAAAGTAAGAAGTAGCAAAACCCAGAAATTCATAGAAGAAGAACGGTGCATTGGAATTGAGATCCGTGAATTGCTGAGTGTTCCTTGTTATATGGACTAACTCCGCCCGATAGAAAAGTTTTTGTGATTCCTCATAGATTTTCTTCCACAAGTGGCTAAAGTTGGCATTCTGGACCAAAATGCCACTATGTAAAATGTGCAAAATTGTAGTGAAAGTTGTCATTTTTGAAGGGATGCAGTTTCCACACCTGATGTCGGAATGAAGCATGAAAATAGGCATTGGAAAGCTTGTCCAGCAGGGAACGATGATACATGACCAGAGTTTGAATGAGGTCTACAGATATCATAATTATTTAGTGCAGAAGAGTGCCAGCGGCTGTTTTTTTTTACAAAGAAAATTTTGTTGTCAATGTGGGCAATTTCTACAATTGCAGGATATGGAAGAGAAATTCCATGAGACGAGGAGGGATCGAAAAGGGAAGAATTCCTTAAACCCCTGTTTGTTATCATATTTATAATTATGAAATTGTCATATGGCATAAAAATGTTAAAAATGTAAGGAATTACATAGATGTATATGCCCTAAATGGCACCTTAACAAACATTGCATAGTGCATATGGAAATGCTTGCGCATAAATGGGATATTGCATATTGATAGAACAATGAAGTCTGCAAATGCAATGAACCACTGACGGAGAATATTGTGGCTGATAATCATTATTGATGTTGATATTGGTTGTAGGACCAAAGATAACAAAGAGCATGGCTAAATGTGTTGAGGATGTTGTTGCATGAAGCCAACGACCTTATGCAGAAAGGATGGTGCAACAAATCTATGATCAAAAGTTGGTAAAAGGACCGAGCAGCCTTGGTAAGAGGCCAACTGATCGGGTAACATCATGCGATGTTAATGGTAACCATGAAGGTAATGATTATCAATGCCAAATTGCATGAATGTTGAAGAGGATTCGGTAAGATCTCTTCAACTATGTTTGAGCTATGTTGAGATAGTTTGCATGTGATATTGAATACCGATTGGGACTGTTAACCTACCAAGCTTGGTGAGGTGTGGGTAAGTGAAGGAAATGATCCTTACACCCTATGACTGTTTAGAAGTCTCAATGCATTCATATGAATTTATATCATGTCGTGTGTATGTTGATTATGTACTTAATAACCAAAGCAAGTGAGGACTGGTGGTCATGATTATGATAATGTAAGTTATATGAGGTAGTCATGTTTCGATAATAATATGCTTGAATGCATAGTACTCATGAAACAATGCAAGGTAGCATTGAGTAGATGTGCATTAAGAGATTCTATAAATCTTGTGATGCATTGTATAAATGCATAGGGATGATACACATGTCATTGCAAAATAAATAATGAACGAAATGATGAATTGATGATAATTCTAGGACCATTTCATGGGCTGTTATGAATGCAGAATAGTGAGTGCATGAAGAGCCAAATCATGATCGATGGGCTGCTAGAATGCTCTGTGGAAGGACAGAGTTGTATGAATGATATGATTGTGAAATAATGAGTATTTACGATTTATTTAAGTTGCATGAATAGTGTGACTATGTCGTGAAATTCTATTGTGATAATGATGCATATATAGAAACGTATATACATTTCATTGCATTTCAAATGTTCAACAGCTGAAGGTGTTTGAATTATTGAGTATTCCAAGATCACTTCAGTGACTGTTATGGAAATGAATGATTATGTGCGTAGATACTCACAACGTGTTTGGCTGATTGAAGTTTCAGTTTCAGGTAGAAAAGTCTTGCGTATGACAATGAGGGTAAGCCCATAGTAAAGACCAGGATCTACCATGTACAAAAGCCAAAGGTTATGAGAAGGGGGACATGCTGTAAGTGGATGCTCCCGTATGGCAGCGGGCATAAGACCATAACGGGCAGAGTGGTGTCACTTACAGGAGCCAAACAATATGAGGATAACCTCATGGATAAGAAAACCAATTTCTGTAATAGACAGAATTGTAAATTCATATTGAATTTGATTATTAATGCTATTGATTGGTTATGGAACAATCATATTTGAAGCTTATTGCTAAATGTTGCTGACTCTTTGGCTATGCGATAAAGTGTGCCAGGATGACACATTGCAGGAAGATCATATGTGATAGCCTGCAGAAGCCAAACTAGATGGGAAGGATCCCATGCTTTGGAAATGGGTTTCGGGTGAAACGCCATTGTAAATGTTGATAATGTCTCAGACAAACTGCATGTTGGTAAAGCATGTGAGTGAGACAGTAAATTATGCCAAGAAGGCATGTGTGGGTTATGGCACGTGAAAAGATTGGGGTGGCAAACCGAAGGACTGTTGACTCAGAGAAGGGAGCCCCATTCTTCACAAATGCAGAAAATATACATCTGTGAAGCGAATGAGTATTCTATAACCCTAACTAAGAATATACGTGTCTGGTTATTAGATTTAATATGCAGAGCATGCTCCATCTTATTTATATCATTGCAGACTGCTTGAGTATGATTAGGGCCTACATGGCGCACATCGGAGAGGGGGTGCACACCTTTTCTGGTGCTGGGTCATGATAGGGTTTTCAATATTGACTACATCCTAAGGGAATGGACGCATTCCTGGTGTTTCAATACTTGATAGTGAATGATATGAAATATGATTACAGTTTTTGGGAAACAATACTGATGAGCCTGCTTATCCTTCTTGTGCTAACAGCTTACACAAATGCAACTTGGTGTTGCACGAAAGAAGCAAAGTGAAGAAGGGTGCTCAAGAGGACTGTATGAAGAAGGGTGCTCAAGAGGACTGTATGGGCAGTGGTAACCTTTCTACGCTCACACTAAAGGACACTAGAAGGGATGGATAGGCCTAGGGAGCTGTGTTGCAGAAAAGGGGTATCATCCTTGTGTAGTGTGAGTGGGTATTGTGGGGCCATGCTAGCCTACAGTCAAGTGAGTCACCTATGGAGTTCCTGGAGGGAACCACTGGTTGCACAAGAGAAAGAGCCACGTAATCATATTATGCTGTTCATATTGCCTGATAAACCCAGTCAATGTACTGGCTTGGCAATGGTGGTTGTATGCCTGATAAACCCAGTCGGTGTATTGGCTTGGCATGTTGTTAAATTAATGCCTGACAAACCCAGTCAGTGTACTGGCTTGGCATTGGTTACTTGCATGTTGTGGAGGTATTGGTGAAAAGATGTTATTTCCTGACAAACCCAGTTGGAGAACTGGTTTGGAAATGGTTATTGTATGCTTGATAAACCCAGTCGACGTACTGGCTTAGCATACTGGTTTTGAAATGCTTGATAAACCTAGTCGGCGTACTGGCTTAACATACTGGTTTTGAAATGCTTGATAAACCCAGTCGGCGTACTGGCTTAGCATACTGGTTATTGTATGCTTGATAAACCCAGTCGGCGTACTGGCTTAGCATACTGGTTTTGAAATGCTTGATAAACCCAGTCGGCGTACTGGCTTAGCATACTGGTTTTGAAATGCTTGATAAACCCAGTCGGCGTACTGGCTTAGCATACTGGTTTTGAAATGCTTGATAAACCCAGTCGGCGTACTGGCTTAGCATACTGGTTTTGAAATGCTTGATAAACCCAGTCGGCGTACTGGCTTAGCATACTGATTTTTGGAATGCCTGATAAACCCAATCGGCGCACTGGCTTGGCATTGCCTATTCGGATGATGTTGTGGAGCAGCATGTGTGCTGGCCAAGCATCCACCCCACAGGTGATCCAAGGCTTGTAAAGCAGAGAAGGAAACCTGTGGAGTAGCGAGGAAACGCAAAATACAGATAAGTATTCATTTTCATTTAATTCTTGATGGAATAATGAAGATTTCAGGAACGAATCTTATTGCAACCAAACTAATACATTGTTGTTTCTTTGTTGGAAACCTTGGCCATTACAGGAAACAAGGACCCTGAAAGAGCTATAAATTCTTGGTAGAGCCAGAGAGTAACTGGTTGGACGCTATGAAATTCTTGGCAAATTTAGAGAATAGTTGGTGGGAACATTAACCACTCGATGTTGTGGAGCAGCCAGCGTGCTGGCCAAACATTCCCTTAAACAATTGATAGAACCAGTCAGCATACTGGCCTGGCATTGCATGTTCGAATGGTTGTGGAGTAGCCTGCGTGCTGGCCCAACATTCATTGTGGTATCCACGGGAAATCTAGTGCTTGGAAAGTGAAAAAGGATCCCGTGGGATAAAGTGAAGACATCCAATAAAGGTATTGCTGGAAGCAAAGACTATGAAAGCACCCGGAGGATGCATGTGGACATATGACTGTCCTAAAAGAGCTCAATATGAGCAGTAATGAAAGATGGTGCTAGTGGAACTATGTGGGTCCTAGCAGCCAAAGGTTCTGTGCAACCATGGGGAAGGGTTCCCTAGTTGAAATTTACTCGACAGACCTTAGACACTAAAGTGTCATAGCCGAGAAAGGGCAAGTCAAGCATTCACATTGAAGTGAAAGAGGCCAAGGAGCATAGAACCACCAATGATGGTGTGGCTCCGGATTGGAACAAGACTAAGAGGGGGAAAACTCTTACTCTTCTCTTTTTTTTTGACTGATGCATCTTAGAAACAAAGGATTGTTGAGTGCATGTCATAAATGAAACCAAATTGTGTTTCGTTTCTTGAAATGAATTGAGAATGCTGAAATAGTTATTTTCTTGTGAAAGGATGAACGTGAGTGAGTTCATGTGTGTGTGGGAAAGCATGAAATGTGTGGAAGTCTCATGAGTAAAGCATGGACGTTCTAAGTCAATTAGGAAAATAATTGACTAATTTTATTATTGTGTTATGCTTGTCCTAACAGGAATTGCCATGATAAGCCTCATAGATAGTTGTTGGGACAACAAGAAAGATGGCATCCATGAAATTCCAGACTTGTAGATCAGCTGGAAGATAAACAAATGGAAGGGATTGCTCTGGAGCAATGCCCACTTGTGGAGCTGGAAGACCAAAGCTAGCAGGAGAAGCTGGTGGAAGCCAAAGGACTTGATCGTGAAAGGTCAAGGAGAGGGGACGAATTGCAGGGCAGACCTGCCACCATCTGTGAACTATGAATCATGTATAAAGTGGGTATATAGTCCGAAGTGTTGAAACACCGAGGACGGTGTTATTCCAAGGGGAAGGGAATGTAACGTCCCCAGTTTGGCCCCATGGCATTAACATTATAAACGATGTAATATTGTTAGGAAATCATGGTGAGGAGCTCAAGGCCAAGGCCCCGCCATCGATTTCGTGATGCATATGGTTTGCGTGCTAGCAATGCACAGTGGAAATTCAAATAGCATGTAATATGCATTTTAATAAAAATACCCACAACTAGCTATGCAATGCAACAAAGAGATGGGGGCATGATTTCACAAGGAATTGGGAGGGAAAACATTCAAACCCTTGAGCCAATAGAGTCAAGCCAAGTGTCCATGAGAAAACCCATCAAACCCTTAGCTACCCATGTTGACTTTTGTACCCAACCATTGAATTCTCCCAAGAGTTGGTTGGGGAAATTAATGCCTTGGGAATGGGGAGGTATGGCTGTCCAAAATCGGGTATGGGTAAGCCACCCTCCATGGAAAAAACATGTTGGCCTCTTGGGGCAAGAATAGAGCCACGAAATGGCTGCCTAAGCCATTTTTTTCAGCATGGCCTTGCTCTCTCACGCAGCTCTAGCTGCCTGGGCGTTTTCCTCCCTCGTTTTTCTATGTTTCCCTTCATCCTTTAGCTGGGAAGGGGCATTTTTGTGCTGGTTACCAGTGGGGAAAGAGAGCAGAACGTTTTGGATCTTCCTGGAGGTCGTTTAGGCCATTGGAAGGGATCCTAACCCGTGGAGAGAAATAGGTTTTGCTCCCTAGGGTTGAAATCGAAATTTCCACAATTCATTGGGTGAACCACGAGCTGGGAGAACCAATGTGGACCCTGTTTCGTGAACACCTCTGTTGTAAATGTGTAACCCTATCAATAGTCGTTTTGTTGTGAGAAGAAAGAGTATGTTGGGGTATGGGTGATGGGTAATCCATTATTCTGGCTTGGCTGAGATAAAAGGGTTATTGGGCAGTGGTTGAGCTGGAATGTTCCCTTTTCCTTATGAGAATCATGCCCAGCTCGGGGGTGGCCTTCGGACGGACTCAGTATAAGCTGTCGAAGAGCCTACGGTTGGGTGGAACGTTGCAGCGACATAGCTAGTTGCTTGGGACTACTCTGTTAAAGATAAGTATTCTCTGGTGCCATCTTTCAATTATTTAATTGATGGATATCTTAAATGTATGGCGAATGTGTAAATGAAATTACTTCTGCTGTGTAATGTAAATATTTATGCCTCTTCATATGTATGGAATGCTTACTTAATTGGTACATGGGGCTGGATGCCCGGTTTTAGCCTCACGATCCCCTCCATTGCACTGGTATGATGGGTGGGGACGTGACATTGGACATCTGAATTTTGGTGGGCTGAAGCTACTACACACTAAGGACATGGTGAAAGGATTACCATTGATTGAAAAGCTAGAGAGAATTTGTGAAGGCTATATTTTTTGAAAACAGCATAGAGAAACTTTTCCAGTTGGAAAGTCATATAGAGCACACACACCACTTGAAATTGTGCATTCTAATATTTGTGGACCGATGTAAACATCATCCATGGAAGGATGCACTTATCTTCTCACATTTATTGATGATTTCACAAGAAAAACATGGTTCTATTTTCTAAAACACAAATCTAATGCATTTAGTTGTTTTCAGTAGTTCAAGGCACTCGTGGAGAAGCAGAGTGGTTATAACATCAAGATATTGAGAACAGATAAAGGTGGTGAGTATGCTTCAAATGATTTCTTAAATTTCTGCAAAAATCATGTCATACAGAAGCAATTCACTGCGCGGTATACACCGCAGCAGAATGGTATCGCAGAGAGGAAAAACAGAACCATTATGGAGATGGTGCGCGGTATATTGGCAGTCGCGCATCTGTCAAATGAATACTGGGCTGAAGCAGTGGAAACTACTGTATACATCATGAATCAATGTCCGACGAAGGGCATGAAGAACAAGGTTCCATAGGAAGCATGGACAGGTATGAAACATAGTGTTTCACATTTGAAAGTTTTTGGTTGTGTAGCATACGCACATGTTCCAGCTGAGTTGATAAGGAAATTAGACAATAAAGGACAGAAATGCATCTTTATTAGATATTCTGAAGACACAAAAGCATACAAGTTGTATGATCCCGTTGCAAGAAAAGTTATTATCAGTCGAGATGTTCAGTTTGTGGAAAATGAAACATGGGATGGGACTGTAGAAAAGAATGTGAAAATCGTGTCACATGTTGAACATGATGACAGCACAGAAGATGTGGATGAGACTCCGCATGTAAATCAGAACTGTGCAGCTCCATCTACTCCAAGGATTGCGCAACATGCTCTGGCACAAGCAAATCCAACACAAGGCGCAGCTCAAGCTACTCCGTCAAACACACCAAGTGCGCAACAAACTCCCTCAAGCAGTTCGCTTAGCTCGCACTGTTCGACACCAGCAACTCTGCCAAGGACAAGAAGTCTATGCGAGATATATGATGCTAGTACACCTAATTCATTTTCATGTTTTGCATTATTTTCTCAAGTTAATGATCCTTTAACATTTGAAGAAGCAGTTGAAGAGAAAGTTTAGGCATAAGCCATGGATGAAGAAATAGAATGCATTGAAAAGAATCAAACATGGGAACTAGTTGATGTTCCTAAGGACAAGGATGTGATAAGCGTGAAATAAATTTATAAGAGCAAGAAAGATGCTAATGGAAATGTGCAAAAGCACAAGGCAAGATTGGTAGCAAGAGGATTCACTCAGCAGCCAGGCATAGACTTCAATGAAACTTTTGCACCTCTAGCGCGAATGGACACTATCAAAACAGTTTTGGCCATCGCAACACAAAAGAAATGGCTTGTTTATCAAATCGATGTCAAGTCTACATTTCTAAATGGTTATTTAGAGGAAGAAGTATATGTTGAGTAGCCATAAGGCTATGAAGTTCCAGGACAAGGACACAGAGTGTACAGACTGAAAAATGCACTCTATTGTTAGAAGGAAGCTCCTAGAGCTTGGTACAGTCGTAATGACTCATACCTCATTCAGAATGGATTTCACAGAAGTGAATGTGAGCCAACGCTGTACAAAAAGATCAACAAGGAAGGTAATAAGATACTTGTCTTCCTGTATGTAGATGATTTAATATTTACTGGTGATTTTGGCATAGAAAATTTAGAACAGTCATGGAAAGTGAATTTGAAATGACTAATTTGGGGCTTATGAAGTATTTTATGGGCATTGAAGTCCAACAGTCTGAAAATGGTATATTTATATCGTAGTTGAAGTATGCAAGTGATGTTTTGAACAGATTTAAGATGTTAAATTGTAAAACAACTCCAACACCAGTGATAACAGGTTTGAAATTGAGAAAGGATGATGATGGATCCACTGTAGATCCTACATTGTTTAAAAGGCTCGTTGGCAGCCTTATGTATCTTACAGCAACAAGACCAGACATCATGTATGGTGTCAGTTTAATCTCAAGATTCATGGAGTCACCAAAAGAAGCACATTGGCAAGTAGGTAAAAGAATTTTGAGGTATGTAAGTGGAACAAAAGACTTTAGTATTTTGTATTCAACCTCAGAAAATTTCAAACTCATTGGATACACTGATAGCGATAATGGAGGTAGCATGGATGACAGGAAAAGCACATCTGGGAATACATTTCATGTAGGAACAGGTGTTGTATCATGAGCTTGAAAGAAACAACCCATAGTAAATCTTTCTTCAGCGGAAGCAAAGTATGTTGCAGCTACAAGCATTGCATGTCAAGCAGTTTGGATGCGCAAAATGTTAAGTGATTTTTCACAGAACTAGCAAGAACCCACAGTCATTTACTGTGACAATAATTCAGCTATCACACTGTCAAAGAATCATGTGTTTCACAAGAGAACAAAACATATTGACAGAAGGTATCACTTCAACAGAGAATTGATAAACAACAAGGAAATCTACTTAGAATTTTGTAGGTATGAATATCAAGTAACAGACATATTTACAAAACCATTGGCAAATGACCCATTCCAATTTCTACGAAGTTGTTTGGGAGTGACAAGTTCTGCATAGTAAACTTTTTCATGAACAGAGCATGTTTCAGCTCAGAAATATTTTTGTAATATTTTACTTTTGTTTAATGATCCCCATCCACTCATAATTAAATGGGAGTGTTGGAAATATCATAATTAATGAGCTGATAGCGTATCAAATATGTGCCGGCTCTGTCAGACTCCAAGTCGGTCATTTTCTCAGTCTGCAATGTCAGACAGTCAATCAGTTTGCATCCAATCCAGCTCACGACAAGTTAGTATTTAAGTAACCACGTTTGAAGTTCGTCGGCTCATAACTTCTTAGGTAGGGTTTTATTTCTGTGTTTAATGCAACCCAATAGCTTCCAAGCTAAGCCATCTTGAGTCGATGAAATGAAACTCTATAAATATAAATCATTCACAGAGATAACATAAGAGATGAAGGGATAGAGTGAGAGGAGTGAAGAAGAGAAGAAGTGAAAAACCCGTGAAGTGTTTCAAGAGCCCAAGCTCTGTGTAAGAAGTGAAAGTTTGTAACATCCCTCAGATTCAACTCCTATTATTATTATTTTTGTAAATGTAATTATGATTATGTAAGCATCCTTGGTGAGGAGCTCAAGGCCAAGGCCCCACTAGTGGACCTCGAGCTAGTGTTATGATTATAAGTCTTAGTTTAAAAACTAAAATATTAAGAATGGTAATTGCGACTAATGATAAGTAACAAAACCCAAGTATAAGAAAAGATAAATGACTAGGAGACCATGTGTTGGTTAACCATATCATCACACTGATTTATGAAAGGTGTGAATATAATTTCATCTTAGTAAGAGTATTGCTCACCCTAAATATCTAGCTATTACACTATGACCTAAAGATATTCTAATCCTACTAATAATTAAATCCATAAAGATAAATTATATATTTATATATAATAGTTAAATTCAATATTAAAATAAATATGATGTATTTATAAGTATGGCTTATAGAATTATGAAAGTTAAATAAATAGTTGTGGAAACTATTTAAATATTATATACATAAAACATCTTAGGAAAAATTATATGATTTTGTAGTCTACGATTATACATCCTATCCTTATAAAGGAATGATAAAGAACACATGTAATACACATTTGAAACTTGGCTTAACAGCTGGTTGAGTTTAACTTGATAAACTTAAAACATATAGTTGGAAATTTATGGTTAAGACTAAGTTTTATCTATAAAAGATGGAAGATGTAAACAAAACACATAGTTTAAAACCCTTACCTCTAAACCCCGAAGAATAAAATACCAAAAAGGTAGGAAGAAGAGAGAGATACCATAACCTTTGTTGGAATGGTTTTGGTTGAGATTATCTCCCAAAGTCTGTGGACTTTTTTTTTTAAGCTTTAGAACCATTAACCAAAGTTTCCATGAAAGGAACTCTTGCGAATGAGGTTAGTAAGTTGCAAGCGCTACTGGTTAGGGTTTTGCCTAGTTATGGTAATAAAGAAAGTTAAGATATTATCCCCACGATTATTTGGAATCCATTATAAGATATAGTTATTAATGAAGCAAAAACATGGTAGAGAATTTGGTGGGAGTTTTGACTCCTTAACAGAGCATCAAACTTCAGCTCGGCTACCACTCGTTCCATGCCAGTATGGAAAGCTGCCGTGTGTCATTGTGTCATATGAAGGGATGAGACCTCGGTAACTACCTCACCGCCACCCATTAAAAATCCTACCACAAAGAAAATATGTTGGAGGAATCCAAGGAGAAATTCCCGCGAAGCTGTCTCTCTAGAAGAGTATGGAGCTCGGCAAGCCACCACTTGGATTTCAAGTTTGAATACGAAATCGCCATTTGTCAAAGGAAAACACGACGAGGGAAGAGGATAGCTCGTCAGAGCTTGAGCCCAGGTTGTTTGATTTTTTTATTTAAAAGGCTGGTAAACAACTAGGAGGGGGGCGTAGGAACCCAGCGGGGATACACCCTTTAATTAAAAACTTAATTCAAATGTGAAGTCATATTAGGGTTTTTCGGCATAATACATGTTTTCCGTGCTTAACGGAGAAAAACTGAAATCCAAAACTAAAATCAAAAGAATAAAGAGCCAATCCCGGACTAGAGGATTGATTGCTGGACTCTACCAACCCTCCGTGGAGTGAGCTACAGTCTAGAGGTTTGACTGTTCCGTATCTCTGAGATTTAGGAAATCATTTTGTTTTAATTGTGTTAATATAATTTATTGTTATATTAGTGTCACTTATGCGTGGAGTTTTGGGAAAAAAATCCCTGGGGACCTTTGAGCCACATTCTATAAATTATATTCTTATGACTTAGTATGTAAAGATTTGGATAATGACCCTTGAGGAACTTATTTTCCATATAAGTTGTATATTAAATAAATCATCTCTGTCTCATCGATATGCCGTAATTATAAATAAAGTACTTAGTCCATTTATATATATACACTACTTCTAACCGAAAATAAGCAAGAGATCAAACCTTTAATGTTAAAGTGAAAGCCTGTATGGCTAGATTAGATATATTTATGATATATATATACATGGAGATAGACCTCTACCGTTATGATTAAGTTAGCATTTGAAGTATTGGAAGATGAGCTCCTTGGAAAGGATGTGACCCCTAACCTACCACTTTAATAAGAATCGATACTTATATTTAGGTTATGAACTTATAATTTTGGTATTATTAATCGATACTTATATTTAGGTTATGAACTTATAATTTTGGTATTATTACATTACCATGTGACGTATGTATAGAATAATTATATTTGAATATAAAAATTATAGAATAGAAGGGAGTTATTCTTTTAGAATCTTGTAGAAAGGTATTCAATTATATCAATGTTTGGGTTGTTTTATGAAGAACGACAATTGTGTTGCAGAAGAATGTAACTCTTCACCTTATTTATTTTAATAAAACACAAATCTTGGTGGAAGTAGCCCAAGATGCGGGTGAACCATGTGAAAATGTTCTTATGGTATGTATTCTTATTGTTTATATCTCTCTGGATAATTGTGGATGTACTTGTGCATCTCTTGGCATTTTCCCTTGATATGGTGTCTTTATTATTATTTCACTGTTGTGTACTTTTGTGTACCTTAGACATTTCACTATTATGATGATCTTTACTTTGTTTTCTTGTGTACATGAATTTAATTCAGGACAAGTGATAGAACATTATTAAATTATGCTTTTAGAATAAGATATGTTATAAAGAGTTGTATGTTTAGAGTTAGGGTTTGCTAGTTAAATGTTAAAAATTATGAGACTATATAGATATTATACACACATTTTATCTTCCTCAACAGTAAATATCGATGTTTGGACGCCTAGAAAAATATTTAATTTTTACAAAAAATTGGGTACGTGACAAAGTTTGAAGTAAATCTCATCTCTTTGTATTGTGGCAAAGTTACTCTGTTTTACAGTGGTAAATATATAAGTTCTTAAGTTATATGCATTTATTCTCAATAATGTTTATTTATGCATGCCGCATCTACTTCATATTGACCTGTGTGAATGCTGTTTACATTTACGGTTTGTAAATCAAATCAAGATTCTCAAGTATTTCACAGTGGTAAATGCCCTAGTTTAAAACTTCTACATATATTACGGTTCTTATGTTTTAGCATGAAGTTCATTTATACAAAGTTTGTTTAAGTTTGAGTTGTGTGTTTAGACAAAGTTAACTACGCAGTTAATCTTTGTAAAAGTTAAAGATTGCAAAAGTAATTTGTATAAAGTGTGCAAAGTCAAGTTCCGCAAAGTTAGAGAAGTGCGCACTTCATGAAAATTAAAGTATCGCACGAAGTTAAGATTTGTGCATTTGCCCAAAGTTCAACTGCGCAGTAGAAAGTAGAAATGCACAATTAATCTGCGCGCGGTAAAAGGGTGAAGGTGAATCACCCATGTAATCTCCATGCGATCATTTTGTGAAGTAAAGTGTTTTATAAAAACTGGAAGAAAATTTAAAACAAAGTATTTTCTAGGTCTAGCTCATGTCCTTAGCAAAATAAAAGAAATATTCATGTATTGCGGAGTAAATTTTTAATTGACTGTGCACCCCCTTTTCCCTTGATTCCTGAGCTTGTTTTTCCACCAAATTTTTATGATATATACTTTGGCATGTTCTCTATCCAACCATATTGGTCTTGAGGTGTGACGAATCCAAATGGATACCATGTAAGCCACAAAGTTCCAAGTTGTCCAGTCCTAATGTCACCATAGTGTATTTTTGTTTGGGACCAATTGATGAACATTGATGTGACTTAAAGTAGATGGGACTTAAAATGCAATTTCTAATTTCAAATATTCATTTTATTTCAAAATGTAGAAGAAAGTTTTTTATTGAGTAATTTTTAAAATATGAAAATATTGGCATTTACTTCTACATAAAGTACTTTTATGAATAACAAATGGGACCAAGTATTTCCACTTATATCTCCACTAATGGTATCCCGTACAACTATAGAAATATCTCCCATATTCAAGTATACATCCATATGCCATTTAAAATGGCCTTAATAATTTTCATTAATGTATAATTAATCAACGGGCCCATTTGCAAAACAAAATCTCATGACTCACTGCGACTACTTTAAATTACCATCTACTAATCTGCTAAATCGCTTAATTAAGATTGTAAATCTGCATCGCAAGCATTCTCGTGATGATATTCAAATAATGAGAAAACTAAAGCAGGGAACCGGAAGGCTAACTAAAGCAGAGAACCATAAGGCTAGAAGCCCCATTACTAGAAGCAATTCCCTTGCCTCTATCCTTCGTTGTCTGCACACATGTTTAATTTAGTGTCGATTTTCATATGAACTCCCTACTTCACTAAGCAGGGAGGATTTGTTTCCAAATGAGTAAGACTTATTTTGGCAAGTCTGGGTTTTGATTCTGTATCCTTGTATTTACCTAGCCAAATTTTAAAATATAAACTCTTATTGATGAAAATAAACAAAAACTCTCACAAATTCAATTTGGATATATATTTATACATAAACAAGCATAAGACTACTCACTCCTATAACATGTTGTTGAATTTGTTAAAGCTATTCGACTAAGCTCTTATGGCATAACAAGTTTTCTGAATATCCCCAAGGGAAAGATATAAACAAGAACAACTTGGGTAAGGATTTTTATGAACAAGAAGTTTTAAATATCTCCTTAAAAAATTGCATTCCAATTTAGAGAAGCTTTAAAATAAATGAAATAAATATTACGAGTACAATTTTACAGTTTCCAATACATAAAATTACCCAATTTCTATGAGTACATTCCACAAAATCCTATAAAATAAAACTTATCATACTTTATTGATATTTTAAACATTTTTTTTTACAAACTCTACAGAAGCTATAAAATTTGCACATAAAAAGTTGTTAAAAGATGTGATAATCTCACCCACTGCATCTATAATGAGTAGATTGCATTTAATACTTAGTAGTAGTTAGATTTGAATTGGTGTTCCAGCCATCTGCATCATTACGTGATCTTCACCTGATGGGCAGTCTCACTACGCCTAACTTAGCTTGTATATTACTTTGACTTTGCCTTCGGGCCTAATAGAATGCATATATAGAATTGCCCATCTTTTGTGTTCCACTGCTCTGCTATTTCCATCATGGTTGTATATTACTTTGACTTTGCCTTCAGGCCTAATAGAATGCATATACAGAATTGCCCATGTTTTTTGTTCCACTACTCTGCAATTTCCATCATGGTATCAAAGCAGGGATCCTGCTCCTACCAAGTTTTCCCCGCCATAGAACATAGACTATCTAGGGCATCAAGATTGGAGTCGTTTTCTCTGAAAGGAACCGTAGTTCCTAGGTTAATCAACAACCTAAATAGAAGGTGATATAGCATGGTGGAAAAGAAACCAACCATGAAATTGAATAGATGCTTCCTCTATCTGGAGCCATTGTGGAATTGTTGGTTAGAGCTCCTTTCGCAAAATTTTACAAAATTTTAAGAGCTCGTGGAGGTCATGTGAGTTGTAGTTTGTGCGAGAGAGAGCAGAGTCATTGTGTGTGGGTTTGTTGTATTTTGGACAGCCCACAGATTAAAATTTCATTATGTTGCTGAAGGAGCTGTCGTTGTAGAATGAGTGACCCCTCGCTGGTTGAGTAAGTACTCTCGTGGCTTGTATGTCAAATCACTTAGCCCTAGAAGAGGAATGATCCTACAAAGGGCGAAAATATATTTTGTTGTTTTTGTTTGTGTCATTGACTATGGAGTTAGGCTCCCCATGTCTTGCATGTTTGGTTAAAAACAAAAAGGGGGTCGTAGCCCTGGTAGAAGTTGGATCCCAAAGCCCTGGTAGAAGTTGGATCTCGTTATTTGGTGAAGAGGACTGTCGTGAATGTTTTGAGATGAGGAAAATTGCTGATAGAAAAGAAACGTGTATGAGAGAAGCCTAGCGTGTGAGATGATATTATCTAGGCATGAACAAAGAGGATTGTGTAGAAGTTCTGTGAACTGTAAAATTATTTGGTCCACCTCATAATTCTGATGTGTTATTTCTGAGTGCTCCCATCGTTAAGTGGTTGAGAAACCTGGGTGAATCCCGCTTACTCTTGTGGATGAAAACTGTGCATGCTGAGGCCTAGAGTTGAGCTTTGATTTTAGTAGTTTCAGAGTAGTTAGTAGTTGTAGGTGCGTATATTTAAGAGGATCATGGAAGAAAAAGACATTGAGCTTGATGTTTATGAAGCTAAGGTGAGACTTATCGAGAAATGGCTGGAAAATACCATGCCTATTGAAGCCCTTGTAGCAGTTGAAGATGAAAAGAATGCAACCCTCGAGGTTGCAAGTGCAACAGTTCAAGATGATAGAGAGCAAGAAAATCCTGCTTTATTTAATGTTTTAACTTTGTCTATTTGTGAAGGTTTTGATTGCAGTGTTAAAACTGCAAGAGCTAAAGTATTGAAGCTACCATGCAGCATATACAAGAAGAAGAAAGCTAAAATGAAGAATCCAGAACAAGACTGGTTCAAACTTTTGCACCATTGGAAAATGAGAAAGAAAATGACCTCGTGCTTTTGATGAAGAAAATGTTCAAAGAAATTTTGTAGTTTTTGTTGTTTTGAATTTGTTGTAGCAATGTTGTATGCCTTAGTAATTTGAAGCCTTGTTTTTTAAATGATGATGCTAACTCAAGGAACTATTGGATGATGGATGAATTTCATGTTCTTTGTTGTTGAAAGAATGAATGTTGTTCCTTGAAGGTTATTTCCTTGTGGGCTTTTTGATCTTTGCGATCTTTGTGTGATCCTTCGCCATTAATGAGTGGTTTGCTGAAGTATGCCACCTGCAGGGAAGGAAGAGTGTAGAGTGAGCCTCCACCTTCTGTATGTAGTTGAGAAAGCCTCTGCAGTAACAGATATGCCATAAGAATCTCTAAGACATGAGAGCAATCTTATGATGAAAACTCATGAACCAACATCAACATTGAAGAAAATTTTGAAGTGCTTTGTGACTACATGTAAGGTTCCTAGGTGAGACTTTAGATTAGCAGGACTTGATTTTTGTAAGTTGTGTAGCTATGAATATGGCTATTGAAATTAAGGGGGAGTGTTGGATATTAATTCCAACAGCCACGTCATAACTTTGGAAACCGCTCGGATCATTCTGTGAACATCTGAGTGATATGCATTTATGCAAGATGTGTTGCAAGATGGGTTTCCATGCCTGTTGGTAGCTCGCATTAAAATCCATCCAAGAAGCTTCTCTAGGAAGCCAATCCTGATGTTTCTAGATGTCGAGAGAGAGTTCGTGATGTGTATAATCTCACCCATTAGTGATAATCTCACAACATAATGTTAACAGTAGTGATAATCTCACTACATGATAATGTTAACAGTAGTGATAATCTCACCCACCGCATCTATAATGAGTAAACTGCATTTAATACTTAGTCGTAGTTAGATCTGAATTGGTGTTTCGACCATCTACATCATTAGTTGCAGTAGTTGTAAACCATGTGATCTTCAAGTGATGGGAAGTCTGAGTATGCCCAGCTTAGCTTGTATATTACTCTGACTTTGCCTTCGGGCCTAATAGAATGCATATACAAAATTTCCCATGTTTTGTGTTCCGTTGCTGCTCTGCAAATTCCGTCAAAAGTCTCATATTCCATTAATATGTTCAACAACATTTCTTTACCATATAACCTTTTCATAATACCTAGTACTATGTTCAAAAATTTATTTACATCATAATATTTTCGCAATCACTAAGAGTGTGTGAAATCACCCCAACTCATTGGTGCTTTATCTTTTCACAATAGGTAAGAGTGTACGACATCACTACAACTCTTTGGTGCTTCAGAACAGTCATTTAGAAATGATCATATTCATCACTGCAATATTTCAACCTTTCATATTTTAAAATAACTTATGCATCAATGTTAATCATTTATTCGCATAACTGAAACATATACTTACTTGCAACAATGAAATTGGCTGCATGGAAAATCATCTCCTCCCAACCATACGAGAGAGCAACTCAATTCTTTTCCCTACTCCACCCCCGAGTTGTATAACCGCCATGCACTAAAAAGCTAAGCAATCACTTCCACGTGACACTCTCTCTCTCAGATTTCGTAACAAGCAATGATGGACTTATGAAAAGAGAGAATACTCAACAGTTCCTCTATGCACAACATGGAATCCCATGCTTTCTTAGTGCACCAATATATATAGTTTTTCTCAAGTCTTGTGCCATCCCAATCAAATCTCCAATCAATCCATAAATCCCTATGATTTAGGATCTTGTCTGGTTGTTGATTTTTAGATTGGATTTGATTGGTAAAGGAATCTCTTACTTGCTTACACATGTTCTCTCTTCCATGGTGGTGTCCCCTCATTTGGATGAACTCTCCGAGTGCCTTTTTCATTTATTTAATATTAAAAAATAGTTTGTTGTGCAAAGTGTCACTTTGTGTTTTTGAGTTTTAAATAACTCTTACATAAACATAATTGTCTCAATTAATAATTCAAAAATAAATAATAATTTTTTGGGGGTATCACATTTCTTTCCCCCTTATTCTTAACATCGTCCTCGGTGTTCATTTTATTGAGAGCTCTCTTTCTCATTCTGGAACATGGAAGGATATGCCTCTCACATTTTATCCTCCATTTCCCATGCTGCATCTTCAGGGTTGAAGTGCTTCCATTGCACTTTTATTTGAACGATGGATCGATTTCGGAGCATGTGTTCCTTCCTATCTAGGATATGCAATGCTTTGGTCTAGAACTCGCCCTCAGGTTCTACCTTATAATGGAAAGTTCTGAGACTCTTGCCCTCATAACCTTTGCAAACTATTTTTCTAAATACTTGATCCTTTAATGCATTAACGTTCAAAAAAATAATCATAACATGATTATTTTCTTCATAAAAGTCATCATCTTAAATAGTGCAATGAATACATCTTTTTTTATCTCCATAATCAAGAGTGGAATGTTATAAAACTCTGTATAATTTAATTTATTTAAACGGGTACTTATCTGATTCTTGAAATCCTTTGCGACTGAAGATGTGAATGTAAATTTTGGATCTTTATCTTTCATTTTTAATCATCTTGGATCCTTTACTCTTCCTGCATATTGGTATTGTTCTTATTCCTTTCACTTTACACAACTCATAAGAGGTCTTCCAAATTTTTTATCATAACATATGCATAACATGATTTTTTTCAATTTCAATAAGAACGTAAGTAAGAATTTCCTTTGTAACATACTGTTGTTGTTGTTAATGGTAAATCTTCAATTTTTTTTTCATCGACACGTGTGTCCTTATCATCATAAGAGAACATAAAACATATATGTGATGATCATTTTTCAATATAAGAAAAATAATGGATAGGTAAAACCACCATTTACTTGTCTTCTGGAGTACCATCCTTCGTTTTCATTCTCGGATGATAATCGTCTTAGCTAGTCTTTAATTTGCTAGAGACATATCCTTCATTCATAGTTTAGTAGCATTATATCATACATTTTTGGGCAACCAAACTCAAAACTTGACACTCACCCCAATTTTTAGATGAGTTTTGCATTACCTACGGTGATATTTACATACATCATACTTAATCATTAGGGAAGCTAACAACCCATTTGCTTGGAAGCTTTTACCCATATGTCCCATTATTATATCATGGGGATGAAAGACTCCAACAACTCTTTGTTGTACCCAAAACTCTCTCTTGAGAACTGCCACCAAATTACAAGTGGATTTACGGGATTTAAGCTTTTGAAATTATCCCTCTTTTGATTGCCAATAAAAACTTTTCATCCTCAACACATCATGGCCATTCTATTCCCATAACACTATTTCTAATTTACTTGGCAACCTCAAATTCTATACCAAATGATCTAATACCAATCTATAATGTACTTACATTATCAAATACTCTTCTAATAACTGCAATATACATTTTTTTTACATAGCTATTATTTCAAATAAGACTTGTACAAACCTTAAGGCTCATTTACATTCCTTCTATATCCTAATCTTCAAAGTCCCTTCTTTTTCCAACATACTTAAACTTTATAAAAAAATTGATATATATCATTTTGTACAAAGTATAATTTTTTTATTCTTTGATCATACATGCATAATCCTCTTTTATTATTTCGTTAATAATGGGTCGAAACCTATCACCACAATGTTAAAAGGTACTCTTAATCTAATGGAAAATTTCAAATTATAAATACAATATAACATCTATCATACCTAACTTATAGGTTTATAACATTTGTACAACTCAATAGCATTCTATATTAATGAATTTACTGTTTTTTTACTATAACTTTGAACATATTAACTTGTGTACAATATATATGTATAAATTTGTCCATGTTTAAAATTCTTTATATGTTAAGTACATATATATAACTCACTTAGTTTAATTCCTTATACGTTAATTATGTTAACATCTATAATGAATATATATATAACATATATATGTTTAAAACTCATTCGGCATCCCCATAACTCCATAAGGTAATATTTTAAATATACATTCTTTGCATATATATATATATATATATTGTACTGATGTTTAGCATATATAACTGGTTCTCACTACTACAAGTGCCTTGTTTAGTGATCAAATCATTAAGAAGACTTCTATTTAACTACTTATGGACTCGTGGTTTGAAAAAATCCAATTTGTCTATGATTGGATGGGAAAGGATCTCTTTACCTTTCACATATGGGGGATGGGGGATAAAGGACTTATCAATATTTAGCGAAGCACTTCGGTTAAAGAGTTTGTGGAGGGCTATATTTGGAAACTCACTTTTGTCCAAGGTCATTCATCAAAAATATATAAAATCAAAGACTTCTCACTAGTTGAGGACACCCAGAAAGAAGGTGAGAGGGGTCTCCCCCATATGGAATGGCTTCTTGAAAGTATATTGCTGGCTTGCTGTTGAATTATGTTGGAAAGTGGGGAATGGGAATGAAGTGGTTGTTGGTGTTGATCCCATTCCGGGATTTAAATATACATATGAATGATCTCCTGAGTTATTATATATATTAAGGAATGCAGGGTTGATCACATTGAATACTATTGTAAAAGATAGTCTGAATAGCTCTTGGTATGATGTCGAGGACCTACATCTACCACGTAATGTTTCCTGTGAATGGGATACCTACCTACAATCTTTAAATGCAGCAGGCGTCCGATTGTGCTCTGAGGAAGATGCGGTGGTATGGGCTGGGAATGATGCTACAGGCAGGGTAACTGCTAGCACTGCTTACAGTTGTATTATCAAGCGGTGATGCATATTCCCCAATCACTGGTGGTATAAGGTAATTTGGCATTGGCATATCCCACTTAAACTCAAATGTTTTATATGGTTTGTGCTTCAGGACCGGTTAAAAACTTGGGATAATCTCTCTATTATTGGATGGATGGGGCCAAGTCATTGCATACTTTGTAAGAGTTGTTATGAATCTACATTACATCTTTTCTTGGAATGTTCCTTCACGATGGGTTTGTGGGAGAAATTTTATCAGATATTGGGCATTACTGTGAAGTGGGGTGGCAGTAATGTGGAGACCTGTCTGAAATTGTGGATTAAAAATTGCAAAACACATTCTACTCTACCTGTTTTTTTATGCTGGTCTGTTTGGTGGGCGAGGAATAAGGCAACTTTTGAGGACCTCCGTCCTAGTCTGGATAGTGCTTACAATTTTGCATTGTGTCACTATTTAAAATTTATGAATGAAAAGGAACATCCTGTTCGGCGTAATATTAGGAATTTTAATCTTATTATAAATGACGCTGCACTATTATTTGATGGGGCAGTGAATATGGGGAACTATGGAGCAGGTGGGGTTATCTTCCTCAATATGGATGACTATTCAACTCTTTGTCTGAAATGCGACAAATGAACAAATATGAAGATGGAGTTATTGGCATTATGGTGTGTCACATGTGTGGCTAATCTCTTTGGATTGGTGAAGGTAAAGATCTTTGGTGATTCCAGAGTCACTATTAAATGGGCGAGGGGTGAATATGATCTGAAGGTACTGAATTTGGTTAACTAGTGCAACACAATTAAGTATGAACTTAGATCTTTCAGTTCTTTGACCCTGGAACATATATATAGAGAATTTAATTCTCAGGCTGATCAGCTGTCTAAATTGTTGTTGGAGGGAGAGGATGGCTATGTACAGTAGGATGAATTTTGTGAGAACCAGCTGATAGACTCTGGCACTATGTATTTTCTGGACTAGCTACTCTAGGATCTCCTATTTGGCTTATGGATGTTGTAATTAGTCTGTTTTTATTTTTTTGGGGAATTATCTGAACCTTATGATCAAGGAATGATTTTGGGAAAACAACATTTGATTGTTGATATCATATACTATTTGATTCAGTATTGAATAACAATAGTATGTTTTTTTTCGTGGAAAAAATAAAGATCTGATACAACATTATATATCTTTTTTTTTTCTTTCAAAACACTTAATTCTAGTGGAGATCGTTACATACCATGACAAGTAAGTAGCGTAATTAACCAAGTCATTACGCTAAGATCGCCAAGATACATTCCACCGAGAATCAAGGGAACAAAAGGAAAGATCGAAAGTCAATCGATTTTATTTGAAGTCATCCACGATGATTGGGGGATTAGAGAGATAGACTGCAATGAGTAGAACAAATACTCATCTACAAAAACCTTTCGTGGCAGCGACATGTGAGATATCTACACATCAAATATTTATACATTTTGATAATAAAAAAAATATTTTTAATTTCCAATCTCCACCATTTCATTATATTAAATAGAAATATATATATGTATAAAACCAGCACCATTAATTCTTAAATGTAACTTCACTCTCCACGAGTAAATCCATCTATTATACCTTTAAACTTATTCAGAAGACCATGTATTAATATATATTTGTTAGATTAATTGAAAAGTCTTTACTCACACTGATTACCATTTGAGACTTTGTTTACAATTTATATATATATATACATGCAAAATCATACTTTCTATCCAACTCATTAATTATGGACCACAGGTGACCCTTGGATAAAATATAAATAGTTTTTCAATAACACAAGGTCGAACTCTTATCCAATGACCTACAGTGAGTCCACGTAATCTCTGTTCAAACAATGTTGTTGCAACGACTCTCATCAAGATAATTCAGAGATCTGGACACTAGATCTATGTACTGAGAAGTATAGTCTTTGAAAGGGTTTGATTGAGGTTGGAAAGTATTTTCTTATTAACATACGGTACAAAAGGACCTCTGTATAACCCAAGGGGATAAATTTTTAACTTTTAGAAGAACCTGGGATTATATAATACTCAACACTGCAGTTTATCGGATTTTATATAAATATATATACACTCTGCGAATATTTTTTTCGACGAAAGCTTTAACGTTCCAAAGCATAGCAGAGATGAAGAAGACATGGTATTCGCTCATGGTAAGGAACAAAACCTAGTTGCATATATGCTAAGAAAGCACAGAAGGGATACAAATAATAATCAATGACTCGAAATAGAATATGCAATCGGTTGTATACAAGCTCCTAAAAGAAATGTCAGCGTTTTTTTCCATTACATTCAATTTTTTTTTTTTAATGCTTAATGAAATATATATACATTTGATAACTATTCCTACAAAAGCAGAGTTACACTTAGCTTACATTCGATCTGAATAAGAGCATCACTATATAAATTTTCTTTTATAAGTCTCAAATTTTTTCGTTATAAGGAGACAACGTCACCGTAAAAGAAACAATCCAAGCTAGCAAACCCCAATTTCAGGATATGCAGCAATTTTAAAAACTTTCAATTTATTTAATAACACTAATATCTTGTAACATCTTGGATCTCAAAAACATATTTAATAGGATTACTCATCACTGCAATATTTCAACTTTTCATATTTTAAAATCACTTATGCATCATTGTTAATCACTTATTCACATAACCATATACTTACTTGCAACAATGAAATTGGCTGCTTGGAAAATCAGCTTCTCCCAACCATAGGAGGGAGCAACTCGAATATTTTCCCTACTCCACCCCCAAGCTGCATCACCGCCATGCACTAAAACGATAAGCACTCACTTCCCCGCGGCACTCTCTCTCAAAGTCCATAACAAGCAATGATGGACTTATGAAAAGATAGAACACTCAACAGTTCCTCTATGCACAACATGGTGTCCCATGCTTTCTTGGTGCACTAATATATGTTAAATTTTGAGCATTAATTCACAATACTCTAGGATCTTCACTGAGAGAATAACATATACAGTATATCAATGCATGACAATCACAATAAGCATCACAAGCATCACAAGAATCAAAAGCATGAGAGACAAGAGACACAGAGTTTCCGTAGGGAAAACCCTAAGGTGAAAAACCCCACAACTTCCTCAGAGATAGAGAGAGCAATGGCTCAACCAAAGTACAACCAAAATACACTAAGATAGTCTCCTAGTAGCAGATGATCCTCCTCCTCACTAGTGCGCCACTTTCTGAGTGAGAGAAATGTGAGTTTCCGAGTGATCAAAATAGAGATCTCCCGATCTCTATTTATACTAGTCTGTTTTCCCAGTGACCTTATGGGGCCGACTTGTCTAGCTAGGTACATCCACAATATAATATATATTTTAGGGCCGACCCCACACATGGTGGTCTAATAACCCATCGCCAAGTACACACACTTGCGACACTTGTTAATACACATGATGGCACTTCCTTATAGAGGAATAACACATCTCTTATAAGGGTACAATAAATATATATGAAATACATTCCGAAGTTACATATACATCAACA
This sequence comes from Larix kaempferi, assembly GCA_027924585.1. NCBI lineage: Eukaryota > Viridiplantae > Streptophyta > Pinopsida > Pinales > Pinaceae > Larix > Larix kaempferi. Next base: position 4,215,087 of record BSBM01000422.1, on the reverse strand, counting down.
CTCCCTCTTAACTAGGAAGGTATTTCTCGACACAGTTCTGCTAGACAAGTCTTCTTCTCGAGATCATCGTCTTCATCATCGTCATTGCTGCTGCCATCTCAACCAATCTCTAACTCTACTCGTCATAGGAAGTTCTACAGAGCCAGTCCTTTTTCATAATGGATGTAGACCCACCACCTGTAGGTCTTCATCATCACTGGCCATACTGTGGAATCCTTAGGACTTATTACGTGAGTCAACAAAACCTCGAAAGAGCATCCCAGGACTGATTATGAGCACACAGCTAAACCTATTGGATCTCCCGGGATCTTTTACATGTTACTGCACAACCTGTCCATGGCCACAGAGTATCACGAAGCACAAGCCAAATGCACACACACAGCACTTACACTCAACGGCATGGGAGGACCAACCTACCACTATCCATGAAGGGCTCACAGCACTTACATCAATGACCATGGGACAACACATCTGCCACCATGTCGGAACGACCTTGCACTTACATCAATGCACATGGGAGGATGCATCTACCACCATGTCGGAAAGGCTCTGCACTTACATCAACCCACATGGGAGAATGCATCTACCACCATGTCGGAAAGGCTCTGCACTTACATCAATGCACATGGGAGAACGCATCTACCACCATGTCGGAAAGGCTTTGCACTTACATCAACGCACATGGGAGAACGCATCTACCACCATGTCGGAAAGGCTCTGCACTTACATCAACGCACATGGGAGAATGCATCTACCACCATGTCAAAAAGGCACTGTGCATCTGTGTCTTCGGAACTCATCACACATAATCCAACTGATTATGTACTGTATCCACCTGATACATATGATCATCCTAATCATCATCATTGTACCATCCTGGTACATATCATCTGGAGCAACATCCTGAAGCTTGTCATCATGATCATCCTGATCATACGATGCATCTACCTGATGCATACCAAATATCTACTTGATACATATCATCATACATGATCCACCTGATCATACAGTGTATCCACCCGATACAAATACAAATACATGATACATATCACCATACATGATCCACTTGATCGTACAATGTATCCACTTGATACATATACAGATACATGGTCCAAGCATCCAACATGATGCGTACATACATATACATATAAATGATCCAACTGATCATACAAAGCAGAAATTAGAACATCATCCTGATGCTCATCATCCAGCGCTTACATCCACAGCCATGTGAAGGATACTCCTTCCAACATGCTTGGAATGGCTTCAGCAAATGTGTCCATCACTTCTTCGTCGAAGTGTCCTCAATCTGGAGAACACCCAGCCTCTCCCCGAAGTACTCGAACTTCACCCTGGCTAGTGGCTTTGTCAACACATCTGCAATCTGCTCGTCCGTCGCAACATACAGGAGCTTCACAGCTCCTCTCTGCACAATATCCCTGATATAGTGATATTTGATCTCTATGTGTTTCGACCTGTCATGAAACATTGGGTTCTTAGACAGCTTCACACAACTCTGGTTATCGCAGAAGATACTAGTAGCATCCAATGGGAGATCAAATAACTCAGACAGTAGCTTTCGTAGCCATACTTCCTCACAACTAGCTGAACAGGTTGCAACATACTCTACCTCAGCTGTACTCAATGCTACGTAGGACTGCTTCCTGCTAAACCAAGAGATCACACCTGATCCCATACTGAAGTAGCACCCAGATGTGCTCTTCCTATCTGTAGCACTGCCAGCCCAATCTGAATCAACATAACCCTGTAGGTTAAACTTTTGATTCGCTTCATACTTGAGCCCATAATCCACTATACCCTTTAGGTACCTCAGAACATGCTTTACAGCAATCCGGTGAACACTCCTCGGATCTGTCAGGAACTGACTCAATGTGTTCACAGGAAAGCAAATATCTGGTCTCGGGTTCGTTAGGTACATCAAGGACCCAATCATCTAACGATACATAGAGATATCGACTGGCTCAGATGAAGCATCACATAGAAGCTTCAAGTTCGATGCCATAGGTGTGGCCATGGCCTTGCAATCCATCATCCCGAATCTCTTTAGGATATATATTGTGTACTTCCCTTGACCAAGGAAGATCCCACCTGCACTATGCCACACCTCCATACCTAGAAAATAATGCATCATTCCCAAATCTTTCATATCGAACTCGGTAGCAAGCTTCCTCTTCGTATCTGCAATCAATCGGTCATCTCCTGTTACAAATAAGTCATCCACATACAAGAGCAGAATCATAGGATTCCCTTCCTCAACCTTGTAGAAAAGGTTGGAATCTTCTTTACTCTTGGTAAATCCCATACTGGATAGAAAGTTGTCTATCCTACCAAGTTCTGCACATATATGACTTCCTGTTATGTGCCTCAGAACCAAGTGGCTACTCCATACATATTTCTTCTTCAACTACACCATTCAAGAAGGATGTCTTGAAATCCATCTGGTGTATCTTCTATTTTATCACTTTTATATTTCTCTATGTGGCCATCTGCAGCATGCTTGATTTGATAGATCCATATGGAATTCATAACAAACTTCCCTTCAGGTCTTGGTACTACATCCCAAACATCATTCTTCATGATCGACGGATCATGGCATTCTTCCTATATCATGGGAACTTCAATATCTTCAATAGATATCTTTGTTGCTGGAACAAATGTTGTAGTCCTTCTTTTGTAGGTGAAGGTCTACGGTCTTTCCTACAAAACAAGTTAAATTGCATGATTAGAAACATCTCATAATTTTCAGAACAAATTCTTACACATTAATAAATATGTCACACAGTCATGCAATTATCTTAGCCAATGCTTCAATACAACATTTATCCATGTTCCATAACTTTCTAGATGCCTTCCAGTCTCTACCAGAACATTGTTAAGCTTTTGCACTACTCCCAACATGTCAGCAAAGATGTTTCATTCTAGATAAGTAGCAATGGAATGTTGTACAGTGCCATAGGCCACTTACCCATCATATGCATATTAGTAGTATCCTGTTCATTAATGCAAATATGCAAAATACATATCCTAAGTCTAGGAACATAAGCATATACATCATTGAACAATTTTATTTAAACAAACAAATATGCAAGAAATGATAATTAAAATACTTATCTTTGTTTGTTTGTTGGGTGGACTCCCTCTGATTTTTTGCTTCCTTGCAGGAGCTGCTGGAGTAGCTTCTTCTACACTTTTCTGTTGTGAAATGTAGAGGGATGGTCAACTCCCTCTGGATATCTGCATCCTTGTAGAAACTACTGGAGTGTGCTCCCTCTTGATCTTTGCTTCCTGGATTACCTGTCCTTGAACTTATATACACCCTTGGTCCCTATGCATGCTTATTAGTATCATCAATGTGTTAACCTCGAGGTCTCATACATAATCATTATTATAATCTTAATATTATCAAAACACAATAATCTCAAGCATGTATAGTCAGGATCATTTCAAATAGAAATAATAATCATTCTTATGGTTAGTCATAAACATAGTATACCTAAACCCATGATTACTCAAACCTATGACTCTTCTGGTTAGTCATATCATCAATTAAGGTAAGAAACATAATATGCATAAGTCCTAGATTACTCAAACTTGTAACTTCAAGAGTAATCATTATCAATCATACAAAAGTATATGATATATATAACAAAACATACCTGGTCATCATATTTGCTATTTATGTCTAGCAATGTGTTCTTGTTCTCTTCAATGACCTGCATAACTCATTAGTTAACCTTTGCAAAAACAAATTATACATACCTTTATGTGATCCATGGCTATGGATGAATCTTTGTCTTCATAGCATGTTCAGTTGTCCTTTCAATTTATACAAACCTCCCTCTTGCTCTCCAATCACCACTGCATCATCTATGGTCTTTCCCTTTGGCCACATTAGGACTTGCCCATCCACAAATGCAACCCTCATACCTTTTTCATCCAATGCAGAGATGGAGAGTAAGTTCTTCTTGAGCCCAGGTACATAAAGGACTTCTTTCATCTTCAAAGATTTTCCAGAATCTAGGTTGTAGGAGGCTTCACCACTTCCTTTGATTGGGTATTGATAATCATCCCCAAGTTTCACCTTATGGGGTGATTCATGTTCAGATAGATTCACAAAATATTCCTTAAACCCAGTCATGTGTTTGTAAGCCCCATTGTCAATTAACCAATCATTACAACCATGGGAGATAGTACCTGTGAGAGCAGAGATTAGAACATATTCTTCTTCACTTGATGAGTCATCATCACTATCATCACTTTCTGCCCTAGCCTTCTTCTTGGGTGGTTCATCATCTTCAGCAACATGAGCATGATTTTTTTTCCTACTACCCTTCTTCTTCTTGGTGTTGTTGTTCCTTTTGTTCTTGGGACATTCTGAAGCAAAATGACCTTTCTCATTACATGTGAAGCATCTGAGATCTTTCTTATCTTTATGTTGATGATAGTGTGAAGATTTCTTGGTATGAGAGTGCTCTCTCTTTAACCTTCCTTTCTTGGTGTGTACTGTGAGAGCTTGATCTTCACTTCCCATCTTTTCTTCTTGGGCCACGAGCCTTGATTCTTTTTGAGAACATTCTTCCCGCAATCTGTTGAAGGAGATCAACTTCTTCCTTGCACAAATTCCTTGAATAAAGGAATCCCATGACTTGGGTAGGCCATTTAGAGTGGTCATTACAACTTCACCATTCTCCACCATTTCATCTACCGCTTCCAGTTGTTCCTTAATCTGGGAGACCCTGAAAAAATAAGATTGAATGGTTTTTCCATTCTGAAACTTTACTCCTTTCAATTGGTTCCATAGGGTCATCTTCCGATTTATGTTCTTCCCTTCAAATAGCTTGGTCAAAGAGTCAAACATCTCCTTGGGTGTCTTTAGAGAAGACACATGGGGTATGAGATGGTCTTTGATAGAATCAGCAATGATTCTCTTTGCCTTGACCAAGTTCTTCTTATGCAATACTTTAGCCTCTTCATCCTTTGGGATAGGGATGTCTTCTTTTACATATGAGTCCAACTCATTCTCTTCCAGGATTAACCCAATCCTATACTTCCAAGCTCGAAAGTTATCAACACCTTCAAGCTTATCCTCAATCTTGGTGTGGTGAGACATCTTAAAGAGTACTTCAAATGGAAATAGAAAATATTAAGGTCTTACCACTTGAAATGCTGAAAACTAGATCTGGTCCCGGATTAGGGTTTGTCGGAAAAACTCTAAAAATTCAAAATGTGAATTTCAACTTTCTGAAAGGATAGAAAGATGTGCCTTAATGAGTTGATGAGCCTGGTGTATTCAAAATTTGAGATCAACAAAGCTTTACCCTTCAGAATTGCCTTTTTGTCCTCTCGGGTTCACTAGGGAGAGCCCTGAATTAGGGTTTGAGTTCCCTGGAGATCTACCCAGCCAAAAATATCGATCCAAAGCTCTAAACTTCGATTTTTGCAAGGAGATTCCAGCTATGTCTTCAGATTTCAGAAATGCCTATTTTTGGGGAAACCCTAATGTTTAGGGCCAAATTTGAAAATGCTCAGAATTGAATTCTGATTGCACAGATAGATTCTCCTTGATGAGTAGAGTCAATCTACTGTACTGCTTTTCCAAAAACCGTGGAGAGAAACCCAATAAAAAAGAACCTCAAGTTTCCATCACTGTAAAATGTCTTCTTCTCAGGTTAGCTCTAATACCATGTTAAATTTGAGCATTAATTCACAATACTCTAGGATCTTCACTGAGAGAATAACATATACAGTATATCAATGCATGACAATCACAATAAGCATGACAAGCATCACAAGAATCAAAAGCATGAGAGACAAGAGACATAGAGTTTCCATGGGGAAAACCCTAAGTTGAAAATCCCCACAACTTCCTTAGAGATAGAGAGAGCAATGGCTCAACCAAAGTACAACCAAAATACACTGAGATAGTCTCCTAGTAGCAGATGATCCTCCTCCTCACTAGTGCACCACTTTCTGAGTGAGAGAAGTGTGAGTTTCCGAGTGATCCAAATAGAGATCTCCCGATCTCTATTTATACTAGTCTGTTTGCCTAGTGACCTTATGGGGCCGACTTGTCTAGCTAGGTACATCCACAATATAATATATATTTCAGGGCCGACCCCACACATGGCGGTCTAATAACCCATCACCAAGTACACACACTTGCGACACTTCCTTATAGAGGAATAACACATCTCTTATAAGGGTACAATAGATATATATGAAATACATAGATGAAATACATTCCGAAGTTACATATACATCAACAACATATATAGTTTTTCTCAAGTCTTGTGCCATCCCAATAAAATCTCCAATCAATCCATAAATCCCTATGATTTAGGATCTTGTCTGGTTGTTGAGTTTTATATTGGATTTGATTGGTAAATATCTCTCTTGCTTGCTTACACATGTTCTCTGTACCATGGTGGTGTCCCCTCTTAAAAAAATATAGTTTGTTATGCAAAGTGTCACTTGTGTTTTTGAGTTTTAAATAACTCTTTTTTTTAACAAGAACAGTTAAGAGTCATTTATATTAAAAAAGATAGGAATTACAAAAAGTATGAGAGTGACTGCTCTCTGATAGAGATAATGTCTGCTTCATCTTGATTCTCCTTAACAAAATTGAAACTGTTTCTAAGTAGTCCTATTCTATGGAGACTGTAACTCCTTACATATTGTCCAAGTAAAAATATTACAAAAATGAACATAAAGAAAGTGCAGGGGTGTTTCTTCTACTTCATAATAGTGGCAAAATACTGAAATAAATTCTGCTCTAGAGCCTAAACTATAAAGAAAATGAGCCATAACCATATAACTGAAGGGAGGGGTAGAAAAAGCCAAAAAACCAGAGCCCTGAGAGGTCTCATCGAAGTCCATGGTGTTGTGTCGGGGGTCCATGAGTGTTGTCGTCCGAAGGGTCTTTTTGCTTGCCATACCCCGACTCAGCATTGTCTTGCATTGTTGGGAAGCAGCGGTTGACCTCTTCCCTGAGCTTGTCGAGTTTCCCTTCAACATCTATGATGTTTCTATTGTTGTCATCAATCTTGGAGTCTATATTCGAAATGCTAAGGACCGTGTAATCCAATGTTTCAGAAATAGTGCCAATTATTCCATTCATAAGAGTATTCCCATTGCGAACTTCAGTGATGGTGGAGGAGAGCAGCGTGTAAATCCTCCCCAATGCTTTCTTCATTTCTGCATTTTCTTCCGTGATATGACGAAGTTGTTCCTTGGTTTCAAACATTTCAAGAGTATTTCAACTGCACCAAGATTGAGAGAGTGGGATAGCAGGGCTTTCCTGGAAATTTCCAAAGCAGAGAGACTGAGGTTCTGGAAACCAGGAGAAAGCTTTGAAGGCAGGGACGTATGGCAGAGGAGGCAGTGGGAGGGAATATGCCTGGAGTTTAGGATAGCACCCGAGGGGGATTCAATGTGAAACACAGAGGGGAAGTCGCCCATTACACAGGGAGCTCGAGGATGGAGAAAAAACCAGAGCAAGAATGATAAGATGCAGAATATAAGGAATGAAGAATGAGGGAAGGGATGAGAATTTTTAAGTGTTCCAACCCGGGGTGGAGGTGGAAAATCCCGAGGTGCAATTAATGCAAGGTTAGTGTAGTAGGTAGGTGGGTGGAGTGGATCGCCACGCTTAGGGAAGTAGTTAATGCTAAGTGAGGGAGTCATAAGAAGGGGAGGTTGAGAAGGAGGGGGAGTAGGGGTTAGGGTATACAACATTTATCTAAGTGTTTGTCGTTATGGGCAATAAACCCATAATCAATGAGAACCCCCTTATTAGCCATGTTGTCCGTTGTTGCATTATTTGCTCAGAGGATATGTAGGAACTTGATAGCAGTAAAATCATTGAGGATATGTTTGAAAATGTGATGATGTTTGGATATAGGTTGTTTGTAGCTCAAGGTTATCTTTCTAGCCTCCTTGATTACAAGAAGAGAGTCACCGAAGATTACCAATTCCTTTAGTCCTAGACTGATAGCTAAATCCATTCCTTTGAGTAACACAAGCCATTCCGCATTGTTATTTGTAGCTTTTCCAAGTCCCCATGCAAATTCTGCCTGTCTGTTTCCACCAAGGTAAAAAATGACCCCTCCCGCACCTACAAATCCAGGAGTTTTAAATAACTCTTACACAAACATAATTATCTCAATTAGTAATTCAAAAATAAATAATAATGTTTTGGGGTATTACAATAACCTTCTATATTTGATAATAATAGATATTAACCAATGTACATAACCATTCATATGACTTGTTTTTTTTCTTTTTATGTAACCATAACATAAAATACATTTATGAAACATTTTAAAATAAAACTTATACCACTAATCATGAACTAAGTTTGGTTTTTGAATTTCATGATAAACAACATGGGTTTTCCATTTCTAATTCATTATATTTTTAGTATAAAAAAACAAATGAGTAATGATAAAAATGTTAAATATTGTAACTTCAAAGAATATTATATTTGTACTTTATTATTCCGGAGATGATTCATTCCTCCGTGAAGATCTTATTGTATATCCGGAGATGTTTATTCCTCCGTCGGAATGTGGTAACTCGGGTTATTAGACTTCCCTAGTGGGGGTCGGCCCTAAATGTGTTATGTGGGTCAAAGGGTTATTAGACCACCCTAGAGGGGTCGGCCCAGTTAGTTGTAGTGGGTTATTTAACCTATTGGTTAAATACGAGCCTACGTGTACTTGTGTAAAATACATATCAAAGTAGTGTATAAATAGAGGAGGTGTGTTCCTCATTATACACACTCACTCATTCAAGGGAGGCGCACCTATTGGAGGAGAGGTCTGCTACAGTGGAGAAGGAGATCATGTCTTTGGTTTGCATCTTTGTATATTGCTGGTCATCTATATTGAGGAAGCTTTACTGGGTTTTCTACCCCATGAGGGTTTCCCAGGATAAATCTGTGTCTCTTGTGTTTATGCTATGCTTGTTGTTTCTTCAGTGATCCTGTATATGCTATTATTGTGAAATGGAATGTAATGCTGCTATTTTCTGTCTTAGCATATTGAATTTTAACATGGTATCAGAGCTAACCTGAAGGAAGACAAGGTATGGCACTAAAGACACTTGCTTTACTTACGACAATTTGAAGGTTAGGGTTTTACATAGCAAAAACCAGTCATCGTAGCACTTTCGCTATAAATCCGTTTTGGCAAAGTTTTCGGATCTGAAATTGTTACAGCACGAAGCTAAGATCTTCAGGTACCTTGTGTCCAAAGGACAACCTCTAATTCGTTGTACTTTGTGATTTATGATCTGTACAATATAGGGTTTCTGCCTCTTCCAGATCTGAGTCAAAATCAGGTGACCTTGGGAAAAAGGTCATAACTTGGGCTAGGAAGATCCAAATGAAATTTCGTGAAAAGTGACAGGTAGTACATAGACTGTACTATCTCAGAAAACTTTTTCAGAGGCCGAAGTTGAACCAGTGACACGTGGCACGCCGTACAAGTTCGCTCTCCTGTATTATCCCATAAACAGGTCACGTTGCGACACTTGGCATAACTCTCTCTCAGAGAATCCAATTGAGGTCAGACCTGTCAGGATGGAAAGATAACAGGCCGAGCTATCTCAGAAAACTTTTTCAGAGGCCGAAGGTCAAACAGTGACACGTGGCACGCCGTACAAGTTCGCTCTCCTGTATTTTCCCAAAACAGGTCACGTTGCGACATTTGGCATAACTCTCTCTCAGAGAATCCAATTGAGGTCAGACCTGTCAAGATGGAAAGATAACAGGCCGAGCTATCTCAGAAAACTTTTTCAGAGGCCGAAGGTCAAACAGTGACACGTGGCACGCCGTACAAGTTCGCTCTCCTGTATTTTCCCAAAACAGGTCACGTTGCGACATTTGGCATAACTCTCTCTCAGAACATCGAATTAAGGTCAGACCTGTCAGGATGGAAAGCTAACAGGTCAGGCTATCTCAGAAAACTTTTTCAGACCCTGTGGATCAAAAATTTCGGAGTTACACCAGAAACAATCAGGTACATATTTCTGTCAAAACAGAATTATTTTTTGGTACCTTCATTCATGGCTTCCGAAATTTAGGGCTTTGAAGAAAGTTGGAATTTTTGTAATCGGAGACCACGGCTGGATGCTACTCATCAAAATAGAAATTTAGAGACCAAGATCAGAATTTTTGGTTGGGCAGAAGGCCGGGCTTGATTAGACCCTAGTTCGGGACTTTGATCAGAAAAGTGGAAAATTAGGGCTTCTGTAAAAATAGGAATTTTTGAAATCTGTGACCACGGCTGGAAGCTCCTCAGAAAAATAGAAGCTTAGAGCTTTGGTTCAAACTTTTTGATGGGGCAAAAGAGTGGGCTTCATCAAACCCCAGTTCAGGGTCACGTCCAGTGAATCCGAAAGTTTCAAAGGCAAAATTGAGGAGTAAAACTTTGCAGTTTTCAAATTCTAAATATATCAGTTTGATCAGCTCATCAAGGCGCATATTTCTATCCTTTCGGAAGTCTGAAATTCAAAGTTTGAATTTTTGGGGTTTCTCTGACAAACCCATATCCAGCTCCAGGTCCAGTTCTTGCAAATCAAGTGGATAGGGTTAATCCTAGAAGAAGATAGATTGGTCACCTACATAAGTGAAGGAGTTCATGTTTCAGAGGGAGATGAGGCTAAGGCTTTACATAAGGAGATTACAAGCGATCTCGATAGGTATGACTCATCGAGGTATGTTTTGAGATTTGTTCATGATTAAGTTTATGGTATGTTTGTCTTCATGATTATTACAGTTAGTACAATCTTGATTTTAGATTTGTTGTATCACCTTAACAAAATTATGAATGCATGATAGAAGATATTCATTGGTTAGGGTGTTGACACTTATGATTGTACTAATGCATTATGGTGTTGTGTGAGGTTGAGGTTGTCTGCTAACAAGATACAGGTACATCACAAAAGACAAATCAGGCTTCATGACCATGAAAACATGAAGACAAAGACTCATCCATAATCTTTGTTCTACTTACGAGGTATGTTGTACATAACCAAGTAGGTATAATAATCCAGGTATGTTTCCCATGAATCTTACCTTGTGTTAGGATCCCTTATATAAGTATACTTGGAATGATTGGTTATGCTCATTCATAAAGTTAGTAACCAAGGGATTATGCATATTATATCTCTTATCAATGATACGCATGAGTAAAAGAAGACTTCCCTGAAATCTTGAATACTAATGTTTATTAACTATAATCATGACTATACGTTTTCAAGATTATTTAGTACTATAATGTTTTGATAGCATTTAGAATATACTAATGAGTGTATGTTTGTATATGAGATCATGAGGATGACTCTTGAGCATGCACAGTGGTACAGAATGAATAGAAGTTCAAAAGACATACAGAAGATCAAGCGGGAGGCAGCCACACAAACATAAAAGATAAGTATTTGAGTTGCTATTTGAAATAGTAATGATATTGCCTGCATGCATATTTGTATTCCTAGAATATATAATGCTGAGTGTAAACATTCATAGAGCATTGAACAATATACAACTAATGTGCATATGCTTGGACAAACATTCCATTGTTGCTTGTCTAGAATGAAACCTCTTTGCTGACATGCTGAGAGTTGTGCACACTCTCGATAGTATGTTCTGGTAGAGATGGAAGGCATCTAGATAGCCACTGTATGCATACAGGATATGGGAAAGTGTTGTGCCAAAGTAATGGTCAAAATAGTTGCATCACTATGTAAATGATATCTGTATGCATAATGGGTTATCTTTTGATGATTATGAAGTATTACTAATCATGTACTTAATTTTGATTTGTAGGAAAGGTCATGAAGAATGATGGACACCGTACAAGTGGTGGATGTTCAAACAAGAAGATTTACAAATCAAACAAAATATAGAAGGCTCATGGCTAGAAGATTCTCTTAGAAAGGGGAAGAGAATCATGACAAGATGTTTGCTCCAAGTATGGTGTAATTAAAGAAGAGGTATGAATCAGGTTCTGTATAGGTACCTAGGATCGATAATAATTTAAGCTTAATGATCACCATGGGTGATGTGGATCTCAACCTTTGCTACAAGGTTGAATATGATACACATATGACATGGATGCAAGAAGGAACTCACCACAGAGTTCGAATGATACTGAGGCTCATATCAGTAGACCCATCTAACGAGAGATGGCACAGATAGATATGCAGAAGATCATTCAATACAGTCAAATTATTGGGTCTTTGATATATCTAACATATACTAGGTTAGATATATGCTCTGTTTTGAACACCTTGAGTTAGTATCTAGTGGAAACTAGATGTGTTTACCTGATAGTTGCAAAGTATGTGATGAGGCACATAAAGGACACGATAGAATTTGATCTATGCTATCTTGAAGATCATGACTTCAAATGGCTATTCAGATTCTGTTTGGGCAGGAAGTGTATCAGACAAGAAGAACACCTCGAGAGGATGTTATTGTCTGGGATTAGCCATGATCTCGTGGTTTAGCTGGAAGCAGTCTAGTGTGACTCTCAGCACAAGTGGAATATATGGCTGCTTGCTCTGATAGTTGTGAAGAAGTTTGGCTTTAGGATTGTTTGACTTAGAGTTAGAACCAACTGAGATCCTATGTGATAATTAGAGTTGTATCAAGATGACATAGAATCTAGTGTTCCATGATAAGTCAAAGAACATAGGGAACTAACAAGATATGTCACAGAAATGAACTCTAAAAGTTTGAATTTGTAACAGGTTACCATTGTACTAACCAAGCCCCTACGTCAAGTGAAGAAGTTACCAACCAAACCTCTGTCTCGAGTGAAGTTTGAATACTTCCGAGACAAGCTTGGTGTAGTTCAAAAGGACCGTCCTCGAAAGGGGGAGTAGTATAGTCACTACTGATGAGATTGTCTCATCAAACAACAAGGTCGTTGATGAGGTAACCTGTTCTCTACACCCAGTTACTTAGAAATATTTAGATTTAGGACTCTTATACTTAGAATACTTAGCTTTACTTATACATGCTTTTGATGATAGATGTATTGGTAAGAATACATGCTAGATGTATACATGTTTTGGTGTGATGTATACATGTTTAGATGTATTAGTAAGAATACATGCTAGTTGTGATGTATACATGTTCTGATGTGATGTGTACATGTTTTGATTAGTGATGTATACATGTTTTGTTGTACACATGTTTTGATGTGATGTGTACATGTGTTGATTAAGTGATGTATACATGTTTTGATGTACACATGTCTTGATGTGATGTATACATGTTTTGATGTGATATATGATTGTACCTGTATGGATGAGAAAAGAGTTGAGGGGATTGGATCATCCCTGGACTTTCAGTCCTAAAGAGAGCCGTAGACGTAAGGTCTCCGAGAATGAAGTCCTTAGTGGACAGTTGAGGGGATTGGATCATCCCTGGACTTTCAGTCCTAAAGAGAGCCGTAGACGTGAGGTCTCCGAGAATGAAGTCCTTAGTGGACAGTTGAGGGGATTGGATCATCCCTGGACTTTCAGTCCTAAAGAGAACCGTAGACGTAAGGTCTCCGAGAATGAAGTCCTTAGTGGACAGTTGAGGGGATTGGATCATCCCTGGACTTTCAGCCCTAAAGAGAACCGTAGACGTAAGGTCTCCGAGAATGAAGTCCTTAGTGGACAGTTGAGGGGATTGGATCATCCCTGGACTTTCAGTCCTAAAGAGAACCGTAGACGTAAGGTCTCCGAGAATGAAGTCCTTAGTGGACAGTTGAGGGGATTGGATCATCCCTGGACTTTCAGTCCTAAAGAGAGCCGTAGACGAGAGGTCTCCGAGAATGAAGTCCTTGGTGGACTTGAGGGGATTGGATCATCCCTGGACTCTCAGTCCTAAAGAGAGCCGTAGACGTGAGGTCTCCGAGAATAGAAGATAGGACTGCATCGTCCCTGGACCTTAGTTCAAAATGTACGTGATGGGGATTGCATCATCCCGGAACTGATAGTTCAAAATGTACGTGATGGGGATTGCATCATCCCGGAACTGATAGTTCAAAATGTACGTGATGGGGATTGCATCATCCCGGAACTGATAGTTCAAAATGTACGTGATGGGGATTGCATCATCCCGGAACTGATAGTTCAAAATGTACGTGATGGGGATTGCATCATCCCGGAACTGGTAGTTCAAAATGTACGTGATGGGGATTGCATCATCCCGGAACTGATAGTTCAAAATGTACGTGATGGGGATTGCATCATCCCGGAACTGATAGTTCAAAATGTACGTGATGGGGATTGCATCATCCCGGAACTGGTAGTTCAAAATGTACGTGATGGGGATTGCATCATCCCGGAACTGGTAGTTCAAAATGTACGTGATGGGGATTGCATCATCCCGGAACTGATAGTTCAAAATGTACGTGATGGGGATTGCATCATCCCGGAACTGGTAGTTCAAAATGTACGTGATGGGGATTGCATCATCCCGGAACTGATAGTTCAAAATGTACGTGATGGGGATTGCATCATCCCGGAACTGATAGTTCAAAATGTACGTGATGGGGATTGCATCATCCCGGAACTGATAGTTCAAAATGTACGTGAAGGGGATTGTATCATCCCCGGACTTCGGTCCCTGAATTGATCCGTAGACGAATGGTCTCCGAGAAAGTGATGGTATTAATGATGTGGTTACTCGTATCGGTAGGATACTTGTATTGATGATGTGGTTACTTGTATCGGTAGGATACTTGTATTGATGATGTGGTTACTTGTATCGGTAGGATACTTGTATTGATGATGTGGTTACTTGTATCGGTAGGATACTTGTACTGATGATGTGGTTACTTGTATCGGTAGGATACTTGTACTGATGATGTGGTTACTTGTATCGGTAGGATACTTGTATTGATGATGTGGTTACTTGTATCGGTAGGATACTTGTACTAATGATGTGGATACTTGTATTGTTATGGATACCTGTATTGATGACGATGCTGATGATCGTGTGATGACGATGCTGATGATCGTGTGATGACGATGCTGATGATCGTGTGATGACGATGCTGCTGATCGTGTGATGACGATGTTGATGATCATGTGATGACGATGCTGCTGATCGTGTGATGACGATGTTGATGATCATGTGATGATGATGCTAATGATCGTGTGATGACGATATTGATGATCGTATGATGACGATGCTAATGATCGTGTGTGACGATGCTGATGATCGTGTGATGACGATCTTGATGATCGTGTGATGACGATGCTAATGGTCGTGAGATGACGATATTGATGATCGTGAGGATCCAGATGTTGATGTTGTTGTAGTTGTTCGAGTGCTGCAGAAGATAAAGACTCAGTACTGAAGATGTTGATGTTCCAGTATTGAAGATGTTCCAGTAACTGCTTGAGTTACTGATGATGTTGAGAAAGCTTCCAATGATTTATAGATGTATCATGTATGATGTTGATGACTCCTTGCTCGTGCAGATACTGTTATAATATCCTTCTCGTTAAGGGGGAGTGTTAAATATTGTAACTTCAAAGAATATTATATTTGTAGTTTATTATTCCGGAGATGATTCATTCCTCCGTGAAGATCTTATTGTATATCCGGAGATGTTTATTCCTCCGTCGGAATGTGGTAACTCGGGTTATTAGACTTCCCTAGTGGGGGTCGGCCCTAAATGTGTTATGTGGGTCAAAGGGTTATTAGACCACCCTAGAGGGGTCGGCCCAGTTAGTTGTAGTGGGTTATTTAACCTATTGGTTAAATACGAGCCTACGTGTACTTGTGTAAAATACATATCAAAGTAGTGTATAAATAGAGGAGGTGTGTTCCTCATTATACACACTCACTCATTCAAGGGAGGCGCACCTATTGGAGGAGAGGTCTGCTACAGTGGAGAAGGAGATCATGTCTTTGGTTTGCATCTTTGTATATTGCTGGTCATCTATATTGAGGAAGCTTTACTGGGTTTTCTACCCCATGAGGGTTTCCCAGGATAAATCTGTGTCTCTTGTGTTTATGCTATGCTTGTTGTTTCTTCAGTGATCCTGTATATGCTATTATTGTGAAATGGAATGTAATGCTGCTATTTTCTGTCTTAGCATATTGAATTTTAACAAAAAAGGTACTTAATATTTCATTTTTTGAAACTTTAATCAAAGTTTATTGGCATAATTTTTAGTTTATTAGATTTCTAAAACAACTTCTATTTAAATATTTTGCTTTTATAATTTCAATTTTTATTACATCATTAATGTTACAATTTATGGAAATTTTATGTATCCTATTCAAGTTAAAATACTTTAATGTCTATTTTGATAGTAATAATAATTATTATTAAATATATGAATTTTCCCTATATTTTTAAATTTTAATTGTTATGAAAATTTGATTATTATTTAATGTGTATGAGCTGTAAGAGATATTTTAGATTTAGAATTTGAAATGCATGAATTAAATTAAGATGGTGTCTCTTTTTAGTGTTGAGGTTGGCATGTAGAAATTAAAAATTAAAGTACAGATTATCTCATTTTTTTTTAGTTTTGAAGTGTTAGTATGAATTCATTACTTTAGGGTTGGTGCAAGCTAATGCTGGTCACTCACGACGCGTTACTCGCAATGGATTTTTGGAAAAACACAAATTTGAATGTCAAAAAGAAATATTAGATCTACCTACACAAATTTTTGGAATATGGCGTAAGAAGATGAAACGTAGACAATTGGATTACCTTCCGGAATATATAACTTTTATTTATGGAAATTAAGTATAACTCCCCCAAAATGGGGTTCTCCTAAGGTTGGTATGTTATTTTTTTAAGAAAACATAATGAATATGTTTGCGTTGGGCCCCGGGTTTGGTATGCAAATGGTGGGAATTTGAGAAAAAAATTATACAGAGTCATAGATAAAAGGCCGGTCTAGTGCAGCATTATTTTTCCATATTTATTTGTGTTTTTTTTTTTAAATTAAGGAAGTCAGCGAAGCCCTAAAATTACTAGGTCGAGTGTTGGGCCCTGACATCATGGTCCTAACATAATCAATGAACTTTTTTTTTTAGGATGTAGGTATTTGGGTGTACTTGTGTGGGTTCTTTTCCATTTTCAAAATAGGTGAGCCAATCAAAAGTTATAGCCAGAAGAAATAAACTACTTTTTGTGTAAGATTGACGTTAGTCCAATTAAAATTAAATAAAAAATAGAAAAAAATGATAGATTTAATAAAAAAATTACATATTTGGAATCTGCACACATAGTTCTACAAGTGTGTGCAATTTCATTAGCAGTAGACAAGTGTAGCATACACAGAATCATGCTCGAAATAGAAGAAGTTATAGAATCATATTTATTTTGTTATAACATAGTCCAAGCCACCTGCTATGGCAACCCGAACCTAAAACCGAAGCAGCCAAGTCATCCACCACGTTAGTGGGAAAGGAATCACTCGCCAAAATTTAGAAATTTAAATGGCGGGTACGCATTGTTTTAAATACACACGTACGCACTAAAAGCGCGCACGCGCTAATAATGCATGCATGCATTTTTTTACTAATATGAAATGTAGTTTTGATGTCATCTTCATCTATCTCAAACCCCCAACACCACCCCTCTCCCTAACTCTAATCCACCTCCTCTCCTTTGTATGTTTGTGTCCATCCCTAACCCTCATCCCCTCTCTCCCTCTCCCTCTCCCTCCCTAACCCTCCTCCCCTCCACCCCATTTCAACCCCCCTCTCTCTCTCTCTCTCGTTCTCACTCTCTCCCCCATTAATCCTCCTCTATCTCCCTCTCTACCTAAACTTCCTCTTCTTCTCCCTATCCCTCATCTCTACGTAAACTTCCTCTCCTTCTCGCTCTCCCTCCTATCTCCATCTCCCTAGCCATAACCATCGTCCTCTCTGTTATAAAAACGAGATCGCAAAGTAATAACAATAAACAAGATGCAAATATAAATTACACAAACACATTACAAGAGATACACCAATATAACGTGGTTCACCCAAGATGGTCTACGTCCACACAGAAATTTCCAATCCTTATTATTATACCATCCAACAAAATGAAGGGATACAAGCTGCAGCACATCCACTGTAACGTCCTCTTCACTCTCTCTCAGTCTCTCTTACATGATCTCATAGATATTTACAATGCTATAATACATTACACACTTGTATTACAATGTTTTCCTTTTAAAGGGGAAATACCATGGGAAAATACCACGGGCTACCCAAAACGATGGGCACATAATCTATTGGCGAAAAAACAACCCCCCTAGACCCCACGTTGCGCGTGCCGGGATCATAACCAAAACTGGGGTACAAACATGACTGGAACAACATCATCTATCAGACTGGAAAACCAGGATTAACAACCAACACTTTCCCTCTCACTCCTCCCATCTCTTCCTAAGCCCCCTCTTTCCCCTCCCCCCTCTCTCACTATCTCCTTAAACATGCTCCCCTCTCCCCCTAACCCTCATCCTCTCTCTCTCTCTCTCTCTATAATCATTATCTCTCTCTCTCTCTCTGTCTATGTAATGATGATGATGATGATGATGATGATGATGATGATGATGATGAAGATGAGGACAATGATGATGATGAGGATGATGATGATGAGGAGGAGGAGGAGGAGGAGGATCATCATCATGTATGAATATGATGATGAAGATGACGATGATGATCATCCTCATCCTCATCCTCATCCTCATCATCATCATCATCAACATCACAATCTTCATCATCATCGTCCCTTCATCATCATCGTCCCTTCACCATCATCATCATCACCATCATCTTCATCTTCATCATCTTCAACGTCTTCATCATAATCATCATCCTCATCACCATCGCCATCATCATCATCATTATTGTCATCATCGTCGTCATCATCATCATCATTATTGTCGTCATCGTCGTCGTCATCATCATCATCATCATCGTCGTCATCTTCATGATGAAGAAGATGATGATGGAAGAGGGTGATGATGATGATGATGAAGATGATGATGAATATGATGATGATGATGATAATGAATATGATGGATGATGATAAGATGGTGATGATGACGACAACGACGACGATGATGATGATGATGATGATGATGATGATGATGAAGATGATGATGATTATGATGATGGTGATGATGATGATGATAATGATGATGAGGACGATGATGGATATTATGGTGATTACAATGACAACAATGATGATGAAGATGATGAAGATGATGATGATGGAGATGTTGATGAGGAAGAGGTAAATGAAAATGATGATTAATATGAGGATGATGATGATGACGACGACGATGATGATGTGATTATGATGATGATGATGATGATGATGAATATGATGATGATGATGATGATGGTCTTCATCATCATCATCATCATATTCACCATCATCATTATCCTCCTCCTCCTCCTCCTCCTCCTTCTCCTCCTCCTCCTCCTCCTCATCATCATCTTCCTCATCTTCATTATCATCATCATCATCGTCATCACCCTCTTCCTCATCATCATCATCATCAGTAGCAGCAACATCTTCATCATCAACATCAACATCATCATCATCGTCATCACGATCATCATCATCATCATCATCATCATCATCCTCGCCGTCGTCGTCGTCATCACCATCTTCCTCATCATGATCTTCATCATCACCATCACCCTCTTCCTCATCATCATCATCACCCTCTTCCTCATCATCATCATCATCATCACCATCATCTTCATCGTATTCATCATCATCACCCTCATCATCATCATCATCATCAGCAGCAGCAGCAGCATCAACATCATCACCATCATCATCGTCATTGTCATCATCATCATCATCATCATCATCATCGTCATCGTCATCTTCATCATCATCATCATCTTCATCTTCATATTCATCATCATCATCTTCATCATTATCATCTAAAGCATCTTCATCATCATAAGGAGCTTCTCTAATTTTGTTGAATCATTACTAGTGTGAGATGGTGATGATGATGATGATGAAGAATACGATGAAGATGATGGTGATGATGATGATGATGAATACGATGAAGATGATGGTGATGACGATGATGATGAAGGTGATGAGGAGGAGGAGGGTGATGATGATGATGAAGATCATGATGAGGAAGAGGGTGATGGCGATGACGATGATGATGATAATGATTATGAAGATGAAGATGATGATGCCAATGATGATGATGATAATGAAGATGATGGATGATGATGAAGAGGGTGATGATGATGAAGATGAAGATGATGGTGATGACGATGACGATGATGATAATGATGATGATGATGATGATGATGATGAATATGATGATGATGATGATGATGATGATAATGAAGATGATGATGACGATGACGATGACGATGAGGATGATGATGATGATGATGATGATGATGATGATGAAGAAGATGATGATGATGGAGACGATGGTGATGATGGTGATGACGACGACAACGATGATGATGAAGATGTTGACGAGGAATTGGGAGATGACTATCATGATGAAGATGAGGATGATGACAATGATGATGAGGATGGTGATGATGATGATGATGAGGATGATGACAATGATGATGAATATGATTATGATGATGATGATGGAGATGGAGATGAGGATGATGAGGATAATGAGGATGATGATGATGATGATGATGATGAAGATGATGATGATGATGATGATAATGATAATGATGATGAATATGATGATGATGATGATGATGATGAATATGATGATGATGATGAAGGCCATGAAGATGATGGTGGATACCATGAAGATGATGGTGATGACCATGAATATGATGGTAAAGACCATGAAAATGATCATCTTCATCATCATCGTTGTCATCATCATCACTATCATGTTCATGGTATTAATCATCATCATCATCATATTCATCGTTGTCATCATCATCATCATCATAATTATCATCATCAACATCGTCATCATCAGCTTATTCTTCATCATCATCATCATCATCACCATCATCATCATCACCATATTCATCATCATCATCATCATCATCATCATCATCTTCATTATCATAATTATCATCATCATCATCATCTTCATAATCATCATCATCGTCATCACCCTCATCATCATCATCATCATCATCACCCTATTTGTCATCATTTTCATCATCATCATCATCATCGTCATCGTCATAACCATCATCTTCATCGTCTTCATCATCATCTTCATCATCATCACCATCATCATATTCATCATCATCATCATCGTCGTCATCATCATCACCCTATTCCTCCTCCTCCTCCTCCTCCTCATCATCATCATCACCACCACCATCATCATCATCACCACCACCACCACCACCACCACCACCATCATCATCATCATCATCACCATCTTCATCATCATCATCATCATCGTTGTCGTCGTCATCACCACCATCACCATCATCTTCATCATCATCATCATCTTCATCATATTCATCATCATCTTCATCATCATATTCATCATCATCATCATCATCTTCGTCATCATCATCGTCATCATCATCATCATCATCATCATCGTCATCATCATCACCATCATCATCTTCATATTCATCATCATCACCTTCTTCCTCATCATCATCTTCATCATCATCATCTTCATCATCTTCATCATCATAAAGAGCTTCTCTAATTTTGTTGAATCATTACCAGTGTGAGATGATGATTATCATGATGAAGATGTTGATGATGATGATGATGATGATGATGAAGATGTTGATGATGATGATAATGGTGATGATGATTATGAAGATTACGACAACGATGATGATGATGAAGATGATGAAGACGATGAAGATGATGGTGATGACGATGACAACGATGATGATGATGGTGATGATGATGATGATGAACAAGATGATGATGATGAAGATGTTGATGAGGAAGATGGAGATGCCGATGATGATGATGATGATGATGATGATGATGAAGATGATGATGAGGATGATTAAGATGAAGATGATGGTGATGAAGATGATGAAGATGATGATGGTGATGATGACGACAACGATGATGATGATGATGATGAAGATGACGAAGATGATGATGATGATGATGATGATGATGAAGATGGTGATGATGATAATGATGAAGATGATGATGAAGATGATGATGATGATGAAGATGAGGACGATGATGACGATGAGGATGATGATGATGATTATGAATATGATGATGAGGACATAATATTGTTTAAGGCATGCGATGTAGCCTAATCATGGTATATGTATCCCTCTGTATTTGCTAGAGATACCCCACAAGGATTATGTGTGGTTGTTTGAAGAAGCAATGAACATCGTATCCTAAGAAGCTTCTTGACTTGTAGGTGTTGTTCATGGTGCTTGAGCCTGAGAGGCTTCATTTAAGGCATGATGAGATTCATGTTGTCCCTATACCTTGGTCAGACCTTGACACCCATTTTTGGTTCACAACTAACCTAGTCATAGAACACATAACACACTTGAAGTTGACTAATACTCTATAGATTTCATATGTGGTGGTCCAAGGACTCTTTCGTGGTGTTTGTGCCTAAGAAGCAAGAGTTAGTGTTGGAGGCTCTTTTTTCCCTCCACTAGCCATGGTTAAGGAGCCAATATAAATCATTGAACCCCAAGACATCATAATGGCAACCATATTCAATTCATATGCAAAAGACTCCTTGTAGAGGTCTAACATCATGGCTTCGATGTGTTATTGACGATGATCGAGGTCAAGAAGTTTCAATTAAGGCTCAAGTGGAATTCAATGGAGCTCATTATGCCTCAATAAGATCTCAAGGAACCTATTTTCATTCTTTGACGTTGTTCAAGGCCTTGCAACATATCCATGGTCTTGCATGGTAGTATGATGATGCATTCATTGCATTTGATCTTGACAAAATATGTTTCGGGTCTAAGATTGTTATTTCCCTCCATAAACCATGGCCAAGGGCTTGAGGCTATTTTTTTCTACCAAGAGTAGGGTTAAGGGCCCAAGAACCATCCACAGTGCATAAAGCATGTTATGGATAATCTATATCGAACAACTAATGGTGTTCATATTCCCAAGAAGAAAATATTATTGACAAAGGAAATTGTTTAATACTCATACATGATTCCCAACACATTGTAATGTCACCCGCATTCAACTTTGATTCTAAATACACCTTATAGATGGCTCAAGTTGTGGCTTTTAGGTTTTGTTCATGGCACTTGCAGTTGGGAGGTTCATTTAGGGATTAAAGCCCTTGTTTCAGTTTACAAAACCTACTCATGGCTCATGTATCCCACTATTGTGACTAAAACACCCCCCTAGGGAAAATCTAGAGGCCCCTTACAATTTTTTTTTAAAGTTGGACTTACGAGAGGGTTTTTTTTGTATTATTTTCTTACTCGGCCATGTTTGAGGCCCTATGGGCCGTCTTTGGTGTGAAAAACACTCATATCCAAATGATTTAGGGCCCATGTCCCAAATCATTTCATCCCCATATCGTAGCTCCTAAGTTATGAAACGTTCATATAGGTCTCAATCTACTTCTTTCACCCTCTAAGCATGTTTACATTTCAAATCCCGTGTGGCATTGCACCAGGCACGACCCTTGCAGGTATGACGTGGGATGATATTTCTCCCCCCTTAACCCCATGATATCTTTGTTGGTTGTGGAGCCTGATCTTCCCATTTCATAGATGATATTGTTTGAGTCGTGTTTGTACCCCAGGTTTGGTTATGATCCCAACACACGCAACGGGGGGTCCGGGGGGATACAAACACCATAATAAACACAATCAATAAATATCATAGTTAAGGTCTATAAACATTATAATCAATTATCAATGATCATCATTAATGAATATCCTAAAAAACCATATAGGTCTCCATGTCTAACATAGTTATGCATAATAGCCAGGACTATCAGGGTTTAAGTAACCAATACTAATACACACACACATACACTAAAACATGGGTCATTATAACCTCATGAATCATAATGCATCAAATGTCAAGGATGCAATATTTTTGAAGTATTGAACATTTGGCATTAAATGGCGTAAACGTTGGTCTAAACATTATGCATGGGCGCATGCGCGTGTTTTAGCGCGTACACGCTGATGGCATGTACGTGCAACAAACACGCATGCGCGCATGTAAATACGTGTGCATGCATGTATTTGCTTACGTGTTAATGACGCATGCAAGCACATTTTGTCCACGTCAACTCACCAACGTGGACGATCGACATTGCCGACGCAGGGGCACGTGTGTTTGAATGCGCGCGTGCGCCCTTATTTTTTTTCCGCTCACGCGCTTCCATTGCGGCCTTTTTGGGGACCAGCTTCGTGCGGATACCCTTTCCTACTTCATTTTTATTTAAACTATTTTCACATGGATTTCAAATATTTTTTAATATGTTTATACATGAAATATTAATATAGTTACTTATAATATTAATATTAATTTAAAGCATTAAACAATAATATGTATATTAATATGTTAATATTAATATGAAGAGTAATATTGATATTATTAATATTAATAATAAAACATTAAATATTAATATAAGACATTAATATTAATATTATGTAACATCCCTCATTTTCCCTATTATTTTGTAACTTAAGATGTAACAATGTGTTTATTATTTCTTCGTAAACCTTGTAGACCTAGGAGACTCAAGGTTATGACACAACTAAACTACGAGGCATGAATCCACTAGAAGGAAATGGTGAATGGGGACATCTAATCAATGATGACAATGCATTTCTCATCAATAAACCTAAAACTTGTAAATATGAATACGACCTCATTATAAATCCTTGGGTAACTGCGAAACAACACCCTACTCGAATGGGCAGAGCCACTTATCCTATTATTATGAACCTATAAACCTATCATTAGTGAATTACTATTAAGGTTCTCAAGAGTGAATTCCAATAGAGACAAAGTTTATCATTCCTATACATACATATTAAACGTATTTCCTAAATATATTTAAAGGAATTCCCTTGAGCATAAAAGTAAAGATTAAAAATGAATTTAGACTAAATACATTTCATTGGATTGAGTATAAAATGAAAAGTATTAATATTATATATAAGGTGACGTTATCACTAAATGTACTTATTTCCTTATGAATAAAATAAGACAAATGAATATTACACATATAAAATTGGAGTTATGTCTAAAATACATTTAGACGGGAATTGCCTTGAGCATAGAGGCTGAACATTATCACACATATGATTTTAAATATGCATAAAAACATTAGAAGGGGAATTTCCTTGGGATAACAGAATGCTATTATATATATATATATATGAATATTACATAAAAATTAAATGATATAGATAATAAACGAACGGGGGGTTTAATATTCTTTAGAATGGATATGGAAATTGCATAGAAAGCTGCTATGTCATGAATATCACGAGGAAAAAACTAAAATCGCTCGCAGAGCGCCAAGCCCGTTAGCTTCCATCTGCCTCATTAAAAGACTGCCAAAGCTTACAACTTCCATTTGTCACTGTGGAGAGAAAGGCCGAGCATTCAAAAGAGGAGCAGAGCTCGCTTGAAGGGCGGGGGGCGACTGGTATTTCCTTCTGAATAATGGTTCTCTCTGCTAAAATTAGATTGTTGCACGCAAAGTTGGGAAGGGACGACTTTTAGGAATCTCAATCCCAATTGATTTACTTGTAGTTATATATATGTGAAACAATTTGGTGGAGGGAGGAGATCCCGGTATTATATATATACTTGCTCTGCATTTGGTTATGCAATCGCAGTTAGATCATTGCATTTATCTTGCGATCTGAGTATCTCTGCATCATTTATATAATAGAATTTTTGTTGATACTCTACTCATCGCATAGTATGGAGGCGATTTTTGTTGATACTTGCTCTGCGAAAGGTATTAATACCAAGCGCTGCGAATGGTGTTAATCGGAGAATAGTGATACCATAGGAGAATAGGAGAATAGAAGCCCTGGGAATGGTGATTATACAAGCTTGGCGATAGGATTTGAACCCTGCGATAAGAGAAAGTAAGCTATGCCTTAAGAGTTGGCCTCTGTGATCTCTGTGGGAGGAGTTGGTAAGAGATCTTTGCTCGCAGTAATTAACCGAGTTTTTATTTTTTTATCATGAACATCAATCTCATATATATTGATCTCTGCATTAGTTATTTAACAATATACTTCTCCTTCGATCTCAGTCGATCGCTATATTGATCTCTACATTAGTTATTTAACGAAATCTTTCTCCGTCGATCTCAATCGACCTATGTATTGATCTCTGCATTATTTATTTAACAAGGTATTTCTCCTTCGATCTTAGCCGATCGCTATACTATCTCTGCATTAGTTATTTTACAAGATCTTGCTCAGCCTTTGCTTGAGAGAATCGCTCATACGATCTCTAGATTAATATTGTAGTGTATGTTAAATCTCTGCAAATTGATCTTGTTTTGTGATAGCAATTCATCCCTGCATCTAGTGAACTCTACCTTGTAAATATTGTTTGATAGAGCCTAAGTGTATGATATTGATCCCTGCATTGTAAATGTTTCCTGATAGAGAACAAAATGAGCGATCTGTGCTTTAATTCATCTCGGCATTATATCTTTGCACTCTGTGTTACTGGGCGGTGCTTTTGTTATGAAAATCGATTCATGTTTTTAGAAGTAGTTTGGAAGGGACGGCTCGAAAGGAGCTCTCAGCTCAATCCCACTCCTTGAATGGTCTGTACTTTTTATTTTATTAAAGTTGGAAAGGACGGCTCGACAGGATTTTGATCCCACTTGATTTGCTTCCTGCATTATATTTTATAACTTGCGTAGGTACGGTTTGGAATATATATATATATATGGTGCTAAAAAAACCTTGGTTTGGGATTAGAATGATGTATGAACATACTAATATATTAAGGGTGTAAATTTGGTTTGAACTTGGATGATATGCGAATGCTTGGTAGTAGTAAGGGATGGGACACCCTCACCATTAATCCTTTTAATTCCTCTGTGAAAATATACCTGTGTGGGGTGTGATTAGGGATTGTTTTAGTCTCTTATCATAAAAGAGTGAAAATGATTCTGGTTGTAGAGAACTCCTACCTAGTGGATTCATTGCGATCTCGGGGTTGCTTTTCAGTGGAAAAAATATACACCAGATAAAGAGTTAAATGGTTGGGAGGAAAGTTGCAGTTAAGCCTTCAGTCGCATAAGCCTATTTGACGAGTTAAGTACTTTCATTGTTGTATTGTTTGCACTCACATGCATTGATGTTATGGTATCTTGGTTACTGCGCATGGTGGCATATGCGTATTTAATTAGTTCATGAGATTGGTATAAAAAACAAAGACGCGCACACACCTAAGGAAGCGCGCACGTGTCTTTAGGTTCAGTACCGAACTGAGGTGCATGCCCGCTGCTGTGCATGCACGTTTTTAGTGCGTATGCACCCAAGGGCGTGCACACACTCCTATTAATCCAACTAAAAAAAGAGGGGAAGAATGTGTTCTATTTCATTTCCAATCGGCCAAGCTTCACTCACCCGACACGTACGCAAAGTAAGAGACCACCGCACTAACTCATTGCATAAGAAATCCATCAATCCATCTATCGAGTGATCATTAATTGCACTGGATAGGTAAGATCATTGTTTTTTGTCATTTTATTGATTTTTTTATTGTTTATTAAATTTTTAATAATTCCCAAATTAGTAAAATAATAGATTTTTTTTCAATTGCAGAGTCTAAACCTATACAATGAATGAACAAAATCTTAACATGGAGTCTGGTGGAACACAAGAAAACAAAAATCTTGGAACTAATGAAAACCCTCAACAAAATCAAAATGCCCAAGAAAATCAAAACCCCCAACAAAATTTCGATCAAGACGACTTGAACCATTACATAAATGAAATGAGAGTGCACACTTGAGAATTAAGAAACACATGGGAACCATCTCGAGTGTCCCTTTCCACCTCAATTGAATCATCATCCATGCACATCGCTAATTGAGTGACATGACTGAATATAGAGGTAGGATGCGGGAGTATTATTCAACAAGCATTTTCAAGGAGGAAATAAAAGCATTGAATATTACAAAGGCCCAATTATACAGTATGTTCACCGATCCAAGAACACAACAAACACCGGACATTAGAAATCCACGTGTTTGCATGCATTGGTGTCATTTCTAACCATGGAGGGACAATTGGTTGCATAGGTGGTTCATGGTTTACGATAAACCTCCCTGCAATAATACAGAGGTTCTATAGTACTTCCTTTAGCAATTGTGGGCTGATTTTTTGCTCGGTTTACATGCCAACTAGTTTGACGTAATTGAGTTCGAGGGTGTTGGGCTTGGCTCTGCCCAAGATCGAACTGTA
The DNA here is from genome assembly GCA_027924585.1 of Larix kaempferi. Taxonomy (NCBI): domain Eukaryota; kingdom Viridiplantae; phylum Streptophyta; class Pinopsida; order Pinales; family Pinaceae; genus Larix; species Larix kaempferi. Next base: position 4,186,672 of record BSBM01000422.1, on the reverse strand, counting down.
GCCAGGAGGAACCCACTAAGAGGGCCACCGGCTCCTAGGCGTGAGACCAACCCCTCTCCCTAGCCACCTTAGTTACCCCACAAACTTGATCAAATCGAGAGGGCGATGGGGAGTGTTACACGTAGACTCCTTAGACACACCGCTTTTGTAGAAGCGACTAAAATGGAGAGATAGGTTGAGCCTGATAGAGACTCAGGTGCAGGGCCATTATGAAAGAGTCAAGATAGACATATGACTCGTGGTAGACATGCTGGGCCTTCTAGTTTGACGGGGACAATGCCACATATTTGTCCCCATTGCGGGTACACTTTCCCTGACCCAATCGAGGAATGCTATATGGAGTAGGTTAGCACCTTTTTTTAATGATTTTTCAATCATCACTTGAGAAATTATAAAGTAATTTTAAAGTAGTTATTGTATGACTTAATCTGTTATTTCAATGTATAGTTATTTAGAGTGGAGACACCGACATGAGAGAACGTAGGATCTCCCAACCTGGACGCAACAATGACAGTTGCAACTGAAATTGCAACACCTCACACTGAGGTATTTTCAGTACCTCACACAATATTGTTATTACTTATGTCATTTCTATTATTTATTTATTTATATTTATGACATACACGATGATAGTTCATACAATATTTTTGAATATTTTGATTGCCTAAATCATTACTTGTTTAATAAGATCGTAACGTGCATGCATTTTGGTGTCCATAGGTATGCACAAACTATTATGACTAGCCATCTCTGCCAGGGATCGGTAGGTCACCGTACACATAGGTACAATTTGTAGTTAAAAGCACTCTTTTAATTTGAATTATTATGACTTACTATGGTTTAATTTGATTTTTTTCTAATAAACTATGATATTACAAATGTATATGTAGGTGCCACCATCAGTTGCAGGTGACATTGTTCCACCTCCCTAATTCAGTCCCATTTTCCCACCCTTTCCCATGAGTCCCCCCTGCTTACATCAAAAACCCTCTCTTTGTCCACCCTCGCTCTTCCATCCAGCCTCCCCTCTCTATCCATACTCCCCCCTCCGTCCATCCTTCCCCATTCGTCCACACCCCCCCTTCCATCCAACTTCCCCCCTTCATCCACAACCCCCCTTGTATCCATCCTCCTCCCTCTATCTAGGATTGCCCTCCCATCCACCATTCCTCAACATACCCCCTAACCCTTTTAGGTAAATACCCCCTATATTCATACAGCTCGTAGGGGTTCATTGTCCATGACATCCTCCTCCACCCCATACCACCATGCCCTATTTCACCATATCTTCTTCAATTCCTACCACTATTGTGACAACTCCTATTCTAGCATCCATTGATATATCTATAGTGGTTGCACCATAGTTACTGTAGCTACATCTCCCCCCCCCCCCTGACTGCATAAGAGCAGGTTGTCCAACCAACTGCTCCACCTGCTCTCCCCGAAGCCTAGTCATGTCCATTGCCAGAGGTGTTCACGGAGAGAATCAAGTTAATTTATGAAAATATTGTGATGCATTAACGAAAATTAATTTAAGCAATTATTATTTTTCAATGAAATGATTGTCGTAAATGTTGTAGGGTGGCATTGTTGAGGAGCTTAGTAGACCGATGACACCTACCTCATGTATCCCACTCCCATCAACGGTGATTTATTTAAGATTTGAATTCTACATTCATTTTATAAATGTGGTAAATGTTACAAATGCTTGAAAATGATGGTATCTTATATCATTTGTTTCATAGCCTGGAGAGATGGTCTACTCCTAGACGGAAGAAGGCCTAAGATTCTACTAGCTCCAAGAAGAGGAAGATCAATTTCAGAGATGCACCTGTGAGTGACAGCGGTGGGAACGATGCTTGGCATACCATGTTATGCACATTAGCCATGACGTGGGATTTCTGGGCACCAGTTTCCATGTACTTCGTATCTACAACACGAGTTTCCATGTATTTTGGATCTGCAACACAAGTTGTCGGACTTTGTATAGGGCACGAGTTTCCATTGTGTGTACATTGGTAACCATGTTCCACTGTTTGCCAAAAAAATTGTATGTTTGGATGAGTTTTGTAGCTTTGATGTACATGGATTTTCAGTTATGTGTTTTATATCTATATTTTCTTATTTGTATCTTGTTGTCTCTTGTTGTGTGTAGTTTCCTAATAAACAACATCATGCTTTTAAAACAAATGGTTGAGTTTGAATGGATTTTGATATTATTTCCTTCATTTATGATGAAATAGATCAATTTTGATCTCTAGTGGCCCCATATAGTCATTTTTGGATGGTCGATTGAAAAAAATATTGTGTTTGAACTCTAACAAAACATACACACTTGACCATGTTCGTAGCATTTGGAACCAATGTCATAACTGTAAAAATAATTATTTCCACCGATGTTTAATATTTGATGATATAGCAATCAATAATACTTGCACTTAGTTGTGCAAAACCTATTCTATCATCATTGCGGTTAAATATATGAAAATATGTCCCCATCCCCTTCACTTGGAATGTTTCCTTGTGAAGGCATCATCATCCCTTTCTTAGTATGGATGCTTTGTTAGGTTTAAGTGTGACTTTAGATTTAGAATTGACATAATGAATGTTATTTCAATTGGTTTATATTATGAAATGTATTTTGATGGTAAAATGTCATTCTAATAAGATCCAACTAGTTTGTATACTGCAAGGATGAAAGTTCGATGGTAAAATTCAACACATTGAGTAGTTATTGGAGAAATTTTATGGGGACCTTGATATGATGACTAGGGAAATACTTGACCTTTTCCTACACCTTATTATTTTGACAAGTTGTTCTAAAGTGTTGTCATTGTTTATGAAATTGTTGTGTAAGTGATGAATGATAATGTGATCTTCCCAAATACCAAAAGGTTCCTTATGTTTGCTAAAAATGTGATCTCGATATATTGACAAAGAGCACTTAATTCTATACTTTATTGTTTGAAGAATTCCCTAGACCCCATGATATTTTGATTTATTGAGTTCTCTACGGATCAATGAATGGTACCTACCACCCCTAGTCATCCCCCTTATGTACCTACCACCCCTAGACACCCCCCTTGTGTACCTACCACCTCTAGTCATTTACACACAAACACACACAAGTCATATGCACATAATTATATTTGCACACATATTAAAGATGTACATATACATATATATTTACATTACAAAAATCTACACACATAAAAATATTTATACATAAACATACAAAAAATACATGCACATAGGAAAATATCTGCACACATACAGAAATTTACAAAACTTTGCACAAAGAAAACCATACAAATATTAGTATAAAATAACAAACAACATCATCTTTTCAAACACAATTACACACCTAAATATCACATTCAAATATTTTGAATTTTGAATTATGCATTAGGCTATAAAGGCACCTTCTAGGGACCAAGGTTCATGAATGATGCCCTGTAGCATTACAAATGACCCATCAAATTGATCATTGGTCCTAATCCATAAATATATATTTCTAGCCTTGAGATGTTGGTCTCCCTCCTCGAATCATGTTTATGGATTTGAGGTCCACCCATAAAGCTCAAAACCTACTAATGGTGTCCATACTGGCATTCAAATATTTAAGTTATATTAGACCAATATTATGTGGTTGGTTAAGGCTTCACATTTTCCCTATCCTTGGAAACTTCCTTAGAGCCCAAGGTCAAGGTTTCATCGTTTGATCATGTTTAGTTCCATAAAACTCATACTGAGTGATAAAACACTCACAGTTTCACCCAAATCATTTATTGGAGGCTAAACATATCCTTGTCATTTGAGGCCTCTTTCATGGTTGTGAAGCTATGTAATTAATACACCTGTAAGGCCGAAGCCTTAGGTTTCCCTTCCCTTAGAAGCTTTATTTTTATTAAGGTTTGCAGTCCTCCTCCCAACCATGTACAAATCCCTAATATCCATAAATGGTTCTCAAAATATCCTAATGAACTCTAGTACAAAATAAGAGATAAGTGACCAAGCGACCAAAAAAATTGGTCACCAGAGCTTTTTCAAGGGATAAATGACCAAAATTGAGAATTTTTAAGTGAACTAAGGAAAAATGACCAAGATAAATGACCAATTTGGTCACAGGATAAGAACTAAACTAAAAATGACCAAGATCAATGACCAATTTGGTCACGAGATAAGAACTAAACTAAAAATGACCACATAAAAATTGATCATTTATGTGGACATTTTTAGTTGTGTCATTCCGACAATGGAAAATAATAATTTTGATAATGAATTTGTACAATTTACTAAATTTTAACACTGCAGATGGATTAGAAGGGGATCTTCGAATCCATCTGCAGTGTTAAAATCTAGTAAATTGTAACATTAATAGTATACAACTTGGATTATTTTTCAATACATGTCTTCTAAGGGATCATTTATTTGAGGCCATCCTGATGCCTATTGTGTTAGATGATAGGAGAATCATTTAGTTGCTCATTTAGGGGTTTATCTACTAATTAGTGCCTTGGGTGTGGTGAGTTCATATCTAGATAATATATCATGTCTTGCATATAGTTTATCAAGTGATAGATGAGTTCTTCTACACGTGGTTGAGTCGAGTCTTAGTCGATATTTGTCGACGTCTTTCCCTTTTGGAATTGTCACGTCCTTATAAATTTAGTGTCACTCCATTCAACTTGTTTTATTGGTTGTGTTCATATTTTGTTTGAACAAAATCATTATCGTTTGACCATCTCGGCAGGCTATTGAATGGTGTGCAACAACTACAGGTATTTGGAGACTCAAATCTGGTCATTGAGTGGATGAAGCATAGAAGGAAGCCAAAAAACATTCTCTAGTCCTGTTATATGAGGAAATTTCCAAGATGTTGGACCTTTTTCAATATATTTCATTTCAACATATATATAGGGAAATAAATTATGTAACTAACCTTCTATAAAAAAGAGGACTAATTCCATTTTTCCATGGTCTAATTCCATCAAATAACTTACTGGAAACAAAAAAATGCTACACAAAATTGGTTATGATCACTAATTCTATTAAAACATACCAATTATATGCCCCTCAGCCTCAAATATATAAAATGTGCATTTTATAATATAATATAACATAATATTAATATAATATGATATATATAATATTTATATGACATGGTTTTAAAATATAAATATATTATATTAATATATAATATAATAATATTAATCATTCTTATAAAGTCAAATACATGGAGGGAACAAAACATGAAAAAAAAATGGCTAATTAGAAATTCGAAAATAAAATAAAATCGGGGGGAAATAGAAATTGGGGGAAGTAGAAATTGGGAAAAGGTTTTTTTATGCTAGACTGACAAGATATGGAATGGCCATGGCTGAAATTCACATGATTTACTCTGCAATGGATCTCCATGTGTTGGGGTTATGGATCTCTAAAGGAAAGGGAAGCGGGGGCTAGAACTTAAATGATGAATGGAATGGTATATGGATCAACAAGGTCACTAGAGTAATTAATAGAATTTGGAACCAACTCTCGAACAAGTGAGGATGTTGGTTCTGTAATTGGGGTGGCTTTCCTTGCCTTTACAGGATCATTCACTAATAAAAGTAAACCGACACAAGTGCGGGCCCTAGCTATGCTACTACCTCTGCTACTAGAACCAGGTAACCCACTACTTATGGATATAGATTTAAATTTTTTTTTTTTACAACTGTATTATACCTGCATATGGATCTGCAGCTTGCATATCCGTGCCTTGGTTGAAGGTAAGCATATGGAATCAATTTTTTGATATAAGCATATGAACTCAACTTTTTTTTATGTAGGGTTTATGTTTACTGGCCGAGTAATAGTGTGAGTCATCATGCACAATATGCATTAACGATTTTAAGTTGGGTGAGGAGGCATATCGAATCGATTGCAACCACGTCTTCCATCGCAACTGTATTTTGAGATGGCTGCATTATAGAAATTTTTGTGCAAACTGCCAATAAGTAATACCCCGTAGTTAATTAAATTATGTTGAGCACATTATTACAGGGTCTTTCTGGTCATGAATGTGAAAGTATCATGTTACTTATAGGGATTGGCTATGCACAACACACATATGCTAGACACAATGGATAATCTTACAATAATCTTCATTTTAAGACAGAGCTTAAAAGAAGGCTCCTCCATTCCAGTCTAGAAAAAACCAAAGGTATAAATAAATAAAACACCCCAAATCACAGAAGTTTAAGGTATATGGGTTAAGTGATACACTCACTCAACTTCTACAACTGCCACTCTACAAGAAAACACTCCAAAGACCCATGAATGGAGTTGGTGTGGGGCCATAAAACCATTGATCCCAGGTATTTACTATAAAAAGAAGCACACCCATGATTGTGGTCATTGGTTTTAGTTCACAGGATGGGCGGGATTGAGTCGAAGTTAATATATCAAATTTAAGATAAATATATATTGATTTATATTGATTTACTTTATTGTAGTAATACATGTTTCGTAATTACTCCCTGTCATGACTGTGTCTACACACAAATTAGTAGGAAAGTTGTGTTTTTTTGTCAATGAATTCATAAATAATGTGTCACTTGTCAACAGGCTATTGAGAAAGCAATTGGCATCCTTGGAAAAAATATTGAGCCGATGATTAAGACTGTGAGTACCATCCTGTGCATTTGGGTGTATTTATTTATGGATGCAAAATAGTCATGTGACAAACTGTGATCGACTAGAATCATAGGATCTCTCTTGGACACATTAAGTTATAATGTTCCCATTCTAACACTAATTTTTTGGCTTTAGATCGCAAATTACCAGGCTCCAGGAAAATACATTCTCTATGAATCTCTCACCTTGTAGTGGAAGGTGAGATAGGCAATTTTATTTCTTATCTTTGACCTCAGATTGTATTACTTCTTAGGAGATGCTCTAGGCACTCCTTATGATTGTTCTCAAATGCTCTTCCTAGTCCATTGACCTATTTTGGTCATTCGTGAAAATTAATATAATTCATTTCATTCTTCTAGGTCTTTATTCCATAATGTTTACATTTGAAGTTATGTTTGACTTGCCTTTGTATGAAGTTTTCTGTACATCTGGGCATTTTTATGACGTTTGCACATAAATTAATTCCAATTAATTACTTTGATTATAATAGTGTATAAATAATTTTGGCAAAATAACCCAACTTGTGATCTCAAAGATTCCATTTTGAGCACAGAACTTATTTTCTCCAAACCATAACTACAGATCTTTATTCTTAATTTATAACACTCTATGAGGAATCTCTCTTCTCAATTTATATTTTTTCATGTCCAAAATGATTTGATTATTACATTGACCTATCCATTTCTACATTTCCTTCTCATTCAACTTCTTAGCTCTTTTTCTAAGGGATTTTCCTAGGTATAGCTCGCAGTCCTCCCTGTCCAGATCCTTCGAGGAGGATGGATTATTTCTTACCTGTTGTCTGGATAGCTTAGGGAAACAAGAAACAAATAGAGGGTCAAGATTCTCTGCATATTAGATTAGGGAGACCTTGGATCTCTTCCTCACACCCCCCTTCTCAATGGGTTGTCCTAGTTCTGTGGGACTTTTGACGAGCTCTCATCCTAGAACTTTGCTTAGGCCTCACTGACTTGGTAGTCCTTGTAATTATAGGGGGGTCCAGTGCCAGATACACACTCCCTTTGTGTAATGTACTACTCTATAGGATCCATTGAGGCAACTAGCCATCCATCTGAAGATTCTTTCTCTCGCCCTTCATTGTTAGGAGTGATAAGCCTCCACAATCTAGGGGTCACCCTAGGATCCGTCCTAGAATTACAGAATTGGGCTCGCTCAACCCTAGATTCTCTCCAAATGATCTTCATAGATAGTGTATCTACTGTCGACCCCTTCATGGTGATTAAGGATTCAGATGTGGAGACTTCTTCCTCATCTCTCCCCCTCTTTTGGCCTCAACTTATAGTTCCAATCATCTTAACATGTTCTCAATGAGTTTCCCTTCATGCAATCATGTCTTTATTATTCCTCTGACTCTTTCTTTCTCTAAGCTAGTCATTTAGCTATGTTCTTAGAACATTTATTGTTTTTGTTAGCATAGGTATTGGAGTTTTATTTGCACTCCCACTGTTTGTATTACACTGCATGTACTCTCATAGTCCATTGACCCATTTTTGTGGTCATTCATTGTACACTAATAAAAGTATCATATCTTAGTTTATATCTCCAGTGTAGATGTTAGGAAAGATTATTTTGATAGCATTTGAGTGCCCCCCAATGCTACCCAGCCTAGTCCACTCAGTCCCAAACATTCTGTAGATGACATTATTAGACTTTGCATTGGTACCTTCATCATTCATGGTGATTGATGATGATTGAGATAACTCTTCATCCAACGTTATGTAACGTCCCCTCCTACCATACCAGCGGGATAGAGAGGACGTGGTGCTAAAACCAGGCATCTAGTCCCATACTTAGTAAAGAATCATTCAATTTAAAATGGAGCTTTTAACTAAGTATTCAAGTAATTGAAAGATCATATGGAAATGCATAATCATTTGAAAACACAACGGAAGTAAATTCATTAGCACATCCATAATACATTCAAGCTATTCATCAAAGGAATAATTGCAAAGTTAAAAACACAAGAGAATACTTATCTTGACAAAATAGTCCCAAGCAACTGGCTATGCAACTGCAACATTCCACCCAACCATAGGCCAGTTGTGCTTATCAACCTCTTGATACAACTGCCACCCCCGAGCTGGGCATTATCTCTACAAGGAGCCAGGGAACAACAGACTCACACATAGCCAATCATACACCAAGATGAGCCAAGCCAATCTGCAATTGGGTTTATCAGGCTACTAGGGCATGGAAGGGAAGAATTGCTAAGCTAGTGAGCTCAACCACAGAGCTATGGGTACCTCTCCCAAATCTATTCAGCTTGGCACTCACAATTCCTACACACCCAACACAAGGAAGTATTCTCTTCACTGCCACACAGTCCCTCAAACCATACCTTCCTTTCTAGTGCTCTCAGGGTGTGCATAGAAGAGTAGCCAACCCTCTTGATCTTCTTGAGAGGTTACTCCCTACACTAGGTTTATCAAGCCAATTCTGTCCACTACCACTCCAGTTTCTTGCTCACAGGTTCACATCAAAACAAGGATGCACATAGCAGCAAAAGCATGAGGAAAACATTTTTACAGTGGGATGCCCAAAGATGGGGTTTCCTGAGTTTCAGAAAAACGTGGGTAGACTCAAAACGTATGGGCACTTGGAAAATTCGATTGGGAGAGCAAAACCCATTCTAGAAAAATGCCCCAGGGGAAAAAACGACCTCTCCCTCAGTCCCAATTCGCGTCCCTCCTTCCCCAGCTATTGCACAATACCAAAAACGAGTTCCTGGGCATGGAAAAACGCAGGGTTATGGTGAAAAACGTGAGGATAAATTCTAGTGAGCTCAGTCTGCGTGAGAGGAAGAACATAATGGATGAAGAATTGCCTTAGGCAGCATTTCGTGGGGGTTTTCTTGCCCAGCAAGCCAAAAATACGATTTTCAGGTTGATGGCTTGCCCATGCACGAAATCTGACTGCCATACTTCTCCAATCCCAAGACATTAACTGCCCCAACCAATCTTTGGAAAAATTAAATGATTGGGTGCATGAGACAAAATGGATAGTTAAGAGTTCATGGGTTTTCTTATTGACACATGGGTTGACCCTAGTAGCTCAAGGGTTTGGTTATTTCCCCTCCCTATTCCTTGTAGAATCATGCCCCATCGTTTTGTTGCATTGCATAGCTAGTTGTGGGTTTTTCCATTAAAATTCGTATTTACATGATGTCTTATTTACATTGTGCCCATCTCGCACAAGAACCATAGGCATCTATTTTTAATTGTCGATACATAAAATGCTAAATCAATGGTGGGGCCTTGGCCTTGAGCTCCTCACCATGATCAAATTACAATATTTACATCATTTAGGATTTAATACAAAGGGGGTCAAAATGGGGACATTACATTCCCCTCCCCTTACATTAACACTGTCCTCAGTGCTCATCAAAATTGAACAAAAATGGATATGCCACCCTCATGGCATCCTCCAGCTCCAATGTATCCTCATCGGGACCGTAGTGCTTCCATTGCACCTTTACCTGTCCGATGGCTCGGTTCCGGAGCAATGTTACCTTCTTGTCTAGGATGCACAATGGATCGGTTTGGAATTCTCCCTCGAGTTCCACCTGGATCACATCCCAATTAATCACATGGTTAAGATCATGTACATATTTATTAAGCAAAGAGACGTGAAAAACATTATGAGCTTTAGTGCTAGCAGGCAATGCAAGTCTATATGCAACTGGTCCTATTCTTTCAAGCACTTCAAATAGCCCACAATATCTAGGTGATAGCTTGGCACAACTCCCAAGCTTCAAGGAACTCTTCCTTGATCTCACTCTAAGATAAACATGATCCCCAACATTGAATTCCCTATGCGCTCTATGCTTATCTGCATAGATTTTTTTGTCTATCCTGGGCTTCTTTTAAATTTTTCCGGATCTTTGCAATCTCTTGTTCCATTTCCTTAAGCAATTCTGGCCCAAGTACAATTCTGTTCACTGGATTGTCCCAAGTCATTGGTGTCCTACACCTTCTGCCATACAAAGCCTCATAAGGACTCATTCCCAATGATGCTTGTTGCCCATTGTTATATGCAAATTCTACCAATTGTAGATAATCCTCCCACTTGGATGGTTTGTCCATTACATACATGCGGAGCATGTCTTCAAGCACCCGATTTACTCTTTCGGTTTGACCATTTGTTTGAGGATGGTATGCGGTACTAAAGCTTAGATGTGTACCCAAATCTGCAAAGAGACTTTTCCAAAAATTGGAAGTGAACTTGGTATCCCTGTCAGAAATTATTGTCGTAGGAAGCTCATGTAATCTGAAAATTTACTTCATAAAAATATTTGCAATGTCATCGGCTTTATGTGTGGATTTAACCGGTATGAAATGTGCTACCTTTGTTAACTTGTCCACCACAACCATGATGGAATCATGTTGTCTCTTAGTCATTGGCAATCCTGTAATAAAATCCATGGATATTACTTCCCATTTCCATTCTGGAATTGGTACTGGAAGCAATAAACCTGCTGGATGTTGGTGTTCACTCTTCACCTGTTGACATTCCATGCACTTAGAAATGTATTCAGCGGCATCCTTCTTCATGCCTGGCCAAAAATAATATTTTCTTGCTGTAGCAATTGTCTTCTGATAACCTGGGTGACCAGAGTATGGAGCTTTATGGATCTCATCCATAACCATTCTCCTTAAATATGTCGCATTTGGAACATAGACTCTCTTCTTGTAAGTAAGAAGTCCGCCTTCTTCCAAATGATAGACCTCATACTTCTTTTCAAGGTTTTTCTGCTGCAATTTGCCCTTTATCTGCTCATACACTTCATCCTCAACCATATGGTTAACAATTTGCTGCCTCAAATTTGGTTGGCAAGTACTAAGTGCTGCCACATACATTTCATGTACCTTCCTGCTGAGTGCATCAGCCACCTTGTTTTCTTTCCCTTTTATGTGTTTGATTTCAAAATCAAATTCACACAAAAATTCCAACCATCTAGCTTGCCTAGAATTTAAAGTTGGTTGATCAAACAAGTATTTTAGACCACAATGGTCTGTCCTTAACTCAAATTTTCTTCCCATTAAGTAATGCCTCCACATCTTCAAGGCATGTACTATGGCTGCAAGTTCTATATCACGAGTAGCATAGATCTTCTCATGCTCCTTCAACTTTCTTGACTCATAGCATATCACATGGTTGTCTTGCATAAGAACTCCTCCAAGTCCTTGATTGCATGCATCTGTACACACCACAAAGTCTTTTTCCGGGTGTGCAATCTTCAGAATAGGTGCACTTGTAAGAAGATTCTTCAACCGTTGAAAACTTTCCTCACATCTTGGTGACCATTCAAACCTTATCCCCTTCTTTTGCAAAGAAGTGATTGGGTTTGCAACCTTGGAGAATCCTTCAATAAACCTCTTGTAGTAACCATCAAGGCCCATAAAAGATCTCACATCAGTCACATTCCTTGGAGTTGGCCAATTCATAATGGTTTCAATCTTCTCGGGGTCTACAGATATCCCTTCGTCGGAGATGATGTGATCCAAATAATGAATTCTATCTTTATAAAAGTCACATTTGCTCAACTTGGCATATAGCTTATGCTCCCTTAGTAATTGCATTGTCATTCTCAAATGTTCTTCATGCTCTTCTTCATTCTTAGAATAGATGAGAATGTCGTCTAGGAATACAAGAACAAACTTGTCCAGATATTTGCTAAAAACATTATTCATGAGACACATGAATGTAGCAGGTGCATTTGTGAGACCGAATGGTACCACTACAAATTCATAGTGTCCATACCTCGTTCTAAAGGCTGTCTTATGGATATCCTCTTCTTTGATTCTTACCTGATGGTAACCAGACCTCAAGTCAATCTTTGAAAATACCTTTGCTCCTCTTATTTGGTCAAAAAGGTCATCAATTCGGGGCAATGGGTATTTGTTCTTTACAGTGACTTTGTTCAACTGCCTGTAGTCAATACATAACCTGAGTGTTCCATCTTTCTTTTTCACAAATAGAACAGGTGCTCCCCACGGGGACACACTTGGCCTAATATATTTCTTTTCCAGCAACTCTTGTAATTGCATTTTCAATTCTAGCAATTCCGGTGTACTCATCCTGTAGGGTGTCTTAGACACTGGTGCCGCTCATGGCACAAGTTCAATTGTAAATTCAATGTCTCTCTTTGGAGGAAGTCCTGGGATCTCATCGGGAAAAACATCTCTGAATTCTTGCAATACATGATAGTCCTCCAATTTAAGAGTTTCACTCTCTGCTGCCTCTAAAACGTGAGCTGCATACAGTTGACATCCTTCCTACAGAACTTCTTCAGCTGCATGGCTGAAACCTGTCTAACAGAAGTCACCTTTGGAATGCCTTTTACAACCCTCGGGTTTCCTTCTTCGTCCATGCATTCCAATGTCTTATTGTAGCAGTCAAGTTTAACCCCGTGTGCTTCTAACCAATCCATTCCAATAAGAATATCATAGGAACCCAGTGGTAAAATATTCAGATCTGCATAGGTGAATAGTCCATCCATCTCTAATGGACATTTCTCTACTATTTCACTAACTTTTCTCTTGGTCCCAGTGGCTAGTTGAACTAACTAGGATTTACTATGCTTTAATTTCTTGAAAGCACAAATCTCAACAATCCTAGGAGTGACATAACTGTGAGTAGATCCAGGATCAATCAAAATAGAAACAGATTGCTTAGCAATCTTACCTTCAATTTCAACCACAGTTGACTGATGATCTGCTTGGCGATCGTCTAGAGCTGCATAGATTCTAGGGATTGTCCTCGCCACTTGACTCACAGTTCCAACTCCTTGGATGTTGTGAACTTGATTTGCATTCCCATTTCTATGTGGACAGTTCCTAAGCATGTGGTCTCCTCCACAACCCCAACATTGAAGTGGTTCTCTTGGCTCCTTTGGATCTCTTGGCTTGTCTCCCATCATCCTAGTTGGCTTAGTCACAACCTGTGATGGTTGCCTTTGTTGATTCCGGAATTGAGGAGGCTTGAACCCTTTCTTCCTTTGATCAAACTTTTCGTTTTTCCTATCCTTCCATGCCTTATGGAATTTCGGTTTGCTTCTGTTCTGATCAAAGCAATACTTGGCCTTTCTTATGGCCTCCTCTAGAGTTCGAGGTTCATCGAACTCGATTCTGTCTTTATATGACTGGGGTAGTCCACTTAGGAAATGCTGAATTTTCACCTTGTCATCTCGAATATACCTGACATACCTCAGCAGCTCCAAGAACTTGTTTGCATATTCTTCCATGGTCGATTGTCCCAATCTCAGCTCATGGAACTCTTTGATCTTATCATCATAGTACCTATCAGAGAGGTACTTCTGCTTGAAGTATTTCTTGAACTGCTTCCACATGATCTTCCTTTCGTTGATCTTCTTCACTTGCCTGGTGTGTTCCCACCATATAGATGCTCTTCCATTCAAGTTGAAGATGGCTACCCTTGCCTTCATATTTCTCGAGTAGTCTTGGACTTGGAAATACTTTCTCATCCCAAGAAGCCAAGCTTCAGCTTCTTGACCAGACTTTACTTCTTTATCAAATGTATGAGGTTTTTCCTTCTTAAATTCTCCATGTGAATTGTTCTTGTAGTGCTTCTTCCTCTTGCTCCTGTGGGATGAAGAACTTGAACCCTCAATGGATTCTTCCGAGTTAGATGATTCATTAGAAGATATTTCTGGAGTATATGTTCTGTCTGTAGAAACTCTTCTTGGGCTACTGGCCCTCTTGCGAGAATTCCTCCTAGAACTACTCCCACCCCTTTCTAGATTTGATGTCTGATGCCCAGAGTTTATTTTTCTTTGGATGTCTGTCAAACTCTGTAGCATGGCTGCATTCAGCTGATTTTGTTCTTCCCGAGCTTTAATCATCCTTTCATTATCTTCTCTGCAACTTTGCAATTCCTCCCTTAAGCTTCTCATGGTGGCCGCAATAGCTGGAGGGGTCTCTTTATTTTTTCTCCCATTAGATTCTGTTTCAGCATTTTCAACATGTATGTTTTCCCCCATGGCATCTGTCTCAGGTTCATAGGGATCCTGTGCATCATTCATGATGTTCATTTTCTTGGCCCAACCAAGATCCAAAACTTTCCAACTGTATTATCTAGAGTGCTACCCTGCTGTAACTGTGACTCTCTGAAATGTGTTCATCAGCACAATTGTTAGCTACATTATATTCTCAGAATTCACAAATTACTTCATGCACGTGGGAAAATATTACGTTGACAATTGTGAAATCATAGAATTCTCTTACAACCAACGACATACGAGCAGAAAAACAAAAAGGGGGTCAAGGGGGCTTGCCCCCTTGAAGGCTCCCGCGGTTTCGGGGCGATTCTCAGCTCGCCTCCGTTGCAGGGCGGTTCGCTGGACGCTTCCGAAATTTCAGGGAGGTTCGCGGAAGCCTTCCGCAATTGCGGAACGACTCGGCGAAGTCTTCCGCAATTGCGTAATGATTCGCTGAAATCTTCCGCAGTTGCGGAAGGATTCGCCGAAGTCTTCCGCAGTTGCGGAACGGTTCGTGGAATCCTTCCGCAATTTTGGAAGAGAATTCCTTCCGCAAATTTCGGAACAATTTCCTGAACTCTTCCGTGTTGCGGAACGATTCACGGAATCTTTCCGCAGTTTCGGGACAACTTTCCGAATTCTTCCGAAACAGACTTAAACCAAAAATTTCAAAAACACTTAAGAATTTTTTTTTATTTTTTTTCGAAATCTTTCCTACTTTTAGTGATAACTGCTGCTCATCAGGAGGTGACTTTACCCCTGCAAACTATCCAACTTAGCCTTTTTTTTAGGCCTTATGTTGCTATCTGCTATCTGTGGCGATTAGGAAGGGATCTTCCTTTGTAATTGCTATCAGATTTGGCCCATAGAGGTCCAATGCTGCAACCAGTAGCTCTGATACCAAAATGTAACGTCCCCTCCTACCATACCAGCAGGATAGAGAGGACGTGGTGCTAAAACCGGGCATCTAGTCCCATACTTAGTAAACAATCATTCAATTTAAAATGGAGCTTTTAACTAAGTATTCAAGTAAGTGAAAGATCATATGGAAATGCATAATCATTTGAAAATACAGCGGAAGTAAATTCATTAGCACATCCATAATCCATTCAAGTTATTCATCAAAGGAATAATTGCAAAGTTAAAAACGCAAGAGAATACTTATCTTGACAAAATAGTCCCAAGCAACTAGCTATGCAACTGCAACGTTCCACCCAACCACAGGCCAGTTGTGCTTATCAACCTCTTGATACAACTACCACCCCTGAGCTGGGAATGATCTCTACAAGGAGCCAGGGAACAACAGACTCACACATAGCCAAGCATACACCAAGATGAACCAAGCCAATCTGCAATTGGGTTTATCAGGCTGCTAGGACATGGAAGGGTAGAATTGCTAAGCTAGTGAGCTCAACCACAGAGCTATGGGTACCTCTCCCAGATCTATTCAGCTTGGCACTCACAATGCCTACACACCCAACACAAGGAAGTATTCTCTTCACTGCCACACAGTCCCTCAAGCCATACCTTCCTTTCTAGTGCTCTCAGGGTGTGCATAGAAGAGTAGCCAGCCCTCTTGATCTTCTTGAGAGGTTACTCCCTACACTAGGTTTATCAAGCCAATTCTGTCCACTACCACTCCAGTTTCTTGCTCACGGGTTCACATCAAAACAAGGATGCACATAACAACAAAACTACACTTGCTGAGCATGAGGAAAACGTTTTTACAGTGGGATGCCCAAAGATAGGGTTTCCTGAGTTTCAGAAAAACGTGGGTAGACTCAAAACGTATGGGCACTTGGAAAATTCGATTGGGAGAGCAAAACTCATTCTAGAAAAATGCCCCAGGGGAAAAAACGACCTCTCCCTCAGTCCCAATTCGCGTCCCTCCTTCCCCAGCTATTGCACAATACCAAAAACGAGTTCCTAGACATGGAAAAACGCAGGGTTATGGTGAAAAACGTGAGGATAAATTCTAGTGAGCTCAGTCTGCGTGAGAGGAAGAACGTAATGGATGAAGAATTGCCTTAGGCAACATTTTGTGGGGGTTTTCTTGCCCAGCAAGCCAAAAATACGATTTTCAGGTTGATGGCTTGCCCATGCATGAAATCTGACTGCCATACTTCTCCAATCCCAAGACATTAACTGCCCCAACCAATCTTTGAAAAAATTAAGAGTTCATGGATAGTTAAGAGTTCATGATTAGGTGCATGAGACAAAATGGATAGTTAAGAGTTCATGGGTTTTCTTATTGACACATGGGCTGACCCTAGTGGCTCAAGGGTTTGGTTATTTCCCCTCCCCATTCCTTGTAGAATCATGCCCCATCGTTTTGTTGCATTGCATAGCTAGTTGTGGGTTTTTCCATTAAAATTCATATTTACATGATGTCTTATTTACATTGTGCCCATCTCGCACAAGAACCATAGGCATCTATTTTTAATTGCCGATACATAAAATGCTAAATCAATGGTGGGGCCTTGGCCTTGAGCTCCTCACCATGATCAAATTACAATATTTACATCATTTACGATTTAATACAAAGGGGGTCAAAATGGGGACATTACACGTTATTCCTACTTCTAGTTTAGAGTAGTGGTTCTATTCTTTTCTCCTCCTTTTGCATATTGATGTATTATCTTTAGTTCTCACTAGATTTTTTATCTTTTTGTTTATCCCTAAGTTTCCATGGTAGGTGTATTGGTATGACAATTTTGACATCAACCAATGATTAAATAAACAATAATTTGGAAACTTTTTCATTGATATAAATTTGAAAAACCAATAACAATAGTTATGATTTTAACTTTAAAGTTTCATGCATGTAAAAATTGCCTAATAGAATTTCAAAATTGAAAAAGACAAGTACAACATAGTGTTAGAGTTCAAGGCCCATGTCTTTTGCATTTATTTCATCTTCATTATCGATTAGGCTCAGGTCCTCTAATAATTCTAGCTCCATTACATTGACAGCCTTGTTCTAGCTTAAAATTAAATGTCCCTAATTGAGCTTCTACCAAATGACAATTTATGACCACGGGCTAATGAGAATACAAGGAAGAACCAATAAAATCATCTGATTGTCAGCTCTATCACATTAAAATCCTTCGTGTTCTAGCTTAAAATTAAATGTCTCTACCCGAGGAGAGTACACCGGGAGGAGCCATTAATAAGACTGTACATAGATGATGGTATCTGTCTGTGATTCCCACTGTCCCCATGTTTTTTGACAAGAAACAAACTGTGAGTCTTAGCCAGATATCACAACTAATTAACCAAAGGCAGACATATGAAAAACGCAGAAGCACAATTCCCCCTGATGATAAAGACTATACAGCATGCAGATTTTGCATCAGTCACGATGCACTTGAATTTGGGCACTTTGATCATATCCAAGGGCGTTGCGTCTGATGCAAAGTCTGCATGGCGTATAGTCTTCGCTGCCAAGGAAAGGGTAGATACATGCACCTCTAACCATTATACTCTCATTGAGAATGATGTCCAAAAAGTTACAGGGGTGGCAAGCTTCTATTTTCGGTATACATGAACAAAGCCTAAACAAACTTAAAAGCTACAAAGTGGCAGTAAATGCTCTACAAAGAAGAAAAGTCTAGGCCAGATACAATTACCATCATGTCTATACAATGCAACTTGTAGGTTGCAGAAGACTATTTTCCATCCTTGGCAGTTTCTTTGGCCTTGTGCTGGGGGTTGGCTTCCTGCAACATCTCTACCACCCTCCTCATTGATGGCCTGTCAATGGGCAGGGCGTTTGTGCAGAGTAGTCCTATTTTCAGAACCATGACCATTTCCTCTTTGAAGCAACCCACAAGAGCAGGATCCAACAGCTCGTGCAATCCATTCTTTTTTTCTATTTTATTATACACCCACTTTATAAGATCTTTGTTCTCTCCAAATTCTGGATCTATTGGTTTCCTGCCGGTCACCAGCTCCAAAATCACCACTCCAAAACTATAGATGTCACTTTTTTCATTCACCTTGACTGTGTAAGCATACTCTGCACAATGCCACATGTAAATTTGTCAAATACTGCATCGAACTGAATTCAAAATCTAAAGAACATCCAGATCAGAATAAGAGTGGCTTCCTATTCAGATTGCAACTAGCCCTACACGACCTAGAAACAGCAAACGAATTGAATCGCAGATGACAAAATAATCACAAAATAAGAAACAAACTCCTCAACCAAAATAAGTAAGAATTATATCAGAAGCAAGACGCTGTACACCATTGTCCATGGAAACCTCACATCAAAATCAATCTCAGAAACTGATTAAAGAAATTAGTGCAGATTTCAATTTCACGGGGAAACAAACAAGTCACTTAGATAAAGTAGGCACAAGAAAACCCCCAAATTCAGGAATAGAATAAGCTCAAAATCAAACTAACATTTAGCAATAAAACAGACACGAGATCAAGTCATACAAAGGACAAGATCAATCTTAATACATGGACAAAACAAAACAATATCAGACTTTCTTCTTTAAGAGAATTTGGAAACAAGAAGGATCACACTGAATTTGGAGAAACAAGAAGGATCACGCAGAATTTGGAGAAACAAGAAGGTTCAGTGAGTTAAAATTTAGTAGCAGTAAGGCCCTCTTTTTCCTTTCCTTCATTTCTTTTTTAATTCTTTTGCGAGAATGATGCTTATTGCATTTCTCTGTCTACACATCCAAGTAGAGCAAGTGATTGTGATCTAGGACATACATCCATCTTATCACAACTTTTCCCTCTATAAGTGTCATTATGTTGCTGACTGTTGCAATTGTTCGAGGTATATCTGAGGCAAAAGGTGCAAAAGGTATATCACTTCCCGATCAAATTGATGCAAACACCTCCATCACTACTCAAAACCTCCCACAGGTGAAAAAATTCCTTCATTAAGGATGCGGTTTGTTCTAAGAAATGCCAAAGATAATAGGGATGGCCCTCCAAGCATATAGGAGAAGAAAAACCCTTTGATGTCCACCACAGTTCATTTGACAATTGAAATTTTGAGGTAATCCTACAGGTTGGGCTATTCTTTCAACTTGGATGGCTTCCATGGGCATGTCTGGGCCACTCTTTTACTGTTCTCTTTCTTTAGACAATGGGTCGCTAGATAAAAGGCCTCCTTGTTGCAATCTCCATCTGAGAAACTGTTCATCTTTGATGCTAAGGTTGCTTCTATAAGGGGTAACTTCCTCATTTTTTACCTTCTTTACATTGTTACAATTGCTCATTATTGATTTTCCATGCTACAAAAATGCCTACAGTGCACAACTGTGCTTCAAGATTGCATTTTCATGGCTGTAGGGTACACCCATGAAAATGGGAGTAACAGGCAGAAACAGGTATGCACACAACAACAATGAATAGAAGGTATTTTTGTATTTTCCAAGCATATAAGTCTATTTTCGCAAAACCAAGAACAAGGAATAGAAATCATGGATTACTATAGAAACAAGAGTTGCATGCAGCTTAGTCCCTACAAATTTTCAATGAGAATGACCACACCCATTGCTTTTCAAGCTTGTCGGTGGTGCTTTTAGCCTTCCAATTGAGTACAAAGAGAGATGATATCAAGCAGAATATCTCATCATTTAAGTTTTACCAATCCAAGCTTTCTGCTTGCATTATCCAGCTCATTACAGACACGCAGAATACACCAACATTACAAAAAATTAGTATAATCATATAAGCTTTGCAATGAATATTATAGAACTTCAAGGATTCAGACCTGAGAAAGCAAAATGAAAGTTGTGTTGATCCTCAATCCATGAGCAGAATTTTGTAAGAAAAATACTGGTAGGTTAGTCCCAGATTGAACACATCAAGCTCGACTTCCAAATAGAACTATGCCTAGAACTCTTCCTATGTCAACAGAATCACCATGAAAAAAGTGCAGTAAAAACTCCCTTGATCAGAATTTGTAGGCAAACGTCCCAACCATAGTGAGTGTCTGATCAGCATTGAGTTAGACTTACAATTAAACCCCAATCGAGGTCCAATGATCAATGCATAGTAAATCCTGTCAACTCATCTTTATGCTTATCAAAACTACTAACTACCTTCTTGGATCTTCAACATTTGGGCCTCTTCCTGCTAAGGGGAGAGGTAAAACTACTAAATCTTATTATAAAGGAAATGAGCATAAACAAATAGGAGATTTCGGAGTAGAATCCACTTGAGTATAATGTATTTGGACTTCCAACATCTAACAACAGAAAATACCATTGGTGAAATTGGATAACCAACCTCCGTTCTCAAAAAATACACAGCGAAAATAAAGCCGACCAAATGAGCAAGGGATCCACCTAAGATACAAAGCAATTGAAAGCGAAATGAACTAGCCACTGGTAAAAGATCAGTCATTCTATGAGGCGATTAAGTTGAATTCAATGTGCTCACCACAAATTATGGAGGACAAATAGGAATCTGCCAAGAAGAATTAATTCATAATTGTGTACCTATTACTCTTTTCAGGAGCAGAGGCCTTCCTCAGTGGAACAAACTTAACACAGACACTGGACAAAAAATGCTACAGCAACCATTAAATCCCACAATGACAGGAGTGATCATCATATGGCACTTTGGGTAATGTGGTTATCCAATTGCCCTGCCTCCTTTGCATGGCACTTCTAAGATGGTGAATGTGCAGTTTCCCTCATACAATGCCATGGTCGCTAGGACAATATGATTTTAAAAAGAGTTTAAAAAGATATAGCAACCGTTTGTTTAACACCCACATTCTCATCCTCACTTTGGAGGATCTAAGTTGAACAAATTTAAAAAGGAATTGACCTTTTCTGATTCATCTTAGAATATACCTACCATCTCTACAGAAGTAGCCCAGTTCAGATTGCAAAAGAATTGATGTGTTAATCCAGCTGGCGTATTGAAGTAAAATTGAACCAATGTTTTATAAAGTGCAATTTAAAGAATATTGAAGTGATGCAAAAATTAGTACATTGCAGTCAATATCTTGCCACTACCAATGGGCAGTAGATAAATACATTACAATAAAAATTCACAACATATTACCAAAGAACACGAGTGATATACTCACACCAAAGCATAACATTTGTTACAGTTTAGACATAAATAAAAGCTTGTATATACAAAGAACAAGCAGCAGTGTTCCAAAAGATGCAATATGAGTGATTTTTTTTGAAATGGAAGATTATCTAGTCAACTGAGAATATTGACTTTTATAGATAGCCAAATGACAAAACTTTCAGTGCTTCAAAATCTCAGAGAAGTTGTCCACTGAATCCATTAAGTTCCCTCAACGCTTCTAATCAACTTGCTGCAAAGTTCATTTTCCCAAAAGGTGGTTTCCTGCAACAAATACTTTGATAAAGAAAATGCTTCCACCATGATCACAGTCACCACCATTGTATTGCTAGCCCAAGGTTGTTGCTTAGGCATCAGGTGAAGGCTGTTGTCTCCCCAAAAGAAATCCTACTTATTTATTGATGTAAAAAACAACTTTTGTACAGGATAACGCAGGGCTGCTGCTTAGGCATCAGGTGAAAGTTGTTGTCTCCCCAAAAGAAATCTCGGATATTTGTTGTAAAAAACAACTTTTCTATAAAAAAATTCCTAATACAAGCATTAAATTAGGGTAACAAATGCTTCCCATGTCTAATAACTAATTTTACTTGAGTGAAGAGTACAATTTCACTAAGCTCATGATATAGGAGTTCAACAATGAGCACCACCAACATTGAGGTACATAGAGAAGTTGATGCTCTTGATTAAATGCCAATCCCATACTCTCACATCTGATAGAATCCAGTGGAAACATTGCAATCCTAAAAATTGTTAAGTCTGTTGAGTTATGAATAGGATCTAAAACTACTTTTGCATATGAATTACAATGAGGTTGGAACCACTCTCAAACATCCTCAAATAATTAATGGTCATCTTAAAAGTTATAAGTAAAAGGATAGATAAATAAAAGATGAAGATAATGTCAACTTTTCAGCAATTTAATATTACCAGTAATTACTAGGTTCTAGGGTTAGTTTTATGGTTTTTGTTTTACTTATTTTATTTTTTCATTTATTTTCAGGGTCACAATTGTGCTCTCCCACACTGTATAGACCCATACAAAACCAGACAATTCTATACCAAACCACCCAGTTCAGGTATTTATAGCCAGTTCGAGTACATAATTGGTTGGTTCAGTACTGAACCAACCATTTCGAGTTCAAGGCCACAATTTGGGCCAGTTAGGCCTGTAAACTAGTTGAACCAACCAATTTGTGCAAAACCAGTCTTGTTCTGATAAAACTGGTTCATAGATGGGTTCATAATTTCATAGATGGTTTTCATTGAATCAGTAAGTTTTTTTTGTTTTTCTTACTTACCTTAACTAGATGAAGCATAAAGTTTTTTTCTTCTTATTTAGCTTAGCTCGAGCATTTGAATGCTTTGAGCTTTAAACTAAACTGGACTTGCTAGAGTATTTGAATGCTTCTAGATTTAAACTTGGACGAGCTGTAGTATTTGAATGTAGGAGGAGGAAGAGGTCTCCTTGTAAGATTTTCTTGTTAAAAATTTATATTTCTCATTTCTAACCACACTATCCAAATTTGCTCGAATCAGGAAAATAAATATGGAAGTTCGAGTGTTCTATTCATAGTTTAAATCGATTTTCTCGATAGATTTGAGAGCATGGATCGATACTACAGGTTCCTGTGTTAATTGCTTAATTTGCATCATTTTTTAAAGATTTTATGGAGGTATTTCTGGTTTGAAATTAATATGTCTACAACTTGTGTAACTTGTTTATATTGCGACTTATGTAACTTGTTTATATTGTGAAATTTTATTATATATAGATGATTTTTTTTTTCTGAATCAAAATTTTTTCTTTGTATAATACAGAATTCGAACTCAAACATGATAACTATATTTCTTTTTTCTTTGGTATGCACCAAATTCAAACTCAAACTTGATAACTATATTTGTAACCATGTTCCTTCTCTTTTCCCTGTGGGAGATGCATATACTTTCCAGGACTTGATAAGGGAAAATGAATGTATTTCTTCTTCATAAAATAAGAGGCCAAGACCCCCTATGGGTCGCTGGCACGTCTCGTTCTGACAAGTTATTACAAGAGCCACTACTTCAGGGAAAGGCCTTACAATCCCTACAATGTTTACACCAGTCCTATCCAGACAATTCTCTGCAGAGTTCGACTTAGTTTGTTCGGTAAGAGATACTCCTTTCTCTAGTTCTATAAATAGATTAATAGCAGATATTTGAGGGGTAGAAGAATGTGATATTTCTGTTGTATTATTAGGGAATTCACTATGAAGCTGGTGATGTACTTGAGGTGATGCCATGTAAAAATGAAGTAGCAATTGATGCTTTTATTAAATGTTTTTATTTGGATCCAGATGGATACATTACTGTAGGTTGAGTATTGTATCTCTTTAGACTCTTCGAAGATTACATATTAATGTCGTTTATATGCATATTTGGTACTTTATCGAATTAGATCTGGTGGTGTGAAGATTGGTATTGCACATAATTTTACTTGCACTTGTGCCAGTAGTATCATTCATTGTTTTGGGTGTGAATTTAGCCAAAATGCAATGCCAATTTTGTGACTATAAATACAAGGGAGATTGTTAGTAGAGGAGTTATACAAATATTACAATACAGGCAATGATCCAAATCACAGATGAAATAATCATAATTGGCAATTAATGTGAAAGGGTCACAAAAATATTAAATTGGCGATAATCGGGATTGCTCATAAATAATTGGGAAAAATCGACCAATCTTGGTCCCCCTGTAGTGCTGAACAAAATAATCTGGATTATTTTGAAATAAATGTTTTGTTGATTGCATCAGGATTAGTTTGATCAATTGGAGATTATTTCATCTATGACACAAATGAAAAGGATAGAATAAACTACTGACAAGCTATGGGTTAATGTGTTTCGCAACTATATATTTTAAATTTTTTATTAAGGTGGATGGATGGCAACCATGTCGAATGAAACTGAGGCAGTGCCTAGCTCTCAAGTCATTATACAACAGTGTTTTAACCAGGTCAAGTTTAACATTAGTGTTCCTGTTCTTATGTTTTGTTGGCATGTCTTTTCTTTCCTGTTTGCATGGTTTTATTTTTTGGTTACAGTGTTGTTTATTCACTCACCAGAGTGCCAGAAATCATTGTTGTTTCGGGCATGGTTGATTCCCTTAGATGATCATGGGAGAATAGACATCAGTTGCAGTTTCACATGTGGCGAACAATAACTGATAGGCTATTGACTATAACCAGTTGTGTGAATCCTAATTTTACCAATCGAAGGATAGTGAATGACTTCAATTTTTTGGTCTTGTAGGCTATAGAGCTAGAAAAAAAACTAGGTGCTCTGATTGAATCCAAAGGTCCCTTGGGTGTCAATGTTCGGGACCTTCGCTGTAAGATACGTGATAGTTTTGAAGCTATCATTTTAGAGGACCATGATTTTCCATAAAGTCATGATGTTGAACAAGCTCTTTGGAGGCTCCATTACAAGCAAATTGAAGAATTTCAAACCAGAATTCGCAAGAGTATGGCTGCAACCACAACTACCTCTTTAGGGCCAACTATTCCCATGCCTAGAGCTAAAAATACCACAAGAAGTGAGCCTGTTCACAAGGTTTTGGCAAGTTTTAAGAGTTTCTTGTCTAAAGCAAAGGAATTTTACCATGAGTTAATTTTGAAGCTGAGGGCAAAGCATGGGCTTCCCTAGGACTTCTTCTCACTAAAGAGATTAAATGTACTAACAATCAAAAGAGTGCTTCAGATTTGAAAAGAAGCCAGTTATCATGCCATCACTGCTTGATTTATTTAGGTGATCTTGCTCGTTACAAAGAATTACATGGAGATGCAGATGGGAAAAACCATGATTGGTTAGTTGCTGCTAATTATTACTTGAAAGCAGTCTCTTTCTGGACAGCAAGTGGGAGCCCTCATAACCAGGCGGGTCTAAATCTTGTTGCATTTGTAGAATTAAAAATTAATTCTATCTCTCACTGAAAATTTGAAAGTGCAATTTTAGATGGATAGTTGTTTTAGTTCTTATAATGATTGTGGTTTAGTTCTCAACTATGACTGCATTTTTAATTTCTAAAGCCATTAGCTTTCTTGCTACCACTTTATCTTGTAATTGTGACTTCATAGTTGCTTGCAAGTTTGTCTCATGATATTCTTTCCTGATATATATTTTGAAAACTCTCTAATTTTTTTCTAGTTGTAATTTGTAGTTGGCTATTTTGGAAACTTATGTGGGGGATGAGCTGCTAGCTGTATACCGCTACTTTCGAAGTTTGGCCATTGAGATGCCTTTTCTGATAGCATGAGACAATATGATTTTATTGTTTGAGAAGGTAAGGAAGGTACCTTATTTCATCTTTTGTTCACAACAACTCAGTGGGCACAGTCATCATCTTAGCTTAGGAGAGAAGCACATTCAACATGAAGATTATATTTGTAAAAAGTGGAATAGATTCTTTTTAACTGAAACAACATATGCTGTGATGATAAGTAGAGGTTCTAAAGGTGGTCATAATGTCATATGTTTTCTTTTATTCTTTCTCAAGTTTACATTTACAAACTTCTCACTACCTTGGACAGATTTGGTTTTTCTTTGGTGCCCATATTTAGATATGAGAATGTTTTTTACCACTATTAGGCATAGGAACATGCCTGAATTTGAGCTAGCATGCCCAGGGTGAAAGTGATGCGGGTTTATTGTTGCTTTCTCACCCACAAGACTGCCCAAAATTGGTCTAACGTGGCTATTTAATGCTACAACTATGCCCAGAATTACCACTCAGTGGTGTTGATTGAGTGTCACATACCCAAGTTCTAGACATTTTATGTTATTGAGAAAACATTATCTTTTATTTTTATTGTAAAATTTTATGACTATTGACCAAGTGGGGTCATGGATGACTGTAATTAATTACTTTGAATATTTTATTATTAATAAATAAAAGTGGAGACAAATATCCAAAGGAGACTGTTGAATGAGTGTTCACTAGCCCACTAGGGGGAATGGATTGTGGTGGAGAGCACATTGACACTTGGAAGCATCCTCAACTCACTTCTAATTGTTGTAGGGGGAAACTTCCCTACTTTTGTGGTCATGTTCCCCAAGAAAGTGGAACTGAGTAGGTGGCTCATTTATTGAAATAAACTGACCAAAAGACCTAGGCATGTTATTTATCTACCCATCAAATTCAGCAAGTGGTTTTCATTCTTGCCTTGTGATAATTTCTGGGCACAAGAGATTTGATGAGGGGAAAATTAGAAGTTATTGAGTGAACTAAGACTGTATTTTGAACTAGTGCATCCACATTACTGAGTTCAATATTGCTAAAGGTAGGGAGTGCTTCTGCAAAGTGCTACTGCTGAGTTGCAAGGGAATTTATTCCATTAATCCACACAGCATCTTCGTCCTAGTGGTTCAATGAATAGGCTCGGGGGTCCTAAGGAAAGTAGCTTGGCTGTCTTTAGGAGTTGGTTGGGTAGAATGGGCTCCTTTTGCTGTTTGTTTCTTCTTCTACAGTTTCTAGGTTCATATTGTATTATCTTATTTACTTCTGTCAAGTTATTAATTTAAATCTGAATGTCTTATGTTATTAGTTCTGCAAATAAATTTCAGATACCCTATACTATTAATGAATATATTTACTTCTGTAAATTATAACTGTTAGAATAAAATGCTTATAGTTGAAGAAGTTAAATAATTATAATGATTGAATACAATTTCTTTCCTGCATTTTTCCACACACTAATCATAGTACTGTACTCTAGTACAGGAAAGAATAATTAAATTCAGATATGAGTAGCAATATGTAGTAGATAGAGATGGATTAATGCATAGAATACATCTATACTGTAATTGTATTTACATCAACAAAATTGTTTCTATATTTTCCATATAGGAGCAAGACAGTATTCAATAGATAAACTATTTTTTTATTATTTACAGAAATTCCTAACAATACTAGTAATGAATCTTATACATCAGTACAAACATAGACTGTTAGGGTTCTTAATCCTTTGAATCATAAATTACTTATCATGCATTTATGAGCATAAAACTTCTCATTTTAAAACATACTTTACAAATATTCCAAATACTTCAATGTTCATAATTACAATTAAATCCTATCTTTTATTTATAAATAGAAACAATATTCTAAATAATTCCTTATTAGTAAACCCTAGTATTACTATTATAACAAAGAAATAAAATACTTGCACTCGCAAAACAAAGTATTCATTATCATTTGACTCCATCACTGTAAGTTCCATAATAAATCAAAGTATCATCACTGGTTTACGAAGTCACTTAGGGTTCAGACCCTAAGCTTAAATCTTCTCAACTTTCCAAGTTTTTCCTTCATTCGTTTCTTGTAAACAAAAGACTAGAAGATGTATAGGGATTTAAACCCTTAACCAAAAACCAAATACTTTAAAATTCTATAATAGGATTACAAATCCAGCCTCACGGCTGGGTTGGGAACACACATTCGAAACCCTACAACTCTTACTATTACTAAAACGGGCTTTTCCCAAACAATTGCAATAACTTTCAAACATTTCAAACATTTCTGAAGAGCCGAACATCTTTTACGACTGTCAAATGATTTATTCATGACAAAATACTTTTTCATTTAGGCTGGTTCATTTTCAAAACATTACAGGTTACGAGCCAAGGATTCAACCTCTTACTACTCATCATAAACCAGAAATCATTTTAACACCATTTCACAGTAATGTATATCGTTTTCTTTATTTTCACCTTAAGTTAATAACATACAATATTCTGAACTAAACATCGAGAAGCCGATGTGAGTCGTAGATCGAGGGTTGGAAACCCTGAAAAAAATGCCTTACGGCTCAGTGGTAAGACAACCAAGGTCTAAAAAAATCATTCGAAACTTGATGAAACCTGATTCTTAAATAACCAACTCATTGCTAAAACAATCGAAACATGCTCAGTGACAAGTTCCTCGGGGTATTGAATAACCGTGAGATGTCTTCGAGGCTTACCCGAAATCCTTTCATAAGCCTTTTTCATTCTTTCTTCAACCAGCTGCAACAGTTGATGAAAAGGTTAACCTGCCATTTCAACATTTCAACAAAGGTTAAATTCAAAACTAGGTATTGAAAATAGAATAGACATTCTATAAAAAAACCATTGATTTATTTTGATTAGTAACGAATGCATCACCTATAATATTTTGGAGCACAGTTGAATACTTCAGGTTCACCAATGCAGACAGTGGGAAAAGAAGTTCCACTTTAAACTCCAAAGATTACCACATTGTTCAGTTATGAATGGCAAGACAGTCCTGAAGCGTTAAACTCTGCTAACAGTTTACGGCTCACAAGGAGATCACCACAAACTTAAACTAAGACCTATAAATTGCAAACCATTGAAACACTGTACACTATCAAAACATGGGTAAAACCCTACCAAAAACAGGTCATGGCATCGAAACTTCAAACGCATCTCACTATGGTGTGAAACCTATACATTGCACTCTCTTTTAACTTCACTCCTAACCAGTTGCAGGTAGATGGGTCACACCATCGAAACTCTGGTAGGAAACAAGAAAAACATTCACAAACTCGTGAAATCAGAAGGCATGTTGGCCTCTTCCCTCAACTCACTCATGCAAGAATGAATGCTTAAGCATTGTTCTCGACGATAGTGTAGTGGGGAGTTAGGGTTTAGTCCAAAAACCAAGAAAAGCAAAAAATCTACGGTGAGGATCCATCCAATGAAGCTCTCGGCTTAAAAGTTCACCAACTGCATTAAGTTGCATTAAATCACTATCATCAACGTCGAGATGAGTATGCCAATGGAGATCCATCAAGGACTCTTTATACATCAAGCTTTGTACAACTTGACGCTGTATATCTTTCCCAGTGAAAGACCATAACTTTGACCAAATGAATCATGTGAAGTTAGCCATGGGAGCAGCCACCGAGCATTCCACTACAATAGCATTCTTGGAAACTTTAAATGCCGAAGTCTGAGTGCCTGCCAACACACACCGTAATAGCATTAAAATATGGATTCTTTCGTGGTTAGCATATAGTCTTATAGGATACGAATGCATCATATAAACCATGTAATTTCTTACATTGCACCGAACCTTTGATTGAAGTCAATACTTATGCTAGTATAAAAAGCTAGGGTATTTTAATTCAATGGTTTCATATGCATAGTCCATACTTGGAAGAGCATGCATGTAACTCAATTGGTATATTCATATAGTCTATGCATTTAAGTATAAACATAGCATACACTTTAAGCATATGTGTAATGTCTAAACCATATTGCATCAATACAAGGTGTTACAACTATTTTAATTCAAGTGTATTACATTATCACTCCTATAGTTAATATAAAATAATGATTATCCATAGATAGGATATTGGTAGGTATTAGGATAGTTTGATCATAGTCCTATTTCCAACAATGGAATAAGAGAATAGTATAGTGAACCATTGTTACATAGTTTATAAATACAAGGATGATCAATACTTGAGAAGTTTGTAGAGTAGATCAATAATCTAAGATCATTTAAACATCATTTAAAAACTAACTTTGTATAGCAAAGTAACATTTGTATTACTTTGGCTTTGCTTCAAATAAAAATTCTCTGTCTTACCTGTAAGTCTGCAAGTAAAATTCAGGTGCGTTAGCTAGTAATAGCTAAGTAAGCCTCGGGGCTCCTCAAGGACCCTTTCATTTTAGTAAAACGATATTTTAGTCACTAGAATCAAATTGCATAAGTTAGAATGAAAAAACATCATTATGCCTTTAAAACAATAAAGTACATAATGCAAGCTTTTGAAATAATTTAACCTTATGACGATTTTGTCTAACTCTAATTTAGGTTACGACATTTCAAGATTTAGTTAAAAGTTGTTACATCTTTGTTTAAATATTTATAAGTAATCTATACAACAGATTATGAAAATGATTATCATACTTTGCTTAGTGTTAGCATGTTTTAATTACATTTAATGATTCTGCAAGACAAATACAAGCAGTTAGTGCTACTTGGAAAATTTTAAATTTTAGTGAATTTTCGGGGATGTTACATGTGGTATCAGAGTGCAAGTTCAAATACTAGGCCTAAAGTGGCTCATGCACACAAATGAAAATCTATAACAGAATTACAAATTACTGATTTAAATTATTTTGTTTTCAGTTTCAGCATTTATAATTTAAGTCTGCAGGTATGGAAGGACCAACAGAGTCGGCTGAGGACAGGTCCCTTAATAACGAACAGAATAATAATGAACAAGGACACATTAATACAGAAAGTCTATTTGTCGAATTGAATGATAATTCATCTGAATTATTAAGGACTGTAAAAGATTTGAAAATTGAGATAAAAACAGTTAAGGAAGAAAATGAACAAATCTTGAAAGCTCAAGAGGAGCTGAATCACATCCTGCTGAATAATCTTCATCAAAATGATCAAGATAAGAAAACAGAAAATAATGTTGAATCTGGAACAATGTCCTATCCACGTAAGGATAAAAAGATAAAATTGACTAATTATGACAGCAGTTCATCGTCTGAATTTGATGAAAGGGCACATCGGAAAAAGCATAAGTACTCTAGTGATAGTAGCGACGGTGATTGCTACACTAAGAAAAATAAGTACAGGCCCTACAAAGAAATTTCTGGCGAGTTTAAAAATATCAAACCAGCAACTTTTAATGGAGAAACATAAAAGAGCGAGACAGCTGAAGCATGGTTGTTCGGTATGAACAAATATTTCCATATTTATAATTACTCAAGTCATCTAAAAACTAAAATGGCAATTTATAACTTAACTGGAAAAGCGGACATCTGGTGGCAAGATCTGAAACGAATTAAAGGTTTAAAAGAGAAAAGTGTAAATTGGAGTAATTTTAAGAAATATTTTAAAAGAAATTTTTTGTCAGAACAATATTATGAGGAATGAGTTAAGGAATTTTATGAGTTAAATCTACGTGCTATGGATATGAGAGAGTTATGCAGCAAGTTTCTTAATTTATTAAGGTATGTGCCTTATTTTGTTGAAGAAAATCCCAAGGTACAGAGGTTTCTGAGCTACTTGCCCTCTCACATAAAAGACATAATTGAATATGATAGTCCTTGAACTCTTGAAGAGACCATGGGAAAGGAAACCATATGTTATGAACATAATAAGAGAAGAGAAGGCATACCAAGCTGGAAAACAAAAAGGCCTAACAACTTTGAGCAAAGGAAGAAACAATTTTCTTTTAATCATAATTTTGGGAATAATAATTCATGTAATTATTCTAACAAATTTTTTTTAGGAAATAATGTAGCAAGTAATACATAGTCAAAATTTACAGCTGCAAGGAAAAGTGAACCACCTTAAAACTTTTTTAAAATTAATGAACAGAAACAACCTATTAAGTGTTGGGAATGTCAAGGACCTCACTATGCGTCGAACTGCCCACTCAGAAAGAAGGGTGTCAACAACATACACACTCTACAAGAGGAGGCTACTATTGGTGACTTGGCAAGGGAGATGCCCAGGATAAATGCAGCTTTGGAGAACAGGCAAGCATATCATCAAACTTCCATGGTTGAAGTGGAAGGTATGTTAAAGGATAAACCTATTTCTATTTTGATTGATCCAGGGGCAAGTCTTAGATAAGTTTGATAAATCATGGTTGGTTCAATTAGCTACTAGCACAGAAAAGAAAAGTGACTGATTATGTAAAAGAATGTGAATTGTTGATGAGTAAGTTTAGAACTCATGTTAAACTAAATGTGTTACCTTTAGGATCTTATGACATTCTGATTGGAATGGATTGGTTAGAAAAGCATAGAGTTGTACTAAATTGCTCTGAAAAGACTTTTACTTGTTTAAGTGATGCATTTGAAACTGTAATGGTAAAAGGGATTCATAAAAAGATATCTGTTAGGAAAATTTCTGCATTACAAGTTAAGAAAGCTATTCAAAAGGAGTGTAAGTTGTTTGTTGTAAACATAATCAATAATGAACAGTTTACTAATGAAGACAAGTTAAAGCTGGAAGACATACCCATTCTTAAGGAATTTTCTGATGTATTACCGGAAGAAATTCCAGGACTACCTCCGAAAAGGGAACTCGATTTCACCATTGAGTTAGTACCAGGAGCAGTACCTAACTAAAAGGCTCCTTACAGAATGAACATTTTGGAGCTGAATGAACTTAAGTCACAGCTTAAAGAATTGATTGATAAAAATTATATAAGACCTAGTGTGTCTCCATGGGGAGTGCCTGTAATTTTTGTTAAAAAGAAGGACGGAACTATGAGTTTATGCATAGATTATCGTCAGCTTAATAAAATGACCATAAAGAACAGGTATCCTCTACCCCGCATTGACGATCTGTTTGATCAACTGCGTAGTGCAATGATATTCTCTAAAATAGATTTAAGTTCAGGGTACTACCAAGTTAGGATTAAAGATGACGACATCTTTAAGACTGCATTCATAACTAGCTATGGACACTACGAGTTCGTGGTTATTCCCTTTGGGCTATCCAACGCTCCAAAAATCTTCATGTGTTTAATGAACAACGTGTTACATAAGTACCTGGATAAATTTGTAGTGGTTTTTATTGATGATATTCTAATTTATTCTAAGATGAAAGAGGAACATGACGAACATTTAAAGATAATTTTACAAGTGTTAAAGGAACACCAACTGTATGCTAATTTCATCAAATGTGATTTTTATAAAGATAAAATACAGTACCTAGGGCATGCAATATCCAAGTATGGGATTGCAGTATACCCAGACAAGATAAAATCAATTAATGAATGGACTACCACGAAAGACGTAATTGGTGTATGATCTTTTATGGGAAGCACATGTTACTATCGTAAGTTTATCGAAGGATTTTCTAGGATAGCAAATCCTATAACATCTTTACAAAAGAAAGGTAAGAAATTTGTATGGGATCAAAGATGTGAAGAAAGCTTTAAGAAACTAAAAGTGTTATTAACAACATCAGCTATTTTAAAAATTGTTGATCCCAACAAAGATTTCATAGTATACACGGACGCATGCAATGACGAACTTGGTGGGGTCTTAACACAAGAAGGTCACGCTATTGCATATGAATCTAGAAAGTTAAAGATTCATGAGAAGAACTATGCAACTTACGACCTTGAGTTGGCTGCTGTAATACATGCATTAAAAATGTGGCGACATCATTTAATTGAAAGAAAGTTTATCTTAAGGACTGATAATAAAGGATTAAAATACTTGTTGGATCAACCGAATTTGAACGCAAGGCAAGCTAGGTGGCTAGCTTTCCTTAGCGAGTACGATTTTGAGATTCAGTACATAAAAGGAAAGGAAAATAAGGTTGCTGATGCATTAAGCAGAAACACAAAAATAAGTTTTGTTTTAGCAATCAGCACATATAAATCTGATCTGGAAAATCAGATTAAGGAAAGAATCAGAATGGATGTAAAATATCAGAATTTACTTAATAAAATTGTTGAAGATAATACTGAAAATTGTATAAAAGATTACAGAATTGATGAAAGAGGGTTACTGTTGTATAAAAACAGACTTTATGTACCTAATATTGTTGAAATTA
Organism: Larix kaempferi; assembly: GCA_027924585.1. NCBI lineage: Eukaryota > Viridiplantae > Streptophyta > Pinopsida > Pinales > Pinaceae > Larix > Larix kaempferi. The sequence continues at coordinate 4,152,312 of BSBM01000422.1, read as the reverse complement.
AGTTGTTGATTTTAAATGAATTGCATAAAAGTCCATACTCAACACTTCTTAGTTACCAGAAAATGATAACCATGCTGAGAAAATATTATTTTTTTCCATGTATGAAAAGTGAAATAGCTGAATATATTGCTAAGTGTATAGAGTGTCAGCAGGTAAAGGCTGAACACCGACACCCAGTTGGTTTGTTGCAGCCACTACTTATTCTAGATTGGAAGTGGGACATAATTAGTATTGATTTTATTACTGGTTTACCTAAAAATAAAAAACATAATGATTCCATAATGGTAGTTGTGGATAAGCTCAACAAAGTAGCCCACTTCATACTTGTTAAGACAACTCACAAGGCCGCTAACATTGCTGAAATTTTTATGAAGCATATTTTTCGTTTGCATGGTATTCTGAAAATTATCATTTCTGATAGAGACTCAAAGTTTACAGGAAATTTCTGGAAATCTTTATTTAAAGTTTTAGATACTACTTTGAATTTCAGTACATCATTTCACCCACAATCAGATGGGCGGACTGAAAGAGTTAATCAAATTCTTGAGGACATGCTAAGAATGTATGTTAGAGATCATCCAGGTAAATGGGAGGATTATTTACATCTTGCTGAATTTACTTATAATAACCATTATCAAGCTTCAACAAAGCTGAGTCCCTTTGAAATTTTATATGGAAGAAAATCTAATACTCCTATCTCTTGGAGAAATCCAGTTGACGTTGAAATATTGTAACTTCAAAGAATATTATATTTGTATTTTATTATTCCGGAGATGGTACATTCCTTCGTGGTGACCCTATTGTATATCCAAAGATTTTTATTCCTCCGAGAGAATGTGATAACTAGGGTTATTAGATCTCTCATGTGAGGTCGGCCCCGAGTTTACTATTTGGGGGTTATTAGCCTCTCCTAGGAGAGGTCAGCCCCATTAGGGTAAAAAGTTAGTCGGGAAACAAGTATAAGTAGAGGAGGTATGTTCCTCACTTATCTCATTCATTCATCCACTTGTGAGTAGTGCACAAGAGAGAGAGCTCTGCATAGGAGGAGAAGGAGCTCTTGTTGAGGACTACATCTTGTATTGGGTTGATTATCTATATTGAGGAAAGCTTTGATGGGTTTTCTACCCCATGAGGGTTTCCCAGGGTAAATATTTATCTATCTTGTGATTGTGTTTCTTCCAGTGATATTGCTAGTTAAATTAGGCTAAACTTAACATGGTATCAGAGCTAGCCTGAATATGACATCTTTCACAAGGTAAAAATACATCTCTCTCTTCCTCTAGTGAAAATTAGGGTTTCTGCAAAAGTTAGATTTTTTGGAATCTGATTGCACGGCTGGATAGCCCTCCTCAAAATTGAAGTTTTGAGCCTTGGATCAAGATTTTTGGTTGGGTAGAACTTCGGTAAAGTCAAACCCTAGTTTGACCAAAAGTGTAGAAAACCAGAAAAACTGCGCACCTGTGCACTAGAAAACTAGAAAAGAGAAGACCAGAAAACTAGAAATTCTGTTGCATATCCGGAAGGTGTAAAGTTGAAGTTTCCAGAAGCTTATCACACTAGAATTATCAATTCAATCAAGATCATCTCCTGGTAAGTACTATTCTATCTTTTGAAACTTCAATCTTTGTGACCTCCTAGATAAGATGGCTCCAAACATTAAGCTTGAAGACAAGCTAGAGGGTATAGAAAATTTCTGGGCATGGAAATACAAAATTGGTCTCATTCTTGAAGAGAATGATCTTGTCCAATATATCAAAGATGAGGTTGCAGAACCTGCGGAAGATGAAGCCAAAGAAAAGTATAGGAAGGACCTGATTAGGGAAAAGAGAATCATTGTCGATTATATAAAAGACCACTTGATTCCCCAAGTGGCATCCAAGAAGACCCCAAAGGAGATGTATGATGCTCTTTCCAGAATGTATGAGGGAAAGAACATCAATAGGAAAATGAATCTAAGAGCTCAACTGAAGAGCACCAAGATGAATAAAGGAGAATCCATTCAAGACTATTTCTCAAGGGTTTCCCAACTCAAGGAACAACTAGATGCAATTGGAGATACCCTTGACGAAGATGAACTAGTCATGACTGCTCTAAATGGTCTAACTAGACCTTGGGAGTCATTCATCCAAACTATGTGTGCAAGAAAATAAAGTATGAAGTTTGATGTGATATGGGAGGATTGCATTCAAGAAGAGGCTAGGGTAGCGAACAGAGAACCCCTGCTCAAAGAAAATGATCAAGCTTTGGCCACTCACACTCGAAGAAGAAGGAGTCACTACAACTCCATGAAGAATGGCCATAAGGAATCTCACCCTCCACATATATTTCAAAAGAAGGAAGGAGTAAGCTCAGAAAGAGACCACTCCTTAGTTAAGTGTTATAATTGTCACAAACCAGGACACTTTTCTAGAAATTGTCCTTCAAATAAGAAGAAGAATTTTCACAAAAGACATCATTCACATCTAACAGAAGATGATATAGAATAAGAAGAAGAGGTGAGGCCTAAAAGGAAGAGGACCAAAGTAGAGGAAGAAGATGCAAAAGAATATGTTCTATTCTCTGCACTCTCTGGGTCAGTAACACCTGGAGAAGATACATGGCTCATTGATAGTGGTGCTTCAAAGCACATGATAGGTCAAAAGAAGACTCTCTCAAGACTTGAAGAAAAGACCTCCCCACATAAGGTATCTCTAGGATATGACTATCAATACCCCATCAAGGGAATTGGTGAAGCAAGCTACAAACATGATTTTGGAACCCCATTGAAGATGAAGGAAATTCTATACGTACCAGGTTTGAAGAAGAATTTACTTTCTATCTCAGCATTAGATAATAAAGGCTATAAGGTTGCATTCATAGATAGACAAGTACTCATGTGGTCCAAAGGAAAATCAATTGAGGATGCAATTGTTATTGGTGAAGAAGAAGTAGGTCTATACAAACTCAAGGGCCATCCAGAAGCTGCCCTTGTTCATGAAGCCACTAGCCCAAGTGAGCTATGACATAGAAGGCTTGATCACATTAATTACAAAGCACTACCTAATGTGAGAAAAGTAGTCATGGGACTACCAGACTTAAACATTGACCATGATGGCACTTGCAAAGGATGTGCAAGAGGGAAGAATTTCAAGAACCCATTTCCAAAGAGTGATACAAAGACTAAGAGTACATTGGAATTGATTCACTTAGATGTATGTGGACCAATGCCATCCACATCCTTGAGTGGATATGAATACTACCTTACATTCATCGATGACTACTCAAGGAAGACTTGGATCTATTTTCTGAAGGGAAAAGATGAAGTTTTTGGAAAGTTCAAGGAATTCAAAGCCTTGATAGAAAACCATTCAGAAAAGAAGATTAAGATACAAAGGACAAATAATGGTGGAGAATATACTTCAAAATATTTTGAAGTCTTTTGTAAGGAAGCTGGAATCGAGAGGTAACTAACTACTCCCTACAATCCCCAACAAAATGGTGTTGCAGAAAGAAAGAATAGAACCATTATGGAGGTAGTAAAGACAATGATACATGATCAAGACCTTCCCATGTATTTATGGGCTGAAGCAGCCAGGACAACAGTCTATGTGAAAAATAGACTATCTCATAGTACTCTTGATTTCAAGACCCCAGAAGAAGTGTTCACAGTGAAGAAGCCTGAGGTAAGTCACCTCAAGATATTTGGATGCCCAATATACATTCACATTCCAAAAGAAAAGAGTACCAAGCTAGATCCTTCTAGTAAGAAAGGAATATTTGTTGGATATCGTGAAGCATCCAAAGCATTCAGAATATACATGCCAGGATTCCATCATATGAAAATAAGTAGGGATGTGACATTTGATGAAGAGGCATCTCTCAAGAGGTCTAGGAAGTGCCAACATGAAAAAGTATATGAGGAAGAGGAACCTTCTAGAATTACAGAAGCTGCACCCACCCATGAAGAAACAACTCTTGAAGACCATGATATGATGGAACCATAAGAACCCCCTGTCATTGAAATTTCAAGGAAGAGAAAGCCAACATGGGAAAGAGACATTATACTAGGAGTAGAAAAATATGGAGCTTCTGAAGGCTCCACTAGGGTGAGCAAGAAACCAAAGACATTCTCAAACTATGTGGCCCTAATGTGTGATCTTGTAGATCAAGTACCCACTAGTTATGAAGAAGCAGTTCATAAGAAAGAGTGGGTAGAAGCAATGACTAAGGAATACCAATCAATAATGAAGAATGATGTTTGGGATATAGTTCTCAAGCCAAAAAGACAAGAGTGTGGTATCCTCCAAATGGATATACAAGATAAAGCATGCTGCGGATAGCAGCATTGAAAAATATAAGGCAAGGTTTGTGGCCTGAGGATTCTCTCAGAAAGAGGGAATTGACTACGAAGAAACATTTGCACCAGTGGCAAGGTACACTTCCATTAGAACCATCATGGCACTTGCATCCATGATGAAGTGGGAATTAGACCAGATGGATGTAAAGACATCCTTCCTGAATGGTGTAATTGAGGAGGAATTGTACATAGAACAACCACAAGGATTTGAGGTGGAAGATGGAAGAACCCATGTGTGCAAACTAAAGAAGGCATTGTATGGACTGAAGCAAGCTCTCAGAGCTTGGTATGGAAGAATTGACAGTTTCCTGACAAGCTTGGGATTTACCAAGAGTAAAGTTGATCCTAATCTTTATCTCAAGGTTATGAATGATGAACCTATCATATTGTTGCTATATGTGGATGATTTATTTCTGATAGGAAATGAGAAACGGATTATCGAATGCAAGAAGAAGCTCTTTGTAGAATTTGAGATGAAAGATATCGGATTGATGCACTACTTCTTAGGTCTAGAAGTATGGCAAGGCCCAGAGGGAATATTTCTCAACCAGGGAAAGTATGCTGTGGAAATCTTGAAAAGATTTGATATGTTGGAATGTAAGGCCATGGCCACTCCCATGGATTCTAACTTGAAACTATTAGTAGATGACTCATCAGAGTTAGTGGATATGATTCTATACAGACAGATTATTGGGTCAATGATGTATTTAATAAATACCAGACCAGACATATGCTTTGTCGTGAATACCGTGAGTCAATATCTAGTAGAACCTAGACGAGTTCACCTAGTAGCTGCAAAGAATGTGATGAGGTACTTAAAGGGTATGATAGACTTTGGTCTATGTTATCTTGGAAATCATGGTCTCAGATTGTATGGATACATAGATGCTGATTGGGCAGGAAGTGTATTAGGCAGGAAGAGCACATTGGGAGGATGTTATTGTCTCGGATCTGCCATGATCTCATGGTTTAGCAGGAAGCAGTCCAGTGCAGCTCTCAGTACAGCTGAAGCGGAATATATTGCTACTTGCTCTACTAGTTGTGAAGCAATATGGCTTCGGAAGTTGTTATTTGGTTTATTTGACTTAGAGATGGAATCGACTGAGATCCTGTGTGACAACCAGAGTTGTATCAAGATGACAGAAAATCCAGTGTTCCATGATAAGTTAAAGGACATAGAGATCCGATATTTCTATATATGGGATATGGTGCAGAAATGAGCTATCAAGCTCGAGTATGTAAGCATTGATGACCAAGTTGCTGATATATTGACCAAACCTCTGTCTCGAGTAAAGTTTGAGTATTTCCGAGACAAGCTTGGTGTAGTTTAGAAGGACCCTCCTCGAAAGGGGGAGTGATGTGGTCACTATTGATGAGATTGCCTGCATCGACGATGAGGTCGATGATGTGGATACCTATATTGGCGATACCGACAGTGAGGTTGGTAAATGGTCCTTAGACAGGGTCTAAGTTGATGAGTGGATTGTATCATCCTTGAAGACATTTTCTAAAAAAGAGATCCGTAGACATATGTCTCCGAGAAAGAAGAGGGATTGTATCATCCCCGGACTTCGGTTCGAAAATTGATCCATAGACATATGTCTCCGAGAAAGAAGAGGGATTGTATCTTCCCCGGACTTCGGTCCCAGAATTGATCCGTAGACATCTGTCTCCGAAAATTGATGATAGGACTGCATCGTCCCTGAAATTTTAGTTCAAAATGTACGTGATAAATCCTAGATTTGATCTAGGTCACTTCCAGTATGAAAAAGGACTCGCTCTGTGGTGATAAATCCTAGATTTGATCTAGGTCACATCCAATATGAAAAAAGACTGGCTCTGTGGTGATAAATCCTAGATTTGATCTAGGTCACATCCAGTATGAAAAAGGACTGGCTCTGTGGTGGTAAATCCTAGATTTGATCTAGGTCATATCCAGTATCAAAAAGGACTGGCTCTATGGTGGTAAATTCTAGATCTAATCTAGGTCACATCTAGTATGAAAAAGGACTGGCTTTGTGGTCGGGACTGTATCGTCCCTAGACATGAGATTTGTCTTAAAAGGATCATGGACTGCATCGTCCCTAAACATGAGATTTGTCTTAAAAGGATCAGCATTGATCATCCTGTAAGTAGATCTGGATTGTATCGTCCATAGACATGAGAGATGTCTTAATGTGAGTAGGATTGATCATCCTGGAATTGGATCTTGTATATTGCAGAGTATGCTGCGATGATGATGATGTAGATCGAGATGATCCAGATGCTATATGATCCATATGCTGTAGATTGAGATGATCCAGATGCTGTAGATCGAGATGATCTAGATGTTGCAGATCGAGATGATCTAGATACTGTAGATTGAGATGATCCAGATGCTGTAGATCGAGATGATCCAGATACTGTATGATACAGATACTATAGATCAAGATGATCCATATGCTGTAGATCGAGATGATACAGATGTTGTAGACCGAGAGATCCAGATGATGATACTGTAGCTGTTCGGGTGTTGCAAAAGATGAAGACTCAGTATTGAAGATGTTGATGTTCCAGTATTGAATATCTTGAAGATATTCCAGTAATTGTTTGATTTACTGATGATGTATAAAGAAATCTTCCAATAATTTATAGATGTATCATGTACCATGTAGTTGATGACTCCTTGCTTTTGCAGATGTTGTTATAATATCCTTCTTGTTAATGGGGAGTGTTGAAATATTGTAACTTCAAAGAATATTATATTTGTATTTTATTATTCCAGAGATGGTACATTCCTCCGTGGTGACCCTATTGTATATCCAGAGATGTTTATTCCTTTGAGAGAATGTGGTAACTAGGGTTATTAGATCTCCCATGTGAGTTCGGCCCTGAGTTTACTATTTGGGGGTTATTAGACTCTCCTGGGAAAGGTTGGCCCCATTAGGGTAAAAAGTCAATTGGGAAACAAGTATAAGTAGAGGAGGTATGTTCCTCACTTATCTCATTCATTCATTCACTTGTGAGTAGCGCACAAGAGAGAGAGAGGTCTGCATAGGAGGAGAAGGAGCTCTTGTTGAGGACTAAATCTTGTATTGGGTTGATTATCTATATTGATGAAAGCTTTGCTGGGTTTTCTACCCCATGAGGGTTTCCCAGGGTAAATCTTTGTCTATCTTGTGATTGTGTTTCTTTCAGTGATCTTTCTAGTTAAATTAGGCTAAACTTAATAGTTGACAGGTTAATGCTAGGACCCGATTTGTTAAGAGATTTGGAACTAACCATGAAACAGGTTCAAGGAATTTTAAAAATTGCACAAGATAGACAAAAAAGTCAGTCAGACCTAAAAAGAACAATGAAGGAGTTTCAAGTTGGTGGACATGTGTTCCTCAAGGTAAAACCTAAGAAAAGTTCCCTAAGATTGGCAAGTTGTGCTAAATTAGCACCAAGGTAGTGTGGACCTTTTGAAATCTTGTCCAGGGTAGTACAAGTGGCATATCAGTTTGGATTGCCACCAAATCTTAAAATACATAATGTATTTCACATCTCTCTTTAAAAAAAATATGTGCATGATACTACTCATATGATTAATTGGAATGATGTACAGGTGGAACCAGAAGGATATTTTTTGGTGGAACCAGACTGTATCCTTGACAAGAGGGAAATTTTGCTTCGTAATCGTACCATTGGATAGGTTAAGGTGTAGTTGAAGCACCTTAGTCCGATTGAAGCAACCTGGGAATTGGAAAGTAATATGTGGGTGACATATCCAATGTTGTTCCAGGAGGAACAAGAGGATGATGAATAAAGAAATATTGAGGACGATGTTGAACTTAAGAGGGGGTGTTTATCACATACCCAAGTTCTAGACATTTTATGTTATTGATAAAACATTATGATTTATATTTATTGTAAATTTTTATGATTATTGACCAAGTGGGGTCATGGATGACTGTAATTAATTACTTTGAATATTTTATTAATAAATAAAAGTGGAGACAAATATTTAGAGGAGACTGTTGAATGAGTGTTCACTGACCCACTAGGGAGAATGGACTGTGGTGGAGAGCACATTGACACTTGGCAACATCCTCAACTCACTTCTAACTATTGCAGGTGGAAACTTCCCTACTTTTGCGGTCATGTTCCCCAAGAAAGTGGAACTGAGCAGGTGGCTCATTTATTGAAATAAACTGACCAAAAGGCCTTGATTAACTTCAAAGAATATAGCTCACCTGGGTCGATCTATGATCCCAAGTAGTAAAACTGTATCCTGTTAACACATAAATAACTTCTGATTAGAATTCATAATTTAAAATAAGAATTTGAGTAAATTAAGATGCTAGAAGTACAAAAGTATATGCACAAATTTTTTTTATACAGGTATTTTGGGGTTGTGGCATCAAACACCTGGAAAGAGTGCTATTGTGCCATCTCCAGAACTAGGGTTTTGCTTAGTGAAGGCCATGCCAAATTTTCTCAAGGGGGTAATTTCTGATCCGAAGGATCCCGAGTTAGCATGTCCATCGTGAGAACATCCACAATGTGCATATGCACATGTGGGAGCTGAAATAATCCAAGTCTGCTCATTGGTTTGGGTTTCGTGCCCCCTAATAAAACCCTCAAAGTGTCCGTGAATGGCCACGGGGTGCCTGAAAAAAATTCCCATAGCACAAAAACTGTGACTCCGGTCGCGAATCCGTCAATTCCAATGGATTCAGTACATTGGGTTTCATCTATGTGAGCCCCCACACCGTTCCTCAAATGCCCGGAAACGGTATTATTGTTGCATCTCCGGAACTAGGGTTTTGCTTAGTGAAGGCCATCTCAATTTTGCTCAGGGGGGTCATTTCTGATCTAATGACTCCTGGGTGTGCGTGGACATTGTGAACATATCTAAACTGGCCATATTCATGCATGGGATCTGATGGAACCTCGTTCTTCTTGCCGGTTCGAGTTCCGTTCCCCCGGAGCAAATCCCCAAAGCGTTTGTGAATGGCCACGGGGTGTGTGGAAAAAATTCCCATAGCACCAAAACCGTGACTCTGATCGTGAATCCGTCGATTCCGATCGATTCAGGACATCAGGTTCTAGGTGTGGGATCCCCCCCACTGTGACCCAAATGACCGAAAATGGTGTTATTGTGCCATCTCTGGAACTAGGGTTTTTCTTAGTGAAGGCCATGCCAATTTTTCTCAAGGGGGTCATTTCTGGTTCGATGGCTCTAGGGCTTGCATGGCCATTGTGAACACCTCCACACTTTCCATATGCACGTGTGGGAGCTGATGGAAACCCATTCCGTTATCTGGTGCAAGTTCCTCCCACACAAAAAATCCTCAAAGCATCCGTGAATGGCCACGGGGTTCTTGGTAAAAATTCCCATAACACCAAAACCATGACTCCGATCGTGAAGGATTTGATTCCGATGAATTCAAGACTCTGGTTTCTAGCTTGTGGTATTCACCCCACCGTGACCCAAACGCCTGGAAATAATGATATTGTGCCATCGCCGGAACTAGGGTTTTTCTCAGTGAAGGCCATGGCAATTTTGATCAAGGGGGTCATTTATGATCGAATGTCTCCTAGGCATGTGTGGCCATTGTGAACACCTCCGTATTGGCCATATGCACATGTGAGAGCTGACGGAACCTCGGTCCGCTCACTGGTTTGAGTTTTGTGCCCCTGGAGCAAATCGTCAAAGCGTCCCTAAATGGCCATGGGGTGCCTTGAAAAAATTTCCATAGCACCAAAAACATGAATCCAATCGCAAATACGTCAATTCCGATGGATTCTAGATGTCAGTTTTCAGCTAGTGGACCTCCCACACTATGCCTCAAACTCCTGGAAATGGTGCTATTGTGCCATCTCAGAAAGTAGGGTTTTGCTCAATAAAGGCCATGCCAATTTCGCTCAAGGGGGTCATTTCTAATCCGATAGCTCCCCGACGTGTGTGGACATTGTGAAAACCTACACACTTGCCATATGCACATCTGGGAGCTGATGAAACCCTGTTCTGATTGCTGGTTCGAGTTCCGTTCCCTTGGAGAAAATCCTCAAAGCCTCCATGAATGGCCACGGGGTGCCAGTTTGAAGTGATATAAACTTCTGAAACCCACAAATAATTCTATAACTCCCACGAATTCTTGAAAAGCTACATATTTGATAATTGATGAATAATAGATGATGATTTACATTTACAATGGCCAGAGATATATAAGTCCCTTCATGACTTTCCAATGTAAAGTCACGACTCTTTGATAATTATTAATTATTAATTGTTAATTATCTATTAATATTAATATTAATATTATTAATATTAACATTAATGTTAAGATATATTATTAATATGTTTATATATTTTTTATATAACATTGCCTCTCTCTTAGAAAGGCTTTGTCCTCAAAGCCTTATAATGTTGTCGCACAGTTCCTTGTGATGTTGTAGCTGACGAAACATGTCGATACGAACTTCTAAGTGTAGAACATAAATTTTGATATGTTGAAGGATCAATCCAACCAAAATTAATTTGTTGCTGACTGTTGGGATTCTCTGTTGGCCTGTCGTCAGGAGCTTTGAGCACATTAGTACCATTATCTTTCGATAATTCCCACTTTTTAGGATACTGGTTTATATGGTTGGGGTGTCGATAGGGAGTTATTGTTGTTTGTTTTTTTACCAGATTGTCTTCTTTCTGAACTATGACGAGGACTGAATTTGTATTTGCATCTTTTTTCTCAACGTATATTTTTGAGTCCAAGGGATTTGATTTTATCTTTTGAATTTGCTCCAACTTATTGTCTAACAAGTCTTTTCCTTTGTAAGATTTCGGGTCATTTCTTCTTTTGCTTTCTTATCATCTTTAAGCTTCTGAATTTGATCCATTAGATCTTGTTTGTGCCTCTTGAGGTGACCATTTTTTTCAATGTTTTCTAATAGTTTCTTCTAAATATCTCGATTCTCCTCTTCTAGCTTTTGATTAAGTTGTGCTTTATCCTTCGTCTTTTTTATTTGAAGAAACAATTTCTGATTATGATCTCTTAAACGAGAGATCTCTTCTTCTTTTTCTGTGACAATCTTTTCAACTTCTTCCTGCTTATTTTGTTTTGACTTCTGATTACCCTATGAAATTATCTTTGATATATCCTTTAAGTCTTAAGATGTTGGAGCTTCTAAATCTGACTTTATTGTAATATCTTGAAATGTGATTCTCTTCTGCTTATGGGAAAAAGTAAGAAACTTATTTTCAACATTTAAAATGAAGGTCCCCAATGTTTTAATCCAAGGTAACCCCAAAACTATGTCACCATCAAAACTCCATAAGGAACTAACAGTGAATTGAGAGATGACCATATAATCTCCAACATTCAATTCTAATCCACTTATTTGAAATTGCTTTTTGTTCCAAAGGTCTAGCCTTTCACTTATATTTGATTCAGGAATCACTAAATGGTTAGCAAATTTAGCACTAATATAATTATTTATTTCACTAGGGGCAATAGAAATGGTGACATCCTTCCCTGCAAGTGTCCCTTTAACTCTAAATAGTATTGAGACATTCATCAGTTCATCAATGAGGTCCTAGGAAACCTTCCGTTCTTTTCAACATTAAAATCCATCTTCTTGAGTTTTCTTTGAAATTTATTCAATATCTCCTTTTTTATAATAAACAATATTCAAAATGATTCTTCTTCTAATATTATTTTCCCCTTAATATATGTAAAATGGTGTAGATTGGGTGGTTGGGAGGAATGATTGTTACATTGCCCACCTAGGTTCAAATCTCACTTTTTGTTTGTTGTTGGAGAATAAAACCAAAACCACTTATTAAGAAACCACGTGCAGTTTCACTTCTTTTTTTTACTTTTCTTTTTCTTAGGACAAGGTCCTATTTTTTAGAAAAACTTTACTTTTACTTTTTTTTTTCCCTTTTTACTTCTTCTCACTTCTTTTTTTAATTTTTTTTTATTTTCTTAGAACAACTTTACTTTTACTTTTTTTATCTCACTATCTTTCTTTTATTTTTATTTATATTTTTTTTAGGTCAAAGACCTAATTTGGAGAAACTCCCGAAATTATTTGGCCAAAGGCCAGATCATCCAATGAGGCTTTGATACCACTGAAGTGATATAAAATTCTAAAACCCACAAATAATTCTATAACTCCCACGAATTCGAAAAGCTACATATTTGATAATTGATGAATAATAGATGATGATTTACATTTACAATGGTCAGACTTATATAAGTCCCTTTGTGACTTTCCAACGTAAAGTCATGACTCTTTGATAATTATTAATTATTAATTGTTAATTATCTATTAATATTAATATTAATGTTAAGAGATATTATTAATATGTTTATATATATTTTTTATATAACACAGTTGTCTGTAGATTTGTTTTTGTCTGGTTTCTAGGGCTAGATCAGGGTCTATAAGCTATATTAGGTTGTATATGGTTAGATTATTCATGTGGGGATATGTTACATCTCTAGGGATAGATAAGTATTCTATATTAGGTCTCCAGGGTTCTAGCTCCACATTAGGCTTTCTAAGGCTAGATTTGTTTTTGTCTCGTTTCTAGGGATAAATCAGGGTCTATAAGATAGATTAGGTCCTATATGGCTATATTAGGTCTCCGGGGATACGTTATGTCTCTAGGTCTAGATAATTATTCTAGATTAGGTTTCCAGGGTTGTAGGTCCACATTAGACTTTCCAGGGTTACATTTGTCTTTGTCTAGTTTCTAGGGATAGATTAGGGTCTATAAGCTATATTAGGTTCTATTTATTAGAAGGAACATGTAGATATAGCTTCCAACCCATATAGTGTGATTTTGAGATATTTCAGTTTGTTAGTAATTCCTCTTGTGATCAGGGTGAATGTCAAAATTATTGATCTAGTAGCTTAGGAGCATGTACGGATGATTGTACCTCCCAAGATATTTATATCATTTGTTTCTTCCATCCATGAGACTTCCAATTATCTAGAGTAGGAGAGGTGTGATGATGAGATTGAGATGGATTATCCCTTGAATGGTTTGAGATGGATTGTATCACAAGAGATGGTATGTGATTGATATGCACACTTGTAATAACTTTCTCAATGGATCTCAGACGTCATATTGTCATTGGATTAGCATTATTCTCTGATCAATTAAGATCTCTAGCCTCAATGGAAGACACCTTTAATGGTGGCCACATGGAGTATTCACTTGGTGGGAGAACACCCTACAAGACACATGGATCAATGTGTATTGTGGACGAGGGACACAATACCTAGATAGCATATGGCGCCATGGTTTCCTTTTTGGAGAATTGGAGATGAATTGATGGTGTTTCCTTACATATGTACATATGTACTCTATAAGTGGAGAACTTTACTAGTGCGTGGCTCAATTATGTTTATTCCCTGGAGTGCTATCCTCCATTATATATATGTTATATAAGATGAGTTTTCAATCTTTTTTATGAATGTGAAGTTTTCCTAAAGGGATGGAAACTTTAATTGAAGTGATTGGTGTAAAACATATAATGGTGTAAAACATCAATGTATTGTAATATTAACTTAAACATAACTTAAACATCAAATAAACGATATAAGATAACATGATCTACATAACATGAAATAAACTATCTAACATAACAAGAAATAAACTTTCTAGCATGAATAACATTAGACATGCATGAATACATAATCACATGGCTATACTATGTACCTCAATAAATTAGGACTTCTGGATCCTCTCTATTTTTTATTGTCTCAAACAACCTCTCTTGCTCTGCATGAGGTAGTAAGTAGTGTACCTTGTTTGATAACTTCGATGACATTGTTTGTAGTTGGATGTTTGTACCAATGCTCAAGTGTCTAAAGTGATACACCTGTGAACCTGGTATACAATCCATGTATGTGTAGCCGTAATATCCACCATTTTGACCCTTGTAATATTTTGGGCTATAATGTAAATAATGTATGCATATTATGTATGATTCCTAGCATGGAGATGAAGGCCAAGGCCCCACTAGTGAACACTCGATCTAGAAGAAGCAAGTATTTGATATTATGCTACCCATGTGCTAGTGAACCATGGGAATTGTAAATATGCATTTTAATATAAATACCCACAACTAGCTATGCAATGCAACAAGAGATGGGGGCATGATATTACAAGGAATTGGGAGGGAGATACTCAAACCCTTGAGCCAATGAAGTCAAGCCAAGTGTCAATGAGAAAACCCATCAACCATCAACTACCCATATTGACTTTGGTGCCCAATCATTCATTTCTCCCAAGAGTTGGGTGAAATAGTAAATGCCTTGGGGATTAGGGAGGTATGGCTGCCCAAATTCGAGTATGGGCAAGCCACCCTCATGGAAAATCGTGTTTCTCCTTCTTGGGCTAGAAAACACCCACGAATTACCTTCCCAAGTCATTATTTCATGACTAGACTTCACTCTCTCACATTTTTGGAGCTTGCTGGGCATTTCTCTCATGGAGTATGCTATAAACTCACTGTTTTTCAAGCTGAGAAGGGCATTTTTGTGATGGATGGACTATGGGGAAAGAAGAGAATCCATTGGGAAGCTCAACAGATAAGTTTGATAGATTGTTGTTTCCTTATTGTTGTGAAATCATTTTTGAACTTTCCAGAATTGGTTTTCATTATCGAAAAAATCATTTTTGTGAACCTAGTAGTTATCTCCTACCTTAGAAATCACTTTTGAATGTTTCCATCAATTGTGTGACCGTGTATGTGCCAATTTCAGGTACCAACCTGTCACAGTTCTGCCCAAAAATCGTGTTGGTTCCCTGCTGCCAGTTAATGACTGTGTGAAGGTCATTTTGGCCTTTGAATGCCCAAGCCTTTGCCCTCTCACGCAGTCTGAGCTAGCTGGGGATTTCCCCATCACTTTTTTTGTCTATCTCCTACATTTTTCCATGCCTCAAAACTCGTTTTTGTATTACACAATGGCTGGGAGGAAGGGAGCCACGAATTTGGGGTTTATGGAGGCCTTTTTTGTCCCTTGAGTGCCCCCAAACATTTTCTGGAAACAGTTTTTCTCTCCCAGGGTGATTCCCCAATTGCCATTTCATTTTTGGTTACTAAATGCTTTTTCTTCATGCCCAAAAATTGTGATTTTTCTGTTATGTGTATCCATGCTTAGTTTTGAGTTGCTGTGAGTTAAGAAACGTTGGGGTTGAGATGGGTATCCATTGCTTTGGGATGTGATGAGCTTGAGAGTCCCCTTTTCCTTGTAGATATCATGCCCAACTCGGGGGTGGTCTCTGAGTGTTGAAATAGTACAGGCTGGGCACAGACCTACGGTTGGGAGGAACGTTGCAGCTACATAGCTAGTTGTATGGGACAATTGCACGACAAAGATAAGTGTTTCTATTTATGTGTTTTGCCTCTGTAGTGTTTAAATTAAATGAATGATATTGATATATTGGATGCATATGAAATTATGTGTGTGGATGAGTTTATCTCCGCTGTGCATGCTTGTTGAATTTACATATGCACACATGGGTTTTTAATTGTATGAATCTAATGAATGGGCTGAGTTTGTTTAAAAAGCCCCATAGATTGGCTTCATGTTCCCTTCCTAAAATTCGATAGATGGGTGGGGATGTGACAGAATGGTGTCAGAGCCCATGGTTACAACACTGAGGCTGATGGGCCGACATCCACACAATAAATTAGAAAAAATATGATTTTGTGTGTTATGCATGGGGCATGTTGTTGTGTGTTGGTTGTTGTTTGTTGCTAATTGCTATGCATATGAGATAACGCATCATGTGCTTGAGGCCTTGATGAATTATGACTCCTTGTCCCTTGGATGTCCATGATGATTTGAATGCATGAAATTGAATGTTGGGCATGGTTGGTATGCGTTTTTGTGTGTTAATTTCATGATTGAAAGCTTGAACAATTGGTTGTTACAACCCCATATCTTAATGATGTTTGTTAATTACAATGAACCAACATTTATGTGGCTGATTGATGGTTTTCAGAAGTGAGGAAATATTGCGAATTATGCCCTTATGCTCATGAGTTTTCCTTGCCCATGCTTGTTGGGTGCTTGAAGATTGATTGTGAATCCATTGGTTGGATTGTTGAATTTGAAATGAAAAGAAAATCCCTTTTCAGAGGTGCAAGTTCTTGGCATCCTTTCACTGTTCTGCTATATGCGAACTAGGATCTGTAAATAGCTCAACTCTGTAACGAAACATAGGACATATTTCAAGAAGAGAACTCTAATTGTCTTTGAAAATTTTGCAAAAAAATTTCTAACTGTTTTTCTGAGTTTTCTGCTAAGGTTGCGGTGACGAAAGTTAAGTTAACTTTCTGCGAACGCAACGGTGAAAGTTAGTCTAACTTTCTGCACGCACAATAGCGAAAGTTAGACTAATTTCCGTGTGTGCGGCAACAAAAATTGAGTCGGCAAAATAGTTGTTAATTCGATGCCGAAAGATAGAAAAAATTCCAAAATTTTTCCTAAGGGTTGCGGGTGGCGAAAATTAAGCTAATTTTCTGTGCGTGCGACGACGAAAATTAGGCTAATTTTCTGTGCACCTGGCGGCGAAAATAGGGATAACTCTTGCGACTCTGTCGGCAAAGATAAGCCCAAAAGCACCGCAACGGTCGATGAAATAGCTGTTAACTCTGCGCTGAAGGGAAGTGGTCGGCAGTCGCAGGGTTAGCGGCCTGAGATTTTAACCTTATCTCTTGTGACACAGCGACACTTTTTAATATAAATCGGCGCGACACAGCGACACTTTTTAATGTAAATCGGCGCAACATAGTGGCACTTTTTAATCTAAATCGACGCGACACAATCGGCGAGTTAAGGCCAGTTCCAGTGACGCACTTTGGTGAAATTTTGTGAATTTTGTGACACGGGTGGCGACTTTAGCCTTAAAGTTTGCGGCGTGGGCAGCGACTTTAGCCCTACATTTTGCGACGTGGGCAGCAATTTTATCCATAAAATATGCTACGCGGGCGGCAACTCTAGCCCTAAAGTTTGCGGCGTGGGCGGCGACTTTAGCCCTAAAAGTTTGTGACACAGGTAGCAATTTGCGATGCGGGCAGCGATTTTATCCCTAAAATTGGCGACGCGGGCGGTGATTTTAGCCTTAATGGCTGTGACACGGTCGGGGAAGAAGATGCTAAGTCCACCGAAAACAGAGGAAAATACGACATCTTTTCACTGAGATTTCAAATGCCGAAAATGGAAAATCGCCATGAAGTGTAGAAGCAGGAATTGCATAGAAAGTTTGTGGAAATGCATTGCGGAAAATCAATGGGAGCAGTAAGGCAACGCTGATGAAAGGGAAATCTCTCACATTAAACTATTTATGTTTATAACATAATAATTGTATTCTTGGAAAGTAGCAAAAATGAACGATATACATATATGTATATATTGAATTTCTACTTTGTGAGAAGATCATAGCTAATAATTACTTGTGTGCATGGTAGAGAGCCCATGAAATTGGATCAGCTATGATATGGAAGAGGAAATTCCATGCTACAATGAGGGATTGGAAAGGGAGAATTCCTTAACCCCTGTTTTTCTATCATATTCATAATTATGAAATTGTCATGCATATAAACAATGGCATAGGAATGTTGAAAATGCAAAGAGATTCCATAAATGAAATGAATATGCACCAGATGGCATATTAACAAACATTGCACAGTGCATGTGAAAATGTTTGTGCATGAATAGGACATTGCATATTGGTAAAATAGTAAGGTTTCACATATGCAATGAGCAAATTGAGATAATTATGGTGGTTGCTAATAATTAGTTGTGTCCGCATTGGTTGTAGGACAAATACAATCAAAACATGGCTAAAGAAGTTGATGACGTTGTTGCACATGACCAATGACTTTATGAAGAGAGGATGGTGCAACAAGTCCATGATCATGATGATGGCAAAAGGACTAAGTAGCTTTGGTAAGAGGCCAACTGATCAGGTAACATCAAGCGATGTTAATAACAACCATACAGGTAATGGTTATTTGTGCTTAATTGCATGAATGTTGAAAGGGGATTTGGTGAGATCCCTTCAACTATGTTTTGAACTATGATGATTTGGTTTGCATATGGTATTGAGTGCCCGAATGGGATTGTTAACCTACCAAGTATGGTGAGGTATGGATAAGTCCATGATGAAGATGGGAATATACCGTGAGCAAGAGCCAAACGATATGAGAACAGACTCATGGCTAAGCAAATCAATTTTCGTAGAAGATAGAATTGCAATTCATACTTGAATTTAATTATCAATGCCATTGACTGATTAGAGAAATCATATTTGAATTTTATTGTTAAATGCTGCTAACTGTTTGGCTATTTGATAAATGTGCCAGGAAGACACATTGTAGGAAGACCAGGAGTGATGGCCTGCAAAAGCCAAACTAGATGGGAAAGACCCCATGCTTTGGAAATGGGTTTCAGGTGAAGCGTCATTGATATTGTCTCAGCCAAACTGCATGCCGGTAAACCATGAGAGTGAGATGGTAAAGCTATGCCTAGAAGGCATGTGAGATACATCTGCAAAATGAATGAGTATTCTGTGACCCTAGACAAGAACATGCATGTCTAAATTATTAGGGTTAATATGCAGAGCATGCTCTATCTTATTTATATCATTGCATACTGCTTGAGTATGATTAGGACCTACATGGCGCACATCGGAAAGGGGGTGCACACCTTTTCTGGTGCTGGGTCATGATAGGGTTTTCAATATTGACTACACCCTAAGGGAATGGACGCATTCCTAGTGTTTCAATACTTGATAGTGAATGATATAAATTATGGTTACAAAATTGAACAACAATACTGATGAGCTGGCTTATCCTTCTTGTGTTGTCAGCCTACACATATGTTGATTGATACTGCACATTAAGAGGAAAAGTGAAGAAGGGCATGCAAAAGGACTGTATAGGAATTGGTAACCTTTCTATGCTCACACAAAATATTGCCAGAAGGGATGGACATGCCCGAAGAGCTGTCCAATAAGAAGAGGTATCATCCTTGTGTGAGTGGGGTCATGCTAACCTGCAGTCAAGAAAGTCACCTATAAAGTTCCTAAAAGGAACCACCGATTTGCACTAGAGAAGGAGTGATATCCTTGTATGAATGAAGAGTTGTGTGTGTGAAGGGTTGTGGTGCAAGAAGGTGTGGTGACATTGGTTAAGGCATAAAATCTCTATTGGGACAGTAGTAGGAGGGCAAGCGCCAAGACTGACTGAAAACCCTGAGATGCCTATGGCTCCATAGAAGAGCCTTGACCTATAATGTTCATGGCGCAGTTTCCTTCCATTAGTCGATGACCCAGATGAATGTGCTAGCTTGGCAATGGAGAGGGCCAACAATGAATGGGACTGGTTGGGCAACACCAAATGCTTGGTAAATCCAATTGGCATGAAGGTGTACTGATGAAGCATTAACTACATCTAAGTCCATAGGCGATCCCAAGGCTTGCAAAGTGAAGCAGGATCCTGTGGACCAGAGGGGAAACGCACAATACAGATAAGTATTATTTTTCATTTATGTCTTGTTTGGAATAATGAAGATTTCAGGTATAAGTCTTCTAAAAGCTAAGCTGATACACTATTGTTTCTTTGTTGGAAACCTTGGTCATTGCAGGAAAGCAAGACCCTGAAAGAACTATAAGTTATCAATAAATCTAGAGAGTAAATGAGTGGGAGATATAATTATGGAGAAATCCAGGGAGTAATTGGTTGAACGCTATAAAGTTCTTGATAAGTCTAGAGAGTGACTAGTTGGGCATTAACTACTTGATATTGTAAAGCAATGTGTATGCTGGCCCAACATTCCTTAATTAATTAATAAAACTAGTCGGAGCACTGGCCTATCATATTGCTAAAGGAAATGATTGATAAACCTAGTCGGCGTACTGGCCTGGCATTGCCTATTCGAATTCTTGTGGAGTAGCCTACGTGCTGGCCCAACATTCATAACTATGTCCATGGGAAATCCAAGGCTCGTAAAGCAAAGAAGGATACCGTGGAATAAAGTGAAGACATCCAATACAGATAAGTATTTGGTTATCTTGCAGCTTCTTGCTTATGAATATACGTGTGTATATGATTTGGTTATGATTTTTCAAACTCTTGTTTAAAGAAAAACCTTATGAAATAAACTAAACATGTGAATTGATTCAATGTTTGAGTGTAGGTATTGTTGGAAGCAAGGACCAGGAAGGCATCATAGGGATGCATATGGACATATGACCATCCTAAAGAGCTCAATATGAGAAGTAATAAAAGATGGTGCTAGTGAACATGAGTGGGTCCTAGCAACCGCAGGTTCTGTAAGCAGAATGGGAAGGGGTACCCAAGTTGAAAGCATTAGACAGACCTTAGACACTAAGTGTCATAGACAAGAAAGGAAAGCTAAAGCATTCACATTGAAGTGAAAGAGACAAAGAAGCATAAAACCACAGTGATGGTGTAGCTCCATAATAGAACAAGACTCAAAGGGGGAAACTCCTACTCTTCTCTTTCCTTTCAATTGATGCATTTATAAAACAAAAGATTGTTGAATGCATGTCATGGCTGAAAATAGATGGTGTTTAATTGCTTGAAATGAATTGTGAATGCTGAAATAGTAAATTTCCTGTGAAAGGATGAACATGAATGAGTTCATGTGTATGTTGAGAAAGCACGAAAATTGTGGAAGTCCCATGAATAAAGCGTGGACATTCCATGTCAATTGGAAAAAGAATTGACTAATTTTAATGTTTATGTTATGCTTGTCCTAACAAAGGATTTCCATGATGAATTTCATAGGTAAGAAGGTGAAACAATTAGTTGTAGCCGGCACAAGAAAGTGTTGCTAGTAAGCAAAGTGTGGTCAGTTGTTTCCATTAACCATGGTAGCAGACCAAGGGCTATTAGAATTGGATGAAAGTCTTCTTCAAATGATTGCCAGGACCCAAGAAAATCTTGGAGAGATGCTCAAGATACAGAGGAAATAGAATGAGATGAACCACAAGGTTTTGCAGGACTCTATTCGCCTACAAAAAGAGGAAAAAAGCATTCTGGTAGAAATCAGTAAAGGAAAGGAAAGTGGATCCATGAAGAAGCATTCATCCAATCGGTTGATTAAAAAAAACGTTCCAGGTGGGAACACTCAAAGGAATTTGAGCAGGAAAGGGTAAAGCAACCAATGAAATGTTGGGGATGTGGAGGAAGTCATTGCCTCCATGACTGCCCAACAATGGAACACCAAGAGGGTACTCGCCATAAAGCTTCTAGACTTGTAGATCAGCGGCAAGGTAAAGAAAGGGAAGGGATTGTTTTGGAACAATGCCCTCATGCAGAGCTAGAAGGTCCTGGCTAGCAGGAATAGTTTGTGAAGGCCAAATGACTTGATCCCGAAAACCCAAGAAAAGGGTGAAATGCAGGACAGACCTGCCATATTTTGTCAATTTTGGACATGTATATAGCGTGTATGTATTCCTAGGTATTGTAACACCGAGGACAGTGTCATTCGAAGGGGAGGGGAATGTAATGTACCCCATTTAGACCCTTGTAATATTTTGGGCTATAATGTAAATAATGTATGCATATTATGTATGATTCTTAGCATGGAGCTCAAGGCCAAGGCCCCAGTAGTGAATGATCGATCTAGAAGAGGAAAGTATTTGATATTATGCTACCCATGTTCTAGTGAACCATGGGAATTGTAAATATGCATTATAATATAAATACCCACAACTAGCTAGGCAATGCAACAAGAGATAGGGGCATGCTATTACAAGGAATTGGGAGGGAAATACTCAAACCCTTGAGCCAATGAAGTCAAGCCAAGTGTCAATGAAAAAACCCATCAACCATCAACTACCCATATTGACTTTGGTGCCCAATCATTCATTTCTCACAAGAGTTGGGTGAAATAGTAAATGCCTTGGGGATTGGGGAGGTATGGCTGCCCAAATTCGAGTATGGGCAAGCCACCCTCATGGAAAATCGTGTTACTCCTTCTTGGGCAAGAAAACACCCACGAATTGCCTTCCCAAGTCATTATTTCATGACCAGACTTCACTCTCTCACGTTTTTGGAGCTTGCTGGGCATTTCTCTCATGGAGTACGCTATAAACTCACTGGTTTTCAAGCTGAGAAGGGCGTTTTTGTGATGACTGGACAATGGGGAAAGAAGAGAATCCATTGTGAAGCTCAACAGATAAGTTTGATAGCTTGTTGTTTCCTTATTGTTGTGAAATCGTTTTTGAACTTTCCAAAATTGGTTTTCATTATGGAAAAAATTGTTTTTGTGAACCTAGTAGTTATCTCCTACCTCAGAAATCGTTTTTGAATGTTTCCATCAATTGTGTGACTGTGTATGTGCCAATTTCGGGTTCTAACCTGTCACAGTTCTACCCAAAAATCGTGTTGGTTCCCTGCTGCCAATTAATGACTGTGTGAAGGTCATTTTGGCCCATGAATGCCCAAGCCTTTTCCCTCTCACATAGTCTGAGCTAGCTGGGGATTTCCCCATCACGTTTTTCGTCTATCTCCTACATTTTTCGATGCTTGGGAACTCGTTTTTGTATTACAAAATGGCTGGGAGGAAGGGAGCCACGAATTTCGGGTTTATGGAGGTCGTTTTTGTCCCTTGAGTGCCCCCAAATGTTTTCCGGAAATGGTTTTTCTCTCCTAGGGTGATTCCCCATTTGCCATTTCATTTTTGGTTGCCAAATGCTTTTTCTTCACGCCCAGAAATTGTGATTTTTCTGTTATGTGTATCCATGCTCAGTTTTGAGTTGTTGTATGTTAAGAAACGTTGGGGTTGAGATGGGTATCCATTGCTTTGGGATGTGATGAGCTTGAGAGTCCCCTTTTCCTTGTAGATTTCATGCCCATCTCGGGGGTGGTCTCTGAGTGCTGAAATAATACAGGCTGGGCAGAGACCTACGGTTGGGAGGAACGTTTTAGCAACATAGCTAGTTGTGTGGGACAATTGCACGACAAAGATAAGTGTTTCTATTTATGTGTTTTGCCTCTGTAGTGTTTAAATTAAATGACTGATATTGATATATTGAATGCATATGAAATTATGTGTGTGGATGAGTTTATCTCCGTTGTGCATGTTTGTTGAATTTACATCTGCACACATGGGTTTTTAATTGTATGAATCTAATGAATGGGCTGAGTTTGTTTAAAAAGGCCCATAGATTGGATTCATGTTCCCTTGCTGAAATTGGATAGATGGGTGGGGATGTGACAGTAGCCATTTCTCTTTGGTCCCTTTCCATATACTATAATATATTCTCCTTGAACAACCATCGAGCCATTCGGAAAGGTAACGCCTTCACTATCAGTTAATGATGCAAGGAGGGTTTGCTTTCCGTGTATGCATCGTTCCAACCAATAATTCGTGCCAATTGCACTGTCTGTCGGGGCGACAACTGCGTAGATGTGTCCTGCAAAAATGCATTTTATGGTAAAATTCCAAGAAGTAGTGGTTTGATAACAAGGTTAATTATTAAAACAAGAAGTGAACCGGGATATGAATGCAGAAATATTTACCTGGATGTACAAGATCAGATATATGATCATATTCATTTGAAATAAAAGACTGGCCTTCCTCTAACTGGATTGTTTCGACAATTGCACGTGGGTCTACTGCAAGTGACACATGATCCGATTCATCAACCCAATCCGTTGATTCACACTCATTCCACTTGCCACTGCTACAAGGCCCAAAAATAAAGCAAGTTTTTGTGTCCATATTTCAAATAAGGGGTTGTTTGAGCTTCAAACCAAATGAAATCCATGAGTTCCTTATAAAATACTACAACTATAACAACATGATCAATCTATATCAACCACACCCCATAAATTTTTGACAACATGTCCTCTACCTGTTGGTATGTGTTGCTCTGTGGTTCTATCTGATATTTTTGCAGAGCACCATTGAACTATGGATTCTGTATCCCGAATATGAGGGTTTGTCATGCACCTCATCTCCTACCTTTGTAGGGAAGTTTTGAGACATGCTCCAACCCCATCATGCTCTCCCTTTCCATTCCTAGTCTCAAAATAGTTCCATATATGCAGCACATCATAATTCTTGTGAAAAATACTCAACCAATGGAATACATGTGCATTTTTGAACTGGCCTGCACAACCATTTGACCATATCTAATGTTGATCCATCTGTATACCTCTCTCCTTCAGCTGATCACAGAAAATTTTGAAGCAATGCTACACATAATACAAGTTGTGGCACCTGTCGGCACTGATGTAGACGTTGGCCTCTTTCAATACTATCCTCATGTCATTGCTGCTCACTGGTGCATTCCTATACGTGATATGGACCATTATGCTAACTTGGTATGAATGGTTGTATTGACTTTGAATCTCATTATGTGGCTACAGGGTGTATTTTTTAACAAATTCCACAACTGACAATATTGTTCCATTGGGAAAGGTGTCCCTGCACTGTCTGTACTATTCATCCTACCATCGTGATACATGGACATGTTGTACATACTGCTCGGTATTTTTGTAGAATTCCTTCATGAAATCCCAAATTTGTACCTGGTGCCACAAAACAAAGGGCATTAATATAATGTGACTTTTACAATATAAATATATATGTATAAATTCAACATGTGCAGTATGAAAGTACAAAAACATAGATTACCCGTGACTTCACCAATGCAATTTTTTTGCTTTTCTTCTCACTATCTACTAGATATGATATGTACTTGAAGTTCTGCATTTCTATTGACATCCTCCCAAATTCGTGCTCCTCTCTTTCATGGATGCAACGACTCAATAATGCAAATCCATTGTACTTGGAACATGTCCCATATATACATGATTTTTTATAATATTTTGGTCCTTAAGCTCTTGGACACATTATGCTATGGATAAATTCTATGGATGCATTCAGTGGTTGTAATTATGGGAAGTCCTACACAACGTTCATATGCAAATCACAAAGTATATGTCTATATGTATCATAATAGTACTCAGATTCTACATGGTATCTACAACAACATGTGTTGCGATTAATGCAAATTCTAACATACCAGGTTTTGCATTTTTCAAAGGACCTTTCGCCCAAGTTCAATTGTGTGTACTCATTCTTGAT
Organism: Larix kaempferi; assembly: GCA_027924585.1. Taxonomy (NCBI): domain Eukaryota; kingdom Viridiplantae; phylum Streptophyta; class Pinopsida; order Pinales; family Pinaceae; genus Larix; species Larix kaempferi. The sequence continues at coordinate 4,126,859 of BSBM01000422.1, read as the reverse complement.
CCTCTCGTAGAGTTCCGTTTGTGTTGTTTCCAAGAAGTTCTTGACATGGGGTTCACACCCCTTAAGAAATTTTCTCAACTTTAACACATCTCTCTGATCCGATGACGGTCGAGCGTTATCATGGCAAAAATTTTGTACTAGTTCTTAACATCAATAAGCTTCATGTCTGAACGAGGTAACCTACCAATAAAGGCCCAACAATATTTTTGGCCTGGGGTCTCAAGTTTTTCTCTAATAGAAGAATACTTTTGAAGAGTCTTTCTATCTACTTTAAATATTTTACATGTGTGTGATAACATGTGACGGTGCCTTTTGTATTTGTCTAGAATCGATTCTGAGAGTACATGACGGGCTGCATTAAGATATTTTGTAGGACAAGTTTTTCCAATCAAATTAAATGAAGATTGTAGATTTCTAAAAAAATGATTGTTGGCCTATGAACTTCTAACAAACTATATGCCTAAAATTATCCTAACATGAACTAGACAATGTGATTTTAACAAATCCATAAACAATTAACATTTTGCTACATCGGTTTTGGATTAAACAAATTCTTTGATGATCCTGCTACAATGGAAATCAATAGTGCGTTTGGGAAACTTACCTTCAAGTCCCGAAAATGAAGTTTCATCCACATGAATATGTCTAGGATTTCTTCGTCGTCTGCTTGATAGTCGATGCAAGGGAGTCAGAAAGGAAGTACGAGTCTCGTCACCGGTTTATTGTGGCACTTCGTTCACAATTTGGTCTTGCAAGGGAGTGTGTTCGACATGTGTGTGATCTTCTTGGGGAGGTTTCCAATTAACAACTCCTTCAAAATCCATTCCTGCATGCTCGGAATCAACTAATATTTTATTGACTTCAGCCACTTCATCATTGCTTATTGATGGATTATTCGTTGGATGATCGCTTGACATTGGATTTTGAGAGGGCTCCATTACCCACATATGTTTCACTTCTCTGGATGAACCCGAGGTCATCGTGGCATGCATTGAGATAGGATATAAGGAACTAACATTTTGATGTCTATGGTTTTCCATGTACAATGTGGCCTTTTCTCTTATCTCATGGGCCTTTTCAGGGGGCAACTCCTTCCTTCTAGACTTTCTTTTATTATTATGCGTGTTTCCCATCTTCAATACGTTTTTTAACAAAACAAAATATCACCCCTGGAAGAATAAATAACAAATAAGATATTATTTTTCAATTATGAAATGAGGAAAACAAAATTTTACCATGATTATGACTTGTATAATATGCAATATTATTAAAACTCGATGTATCAATTGATTGGGTACTATGAAAACCTATGCGTGTTATCTTCGTAAGTGTACAATGTAAACTATGGTCACATAAGTATTTTTTGTTTTCTTGACATTGGACATATAGAGAAAACTAATATGGTAGCAAGAAAGAAGGTGGCATGAGGCCGTTTCAACTATGAAAAAAAATGATCAAAGTGGTGTAGAAAAGATATTTTTTTCTCTCAACATCCCATTAGTGTGTACATGTATAGAGCTTGTGTTACTGGTATTGATCATACACTTATTCAATCAAATATTGACTTGGGATTTAATAATGTTTCAGCAATGCACAACCCAACCTAGGTTGGCATCAAGGTCCTCCTATCCATCTTAGTGACATATGCGTGTAGTGTGGTGAATTCCCTCATTTTTAGTGCAAATCACTTTTTTCTAAATGTGTGGCTGTGGTTTCCCTTTTGATGCCTAATACCATGGTAGGTTCGTCATTTCACATTTTTCCTTAATTCATCACCATATTGAAACAATGTACAACATATAGTGAGAATGTTTTCTTATAATCTTAAAAACTATTGAGAATTCCTGAGATATAACAACAACATCACCTCTAAGATCTCAATTTGAGATGTTTTCTTGTCATCTTCAAACAATGTACATTGAGTCTCATTTTGGTAGCTTGGCACTTGGCACATGGCTTTTTGACAATAGTTTGTGTTAGTATATGGTATTGGATGGTGGTATGGGGTGTTAGTAGGAGCACATTTCCTATAAAAGGAGAAGCTCCTACTCACTTCATTTTCATGATTTGGATGAGGGAAAATCGCCCGTAAAGATTAAGAATTTGATTCTTTTGGTGTTTGTACGAGTTGTTGTATTGAACTCATGAGGAATTCAACAAATGTTTGTGTTTTGGCTTGAGTTACGTGATTATGAAAGGTTATTGGTGGTGATGCAAGTAATTTTTTTTATTATCTTTATGAAAGGTTGAAAGCATTGGATGGTGCATGTTGTAGTTTTTTTGTGGTAAGATGTTTTTATTGTTTATGTTGAATATTAAGAACACTAAAATACATTTATCATACAATTCATGAGGAAAAAATAAAATACATACAATTCAAACAAAGTGAATGAAGACTAAAATACAATTCATAAGGAAAAATTGTCACCATACCACAAGGATTGCTCTTTGTTCGAAATGTAAAATGGTATTTTGATGTATCCACTATATGTAAGAATAGTTCAATTGTGTCCAAGAAGCATGATAACTCAATCCAAAGAGACAAATAGAGTCCAACTGTTGTGTATTCAATCCAAAGAGCCAAATAGAGTCCAACTAGTGTGTATTCAATCCAAAGAGCCAAATAAAGTCCAATCGATGTGTATTCAATCCAAATTGTCAAACAAATTCCCAAAGGTGTGTGAATTTAATTGAAAATGAAAGTGATTGTGGATATGTGTGAGAGAAGAGCGAAAAATATGCGATATGAGAGAAATAAATGCGGGAGAAGAGCTTGAGTTATTTGCAAAATTTTATGTTCGGTGTGCGTGCCTCTGCAGAACGTTGATTTGTTCGGTGGGTAACGTTTAGTGCATTTATTTCCCAATAAATATTTATTTTCCCATTTATTCCTAGAGCCCCTCCCCCATAAAGGCCTTTAGGTCCTCTTCTAAAACATAATCCCCAAGTAAATAAGTGCTTAGGTATTTAGGGGTTTTGGGGTTGGGTTATAAGGATTGTAGGTTAAGAGTCAAGTTAAAGTTATGGTGTTAAAGGTTATATATTTTAGTGTTCAAGATTGATAGAATTTAAGGGTTATATGGGTAATGAGTTCTCCCCCTTAAACCCTAACCCCCAATCTCTCTCTCTCTAAACTCCTAACCTCCAATTTTTCTCCATCTCTCTATAAACACCTAGCCCTAATTTCTCTCTCTTTTCAAACCTCCTTAATCTATGTATTTCCCTATAAAACCATAATCCCCAATCTCCTTCTCTCTATCTAAACCCCTGAGACCCAATATCTCTCTCTCTTTGAAGCCCTTACCACCAATATTTCTCTCTCTGAACCCCTTACAACCAATCTCTTTCTCTCTAAACCCATATGTTCTAATCTCTCTCTCTCTCATCCCATAACCTCCAATATATATCTCTCTCTATCTAAACCTTTAACACCTAATCTCTCCCTTTCTATATGTCCCTCTAAAACCCTAAATTCCAATCGACCCCCCTCTCTCTCTCTTTACCCCTAACAACCAATCTCTCTCTCTCTCTCTCTCTCTCTCTCTCTCTCTCTCCTGACATGGAACCATCAATCTCTCATTTTCTTACCACCAATATCTCTCAGTCTCTCCCCCTCCATAATCCCTTAACCTCCAATATCTCTCTCTCTCTAAACCCCTAACAACTGATCTCTCTCTAAACCCATAACTTTCAATCTTTCTCTCTCTCTATACACCTAATCCCCAATATCTCTCTCTCTCTCTCTATACACCTAACCCCCAATATCTCTCCCTCTCTAAACCTCTACCACCAATCTCTCTCTCTCTCTCTAGACTGCTAACCACCAATCTCTCACTTTCTCTCTCTCTATAACCTTGACCTCTAGTCTTTATATCTCTTTCTCTCTAAACACCTAGCCACCAATTTCTATCTCCCTCTCTAAGACACTAAGCTCCAATATCCCTCTCTCTATCATTAAACCCTGGACCACCAATCTCTCTCTTTCTCTCCCTCTACCTCCATTCTCTCTCTCTATCTAAATCTATAACCCCAAATTCCTATAATTCTCTTTCTCTCTCTCTAAACCTCTAATGTCTAATCTCTCTCTCTCTCTCTCTCTAAATTCCTAACCCACACTTTCTCTCTCTATATGCTTAACCAAAAATCACTTTATGTTTCTCCCTAAATTCGTAACCACCAATTTATTTCCCTCTCTCTCTTTAAGCACCTAAACCCCATTTTCTCTCTCTCTAAACCCCTAATCCCAAATATCTATCTCACTAAACCCATAAGCTCTAATATCTCTCTCTGTGTGTGTCTATTTCTCTAAACTGCTAACCACAAATCTCTCTCTCTCTCTCAGCCACGAAGCTCCAATCTATCTCTCTCTCTAATCCCCTAACCATTAGTCTATTTATTTCACTCTCTCTCTCTCTCTCTCTCTCTCTCTCTCTCTTTCTCTCTCTCTCTAAACCCCTAAGCTCTAATCTCCCTCTCTCTGAAATCCTATCCCCCAATCTCTCTCCATCTCTCACTCTCTGAGCCCCTAACACCCAATCTCTGTCTCTCTCTCTAAGCCCCTATGCTCCAATCTCTTTCTATTTCTCTTCCAATCTCCCTCTTTGAACCCCTAATATCCAATCTCTCTCTCTCTCTCTCTAAAAAAAAACTTAACCAGCAACCTCTATCTCTCTCTCAACACCTAAACTCCAATCCCTTTCTCTCTCTGTAACTATCTCTCTAAACCCCTTACCAACAATCTCTCTCTCTCTGAACCCATGCACTCCAATATCTCTCTCTAAATCCCTAAGCTACAATCTCTTTCTGTCTATCTATGTATCCCTAGAAACCAATCTCCCTCCGTCTCTCTCCCTCTAATCCCTTAAAACCCAATATCTCTTCCTCTCTCTAAACCCCTAACCCCCAATATCTCTCTCTCTCTAAACCCCTATCCCTAATATCTATCTCTATAAACCCTTAATCCCCAACATCTCTCTCTCTAAACCACTAATCTTTCACTCTCTCTCTAAATTCCTAACCTCCAATCTCTCTAATCTCTCTCTCTCTCTCTCTCTATCTCTAAACCCCTAACCTCCACTCTCTCTTTATCTCTCATTCTCCCTCTCTAAACCATTAACCCCTAACTTCCAATCTCTCTCTCTCTCTCTCTCTCTCTCTCTCTCTATATATATATATATATATATATACCTATAACCCATAATCTCTCTCTCTATATATATATACCTATAACCCCTAATCTCTCTCTCTCTCTCTCTCTCTCAAAAACCATAAACCCTAATCTGTCTCTCTCTCCCTAGAAACCTAACCACCAATCCCTCACTTTCTCTCTCTCCCTCTAAAATCTTAATATCTAGTCTCTCTCTCTCTCTGAATTCCTAACCACCAATATCTCTCCCTCTCTCTAACCCATTAAGCACCAACCTCTTCTCTCTCTCAACCCCTTACCACCAATCTCTTTCTTTCTCTCCCTCTCTTTCTCTAAACCCCTAACCTCTAGTCTCCCCCCTCTGTCTCTAAACCCAAATCCCCCAATCTCTCTCTTTCTATTTCTTTCTCTAAACCCCTAATGTCTATTCTCTCTCCCTCTATGTCTCTCTCTCTCTATACCCCTAACACCCAATCTCTCTCTCTCTCTCTCTCTCTCTCTCTCTCTCTCTAAACAACCAATCTCTATTTATAAACCCCTAACCCGTAATATTTCTCTCTCTTTCACTCTCTCCCTCTCTCTAAACCACTAAGCCCCAATATCTCTCTCTCTAAAACCCTAACCATCAATCTCTCTCTCTCTCTAAACACCTACTCTCCAATCTCTCTCTCTAAAGCTTCAACCACTGATCTCTCTCTTTTTGTCTCTCGCTCTAAACCCCTAACTTTCAATATCTCTCTCTCTCTCTCTAAACCTCTACACTCCAATCTCTCTCTCTCTCTCTCTAGACCTCAAGCCACCAATCTCTCACTTTCTCCCTCTCCAAAATACTGACCTCTAGTCTCTCTATATATCTATCTCCCTCTCTCTCTAACTCTCTAGAAATCTAACCACCAATTTCTCTCTCCCTCTCTAGACACCTAACCACCAATTTCTCTCTCCCTCCTTGTAAACCACAAAGCTCCAATCTCTCTCTCTCTCTAAGAACCTAACCACCAATCCCTTGCTTTCTCTCCCTCTTTTTATCTAAACCAATAACCTTCATTCTCTCTCTCTCTCTAAAGACAAACCCACAATACCTCTAATTCTATCTCTCTCTCTCTTTAAACATGTAACCCTCAATACCTCTAATTCTATATCTCTCTCTCTAAATCTCTAACCTCCAATCTCTCTTTCTCTCTCTGAATGATTAACCCCCATTCTCTCTCTCTAAACACTTAACCCCAATCTCTTAATGTTTCTCTTGAAACCCATAAACATCAATTTATTTCCCTCTCACTCTCTTTCTTTAATCCCCTAACCCCCAATCCCCCTCTCTCCCTCTCTAAGACCCAAACCTCCAATTTCTCTCTCTCTCTCTCTCTCTCTAAACCCCTAACCCCCAATCTCTATCTCACTAAACCCATATCCTCCAATATTTCTATCCCTCTCTCTCTCTCTGACTGTCTCTCTAAAATGGATATGGGTTATAGGTCTTAAGGGTTGGGTGTTTGATGATAGAGTTTAGGGTTGATGAGAATTAGAGGTTATAAGGGTTAGGGTTTAGTTTTTATTTGAATAGACACTTTAGAGGTTAGTATTAGGTGGTTAAGATTATAGGGGTTAAGGGATATATATCATTATGTGTTAGTATTTAGGAGTTTTAGGGGCTATACTAGTTTAGGATTATAGTGGTCCAATAGTTATAAATGTTAGTTGTACTAGGGACTACAGATTGCAATGGCTAGGGACTAATGGTCAAGGGTTTGAGGATTGAGATATAGGGGTCATGGATTTATGGTTATAAGGATGAATATTTATATGTACATCAGGATAATGCAAATTAGTAATTTTGTGTAATAATATATCTCCTAACCCTTCTGGTGAAGGAGAGAAGAGAGGGGTGAGGGAGGGAGGAGGGATTGGGCAGAGTGGAAGTAAGGGGGGGATTGGGTGGATCGGAAGAGAGGGGGGTGGGGGTTTCAGAGAGGGAGGGTGGGTTTAGGGAGAGATAGAAAAAAAATGAAGGTGTCAAAATGAACGTGTGTGTGCATAGACAAGTCCACGTGCATCTATGCCTGCACACATCTATGCGTGCGCACATCTACACGTGCATGCATATACGCATGCGTGCATTTGCGTGAACGTGTTTTTGGATTCAATTTTTTTTTGGCACCCTTGCAGGTTTGGTACTAGCTTCAGATTTCCAAACCTTGAGGCTTGGCCTGAGTTATGACAAACAAACCAATTTATGTAACTTCATGTTTTTCACGCTTAGTTCTGCATATGCTCCACTTGTGCACTACTGATAAAATTACACACACTTGTTGATATCCCTGTGCAGATTCTAACTATATATATTTTTAATAGATTTGTTAATGTTTAATATTTTTAATTCATTTTTAACTGCACTCATGTCAAATTTGTAAAAAACATAGGTCTCTTATTTGGGCCATAACTTTTGATTGGCTTACATATTTTGAAAATAGAAAAGAACACGCACAAGAGTACAAGAATACCTACAAGCTAAAAACAATGATTGATTATGTTCAGACCATGCTATGGTGGACCAACACTCCACCCTGTCGTTTTAGGGCTTCACTGACTTTCGTAATTTAAAAAAAATATAAAATTAACTTTTAAAATTTTGGAAAAATAGCGATGCACAAGATCCGTCTGTTGCCTATGCCTCTACATATTTTTTTCCTCATAATTTGACAATTTACATAACAAACTGGTGGACCAACACGAACATATGCATTATGTTTTAGAGAAAAAATAACATACCAGTATTAAAATAATGACAATTTGGGGTAGTTATACCACTTTTCCATAAATAAAAGTTATATATTCCAGACGGTGATCCGATTTTCTACATTCATCGTTTTACACCTAATTCTAAAAAATTTGTAGGCACCTCTAATAATTCAGTTTAATGATAAGATTTCTGCTTTTCCAGCATGCCATTGCAACTAACCCGTCATAAGTGGGTATCATTACCTTGTACCGGCCCATTAAATATAAATATAAATATAAATATGATTATTGTATTGACTTACACAATTTGTCATAATATTGAAACTTGAAATTTTACATTGTTATTGCTTAGCTAACATTAAGCATCAATGTTACAAAACATTAATACTATATTAACATTAACAATGTTAATAACATTATTAATATTATTAATAACATCAATGGTGGAAGTAATATCATTAATAGTATTAACATTAAAAATATGCCAAAGTGCAACCTAGCCATTGGGTAATGTTGTAGTTTATCATAACACAAGAGGAACAATGCCATGGCACACACCAAAGCTTAAACATGGTCAACCATGGTCAATATTATTGAAATATTCAACCGTACTCAAACATGGTTGACTTGAGTCAATCATAGTCAACTATAGTAACAAATGATCAACCATATACCCAACTAAATTCAACCATAGTATCACATAGTCAACCAAATTCAATCATCGTTAACCTAAGCCAACCATGGTAAACCAAAGTCAACCATAATAAACCATGAGATGTGGTCAACAATGGTTAAGCATAGTCAAACATGGTTAACTAAAGTAAATCATAATTAATCATAATAAAACATGATGCACTAAAGTAAACCATTCCCATAGCTAAGCATGATCCAATAAACTCAAGCATGATGCACTTAAGTCAACCTTCTTAAACAATGTTCAATGATAGTCTAACATGGTCTTCCATAACTAATCATGTTCAAGGATGATTTAACATGGTCTTCCATAAATAACCAAACTCAACCATGGTCCACTAAAGTCAACATTTGTTAACCAACATTAACCATAGCCAGATATGGTTAACCAAAGTCAACATTGGTCAATAATTAGATTTCATCAACCATGGTTTGGCATAGTTAACCACTGTTAAACAAATTCAACCATGATGCACTAAAGTAAACGAAAGGAAACCACGATTCACTAAATTCAACCATGTTTAAACAATGGTTGAATATAATAAAACTTAGGTTAAAGTCAACAATACCTAAACAACGGTTAACCATGGTTATAAGTCAACATTAGTTTAAAGTGAGCTATAGACTAAAGTTAACCATACCCAAACATTGCTCAACCATATTTTGACCAAGGTTAACCAAAATCAAGCATAGTTAACCAAATTCAACCATAGTTAACCTAAGTCAACCATAATCAACCATGAGATGTTGTTTACTAGGGTTAAACATAGTAAACTAAGGTTAACTATAGTCAACCTTAGTGAATCTTGATGCAACCATAGTCAACTATATTTAACCATGAAGTAACCATAGTCCACCATGGTTAATTGAGGTCAATCATTGTTAATAATAGTCAAGCATGATGCACTAAAATCAACCATTCCCATAGTCAAACATGATGCACTAAAATCAACCATTCCCATAATCAAGCATTATGCACTAAATTTAGCCATTCTCGTACTTAATCATATGCTCTAAACTCAACCGTACCCAAACATGGAAAAACATGTTTTAATATAGTCAAAGATAGTTTTAACTCAACCGTGGTCAATGATGGTCTAACATGGTCTTCTGTAATTGAACATAGTCAAACGAAGTTCACCAAAATCAATTGCAGTTAACCAACATCAACCATAGTCATCCATGGTTAACCAAATTCAACTAAACCTAATCATGATGTAATAAGCTAAACCAATCCCAAATAATGGTCAACCATGGTTTCATATGGTCAAAATTAATTAATCGTCTTTTGACATCCTTCATCGACCATTGTCAATGATGGTCAATTGTTGTAACACATGGTCTAACTATGGTTAGACATGGTTCTCTTGGTTATGTCAATGATGGTAGAACACGGTCTTCCGTAACTAACCAAAGATAGCCATTGTTCACTAAATAAACCTTGTTTAAGCAACTTTAACCATAGTGAGTGATGGTTAGCCAATGTCAATTGTGGTTAGCAATGATATGTCATCAATGATGGTTAGACATAGTCAACCGTGTTTAACCAAAGTCACCCATATTTAACCATGATTCAACCATTTATTAAACCATGATGCATTAAATCCAACCATAGACCACCATCATGCACTCAATTAAAACATGTCGAAACAATGGTCAACCATGATTCAAATTCAGCCTTGTTTTAAATTCAACTATGAATTAAAGTCAACCATGACAATACAATGGTCAACCATAGTTTAACCATGGTTTTCCAAGTCAACCATGGAAATCCAAATCCAACCATAGTTAAAACCAAAGTCAACAACGTTAACCAAATTCAACCATGGTATATGGTCATCAATGGTTAATCATAGAACCACCTTTAACTAAAGTCAACCATAATCAACCATGATGCAATCATAGTCAACCAAAGTCAACCATGAATGCTCAACCTTAGTCAACCATGGTTAACTAAGTCAAGCACAATAACCGGCATAGTTAACCATAGTGAGGCATAGTTAACCATAGTTAGGCATGATGCACTAAATTCAACCATTCTCTAGGATATATAACACCTATAGTAGTGAGGTACTCTACAACTGAGTATGGAGGAGATGGTGTCATGTAATGCAATCTAAAGTTAAGCTACCAAAAATAAAAAAATAAAAGTAATTAAAAAAATTCATGTCCACTCATAAAATAAAAAATTAAAATGAAATAAAAACTAATTTAAAAAAATCCATTTCTCCTCTTAAAATAATTTTTTTAAATCAAATAAAAAGTTATTAAAAAAATTAAAATTTTAAGATTACAAAAATTACACCTCAAGAAAATTAGATCCTTGTCAGTGCTTGATAATCTGGGTTTAAGATGGATCTATGATGGTAATAATTAAATTTTTATTTATGATACCCAATTCTTAGTCATAAGAAACTCTTCACCCTTAGCCTTAGTTTAAAATCTTTAATCTTTAATCTTTAATCCTCAACAATTGTTGTTTTTCTATTTGTTTGATAGTTTTATCTTGTTGCGCCGAGAGGCGCTCTACAGCCCAGTATGGGGGAGATAGTGTAACATGTGTCGAGTGTTTGTTGAGTTTTTCGAGTAACAAAATAATACAAAGTAAACAAAAAAGAATAATACAAAGTAAAAAGTAAATATGAGACTTAAACTAGAGAATTAGAGCTTAGGATTAGGTGGTAAATATTATGTCAGCCATAAACAAAAAATAATAATACAAAGTAAAAAGTAAATATGATACTTAAACTAGAGACTTTACTTTTTACTTTTAATACAAAGTAAAAAGTAAATATGAGACTTTAGAGTGTTTGTCGAGTTTGTCATGTGGAGTGTTTGTTGAGTGACAAAATAATACAAAGTAAACAAAAAAGAATAATACAAAGTAAAAAGTAAATATGAGACTTAAACTAGAGACTTTAGAGCTTAGGATTAGGTGGGTTAGGTATTGCACTCAAGAAGCTATTCAAGGAGAGATTTGCACCTCGGGAGATTTGATCCCTTTCAGTGCTTAGAGCCTAGAAAAAAATTAAATTGCTTAAACTTTAATTTTACCAATTAGCACTAGATGATTGATCCTCAATGCTTAATCTTGTACTATTATTTCTAATCCTTAATTCGTCATAATTAACTCCAAATTTGTAATTTTTTTTATCATTAATCCCTAATTCCTATAAGTTTACTCTTGACCGTTACCCTTAGTTGGTTGATTTTGATACAATCTACCTTTAAATTTTGATGATTAATGATTACACTTAGTTACTAATTTCCAATATTTTATCATCAACACTAATGATCAATACTTTAGCATTCTTAATTCTTAATTCTCTACCTTTACACACCCTTTAAATACTTTAGTGCTTACCCTTGATTCGGAATGCTTTACCTTTAGATGTCCTTTAAATAAAGAGTTAACCCTTCATTCTTAATGCTATACCTTTACACACCCTTTAAAAATTATAGTCTTGATTTCTAGTACTTTATGCTTTAGTTAATCTTTAACTCTCAACACTTCAAGTTTATCATGGAGCAACTTAGTCCTAACACATGACCTTCTAATTTATCCTTAGCTCATGGCCTTAAATTCTATTTCAGGTAGAAGATGGTTCATAATAACTTGATGGACTGAATTTTTTTTTTATCATTTATTTCGATCAAAGTCTAAGCCAACGTTTATTTGTCTTCTCACCAAGGAATTACATGCAAGCATGTAACATCTCAAATTATATACCCAAAATTACGCACCATTTTTTTTTAAGACAACGTGTATGCTTGCATTCAATGTTCACTTTGTTTGTTTCCATCAACCATTTGTGGGGATGGCTGTTCTTATAAATATTTTTACTTTGTTGATAAATACTGAACTAGCTAGTATTTTTTCACTAATTTATGTACGTTACATGCTAGCATATTTTCATATTGTTCTCTGCTCATTTGTAATTATTCGCAATGTGTTTGTTTCAACTTTAAGTTAAATATATTGTTACTATGATTTGAATAACAATATTGCTGCTATGATTTGAATAACAGACTTAATCAAGTCTTACACCTTAACTTATAACGTCATGGGCCTTAGCTGGATTAACTAGCCTTTTTTTGCCCATTATATATATTGTCTTGACATTATTATAACAGGGACCCTTTTAACTTGTCAATTCATTATATTATTATGCTAATTTCCTAAGCAAACTTATATTTGTTTGGTTTCCCATCAAATACATGCATAGCATATGCATCAACTTACATATATAATTGCATATATGTTTACTTCCTATAACCATTATTTTTACCTTTGAGTTGACATAGGCGATTAATATAAATTTATAAAGGATTACATTTTAAATCGTTTAACTCTACCTTGATATTCATATAGGCGATTTCATATAATTAATATAGCCATTACTTGGCATGCACAATTAAGTACATTATTTGCTCATTAAACTAGCTTAGCCCACGATGCTGGTGAGACTTACCCCATTGAACTTGTATTAAATGTTTGATATAGTTTTCATGGCGTTGATGAATTCGTTTAAGTCCTTTGTTTATAGTGCCACATAGGGTGGCTTGATTAGCATTGAGCTAATGCACATCAACTTGTTTTTGCGGGCGTCTAACAAATTCGAAGCTCCGAGCACATAAAAAACATTATAGTGAAGTATGTTATGAAAGATCATATGCAGTCTTTTCTATAAGTGATTATATAACACATGTGGTCCACATGGGTTCTTGAATAACCCTCCGTTGATTTCTATTGTTAATATACGAATTCTTTTTCCTATATGTTGAAGTTCTATAGCCTTCCTGTAGCAGTTCGCTGCCATGTAACATTGTCGTAATTGTTTATTCCTCTATAGTGTGCACAAGTTATACTTTGGGAAGGGTTCAACCTATTCTCACATGGTCCTTGTATTATATAGTTATAATATATTGTTTTCTTTGTCTTTGTTTCATATGTTACCATTGTATTATGGTGTTGACTTGTGGCTATTCACTCCCATCATGGAGCTACGATGGTTCTCTTTGTTATGTAATTTTTTTATATTGTTATAATATGTATTGTTTATACTTTGTAATATATCATCCCATCGTGAACATAGGGTGCAGTGACCCTGCAAAGGGTTCACTCTCACTCCTTTTCCCGATCGTGGTTGGGATTTATATAGGAGATTTATCGATATTATATATATGTATATAATATATTTATAAATAGATTAACTCTTTTATTTATATAAAAGAACAACTCTATGTTCTGTTTGAATCATAAAAATAGTTCCGTGTTTAATTTGTACAGTAGCTTTGCATTAACTTTTAATGAGAAATAATCTCAAAACCCTAGTATTTAAACTGTAAAAAGCATTATGTTCTAATTTTAGTAGAGAATATACATATAAATCCAATAAAAACACATATATGATAAACATACATATTCTATTTATTGTTAGGTTAACTCTTTAATATTTATAAGCATTTCTAAGCATATTTAGGAAAATATTACTAATGTAATAACATAACAACATAACATAATTAGTTTCTTGAAATTATCAAACCTTAAATAGTCCTAAGCAAACCATTAGCTCATACATAAAAAGAATATTAGAATCCTACAATAAACCCTTTGCTAAACCATCCATTTATTAAAAGATACAAGAGTACATAAACTAAACAGAAAACTTAAATAACTTATCTGAACTCTGCTTCTGCGAACTTATTATGGAACATTCATGTTCCATGTCCCAACCATAGATTATTGCTCGAGTTCATAAACTCTAAACTTCAACAGATAATCACCCCCGAGAAAGACCGAGATTACTATGAAACTAGGACCTAGGGTTGTTTCTATGTGAAATCTTCATTAAGTAGACTTGCCAATAGGATCTCTTTAATAAGTTCTCATTTATGCAAATATTTCCTTCTTTTTCAAGTAGTGCACACTCCAAAATTTATGCTTGGACCAAAAGTAAATGAGCGCTCTATAGGAAACTAGGTTGGATCTGTACTATGGCAATATGTAGACTTGGCTCTTCAATCTCCCTTACATGTTGTTCATTTTTCATCTTCTTAATCCATTTTTTAGGAATGGTTTTTTCTCTCTTTTTGGGCTTCAAGAAAATGTTAGTGGCTGAGAAAAATACTCAAGGGAAAATAAGTAATGAGCATCCTCCCTCTTTCTCTCTTTTCGTTTTTATCTTTTCTTGCTTTCAAGAAAGAGTACAGTTAGGGTTCATTTTATTTTCCTCACAATTCTTGAAAATCAAAATTATTATTTCTCTCATATTATTTACTTTTCTCTTTTTAAAATTTAATTACTCACTCAAGTCCTAATTCCCTAGTAAGCTTGGTCTCTCTTTCAACAAGTTGTCCCATAGCAAGTAGGTAGAACATTAAAGAATAATAAACTACTTTAATCTCATAAAGTGTCATTTGTCCATGATTCCTTGAATAATTCATAGGTCCAAGTCTTAAAACATATTTACATGCAAGTTCATTTATTTATTTACATGGTGGTAAAACTCTTGGGATGCTACATCCCACCCCCCTTAAAGAAACATTGTCTGGGTTTTATTATCTACAAACACGAAAGGATAGGATTCTCTCATAGCCTCCTCCTTTTCCCAAGTAGATTCCTCAGGTTTGTAGTGCTTCCATTGCACTTTCACCTAGGTGATAGTTATGTTCCTAGGCCATGTGTCCTTCCGGTCCAAGGTATATTATGGTTCTAGTAGGAATTCCCCTTCTGGTTCTTCCTACAATAAGTTCCAATCAATAACATGTTTATTATCATAAACATATTTCTTTAAATGAGATACATTAAGCACATTGTGGACTTTAATATGGGCTAGTAATGCCAACTGATAATCCATCGGACCTATCCTTGATAGCATTTCAAATGGTCCACAATATTTTGGGGCAAATTTATTGCACTTCCCTGATTTTAGAGTATTCCTTTTTTCCTTAACTTTCAAGTATACATGATCTCTCACCTCATACACTTTTTGTTTTCAAAACTTATTTGCATAACTGGGATTCTTTCAAGTTCCGTTTGACCTTGTCTGCTAAATTTTCCAAATCCTTTAGTAGATCTGATCCTAACATCAATCTGTCCACTAGGTCATCCAATGTGACCAATGTTCTACATTTTCTGCCATATAAAACCTCTAAATGTGACATTTTAGTGGAAGTTTGATATCCATTATTATAGGAAAACTCAACCAAATGTAAGTAGTCTTCCCATTATGAGGGATTTTGCATAACATACATCCTCAATATGTCTTCGTGGATTTAATTAGTACGTTATGTTTGGCCATCAGTTTCCAGATAATAAGAAGTACTAAAATGCTTATTCATATGTCTTCATATATGTAATATTATAGGAATTCATTTAAGAGGGTTTAATTTTTTAAAGGACATTAGATGCACATTCCTACCGAATAATTGACCCACTCTCCATTTCCTCCTACCTAGTTTATCTCTCACATTATTTTCTTTTGTAGTATTAGCCTTTCCAAATTCTTTAGTAGTTTTCATGGAAACAAGTTTTTTAGTAGTAGAATTCTCTAGCTCTTCATTAGCTTTCATGGAAATAGGTTTTGCATAGCTACTAGGATTGGTTCTTCTTTGTTGAAAACCCCCTTGAACAATAAAAACATTTCCCACACAACATTTTATGCTCTCAAAAGGAGTTGTAACTTGTCTCCTTAGGAACTTTGAGAGTGTTCAATCTTCCATTGGATAGGGAATGTTTATTTTTCCACTTGATCACCTACAACCTTTGCTTGGTCATATTCAACCACCACCTCTTGGTCATAGCTTGCAACCTCTCCTTAGTGCTTGTAAGCTACTACCTTTGGTTGTTGCTCTACAACAAACTCTTCCCAAGCCTATCCAACCTTAAAAAAACATATAATATTAGTAACCGAATTAGTTCATAATGAGATATTTATTTCTTAGTGGCTATGTGTTCTCGCCATTTATGCCATCAACTATGGAGGGGGAAGCAAGAAAAAATAGACATAGACAAGGTGGCAATGTTCCAAATCAGTAAAAATATTGAAATAGAATATCTATAGTAAACTATAGTAACCTTCACAAGTAAGATCCTTCTTAATATAATATGAAACTTCATACTAATTATGACTGCCTCAGAGAAGATTACTTAACCCCACTACACGTACATTCCATTGTTTTAGTTTAATTGCATAGTGGAAAGTAGGTATTGATAGACAAAGTGTACCACTCAAACCAATGTTCTTTCTATATCGATAAATGATGGATATATAAATCAAATACAAAAAACTCTTACCATAGATGAAGTTTTCTAGAATCTAGAGGAAAATTACAAAGTGACACCAATATTGAAAACCTATAGGAATTCAAAGTATGTTAACCACCTGAAATCTTGAAAAACACGTATTCTTAAAAAGCACGTATATCTTTTGGGTTGGTTTGAGACATGTTGGTTCCCACTACTTCATGTTGCATGGTCAAAACCCCAAATTGCTATAGAAAGAAAGAGATGATGGGTACTAGAATGAAATTTTAGTAGGGATTATAATGTTTATGACTAAAACAAGAAGGAATGTGTGGATTATTTTTCATAAAAGTATCTACTCATTATGTATTTCAAAAATTAAATAACTTAAGTTTTAATATTTCATATAAAAATATTATATTTCATAAGTGATATTTAGCTTCATGAAGGGAAAAAATAACAAAAGAATAGAACTTCTAGGGTATCGAGGGTAAAGTTAGAGGAATTACTTGTTACACTTGAAAGGATAGTCATTTGTGAGACATAGATAGCCCAAAAGCAGTATATTATTTTGGAAATATGCTTATTTTCACTACAACAAAAAAGGTCATTGGTGAGGGTCGAAAAAGGTCACCATAAGCTTAATGGTGAGTGTCAAAAGAGTGCTCATTACCAAAAATTGAACGTCACTAAAGGCCTCTCCACCAAAAGTATAGGTGGTGTGGTGACATTCAAGGTCCATCATGAATAATTATTATAATGACAGATATGGACCATCACCATTTCATATGATCAACAATTATTTATGGTGATGGTAGCGTTTGTTGACTGTCACCATTGCATATTTTGGTGAGGGTTGAAAAATGTTACCATAAGCTCATTAGTGATGGTCAAAAGAGCCTCCATCATAAAAAATTGAACGTCGCCAAAGGCTGCATCACCAAAAGTATAGGGGATGTGGTGACATTCAAGGTCCATCACAAATAATGATTATAATGGCAGATAGTGACTGTCACCATTTGTTGATGTATATGTAACTTCAGAATGTATTTCATATATATGTTTATTGTACTCCTATATAGATGTATTATTCCTCTATACGGAAGTGTTTGTATTCCTATAGAGATGTTATTATTCCTCTATACGGAAGTGTCGTCATTTATATTGTAAGTGTCGTAACTTATACTTGATGGGTTATTAGACCACCTTGTTGGGGTCGGCCCTGTATAAGTTATGTGGGTCGAAGGGTTATTAGACCACCCTATTGGGGGTCGGCTATGTGGGTCAAAGGGTTATTAGACCACCCTATTGGGTGTCAGCTCAGTCAACATTGTGTTATGTGGTTAAGTTGAGGCCAACCTAGTAAAGGTTATTAGGCAAGTCAAGTCAAGTATAAATAGAGTGCGGGAGGCACTCTCTTTCATCACTCTATTCTCTCACACACTCTTTGGAGAGTGGCGCACTTGTGGAGGAGGAGAAGCTGCTGCTAGGAGATGTCTATCTCTTATGCTTGGGTTGTATCATTGCTCTATCTATCTCTGAGGAAGTTATTGGGGTTTTTCACCTTTATGGTTTTCCCCACGTAAACTCTACGTCTCCTGTGTGCTTGAATTATTGTGTACATGAGTGATATGCTGTACATGTTGTTCTCTTAGTTAAGATCCTAGATCAGATTGAATTAAATTCTGAAAAAATAACATGGTATCAGAGCTAGCCTAAAAGAAGGCATGGTATGACATGTATGACACTTGTTGCACTTATGATGCTAGGGCTTGATATAGCAAACACTAGTCATTGTAGAACTTTCACTATAAATCCATTTTGGCGAAGTTTTCAGATTTGAAACTTTTACAGGTCGAATATCAGATCCCCATGTACCTTGTTTCTAAAGAAAAACTTCTAATTCATTGTACTTTGTGCTTTATGATCTGTACAATCTAGGGTTTCTGCCCTTCCATATCTGAGTCATAAACAAGTGACCTAGGAAAAAAGGTCATAACTTGGGCTAGGAAGCTCCAAATGAAATTTAGTAAAAAGTGATAGGTAGTGCACAGACTGTACTTTCTCAGGTAACTTTGTCAGAGGCCTAAATTGAACTAGTGACATGTGGCATGTTGTACAAGTTCACTCTCCTGTTTTATCCCATAAACAGGTCATGTTGCGACACTTGGCATAAATCTCTCTCAAAGAATCCAATTGAGATCAGACTTGTGGGGTTGGAAAGATGATAGGTCTGGCTACCACTAGTAGAATATTCTGACCCTGTGGATGGGAAAGTTCAGAGTTAAACCAGAAACAATCAGGTACATATTTCAAGCAAAATAGAATTATTTTTGAGCACCTTCATTCATGGCTTCGGGAATTTAGGGTTTCAGAGAAAGATGGAATTTTTGTAATTGGAGACCATGTATGAATGCTACTTATAAAAATCGAAATTTAGAGACCAATATCAGAATTTTTGGTTGGGCAGAAGGCCGGGCTTGATCAAACCCTAGTTCGGGACTTTGATCGGAAAAGTGGAAAATTAGGGCTTCTGCAAAAAATGGGAATTTTTGAAATATGTGACCACGACTGGAAGCTCCTTAGAAAAATAGAAGCTTAGAGCTTTGGATCGAACCTTTTGATTGGGAAGAAGGGTGGGCTTTATCAAACCCTAGTTTGGGGTCATGTCTAGTGAATCCAGAAGTTTCAAAGTAAAATTTCAGGGGTGAAACTTTGCAGTTTTCAAATTATGAATATACTAGCTTGATCAGCTCATCAAGGCGCATCTTTCTATCCTTTCAGAAGTTTGAAATTCAAACTTTGAATTTTTAGGGTTTCTCTGACAAACCCTAATCTAGCTCCAGATCCAGTTCTTGCAAATCAAGTGGATTGGGTTAATCCTAGAAGATAATGGATTGGTCACCTACATAAGTGAAGAAGTTCCTGTTTTAGAGGGAGATGAGGCTAAGGCCTTACATAAGAAGATTACAAGAAATCTCGACAGGTATGACTTATCCAGGTATGTTTTGAGATTTGTTCATGGTTAAGTTTATGGTTTGTTTGTCTTCATATTATTACGATTAGTACAATCTTGATTAAATTTAGACTTGTCATATCACCTTAATAAAATTATGAATGCATGATAGAAGATATTTATTGATTAGGGTGTTGACACTTATGATTGTACTAATGCATTGTGGTGTTGTATGAGGTTGATGTTGTCCGCTAACATGAAAGGTACATCAAGAAAGACAAATCATGTTCTAGTTCAAGAACATATGACCATGGTGACATGGAGACAAAGGTTCATCCATTGCCATGGATCACATAGAAGATCTACTTATGAGGTATGTATAACTTGGTTCTATAATGGTTAACCTATGAGATATGCAGGTTACTAGCACAAGTCATTGAAGAGAACAAGAAGACATTAGGTAGGTATGTTAGACATAACTAGATAGCATGCTAATCCAGGTATGTTTTTCCTATATCAAGTTAGAATCCTACCTTGTGTTAGGATCTTATACTATTGTATGGTTGATAATGATTATTCATGAAGTTAGAAATGTAAGTAATCAAGGATTAATGCATATTATGTTTCTTATCTTAATGATGATATGACTAACCAGAAGAGTCATGAAAGTATAGGTTTGAGTAATCACGGGTTTAGGCATATTATGTTTCTTACTTTAATTTATGATATAACTAACCATAAGAGTCCTTGAATACTAATGATTATTATTTGAAATGATCATGACAATATATGCTTAAGATTATTGTGCATTGATAGTATTGAGAATATACTAATAAATGTATGATTATGTATGAGATCTTGAGGATATCACAATAATGATACTTGTAAGCATGCATAGTGATAAACGATGGATATAAGTTCAAGGACAGGTAATCCGGGAAGCAAAGATCAAGAGGGAGCACACTCCAGTAGTTTCTGCAACGATGCAGATATTCAGAGGGAGTCGACCACTTCTCACAATCCACATCAGAATGGAGTTGCAAAGATTCAGAGGGAGTCCACCCAACAACCAAACAAAGATAAGTATTTGAATTGTCATTTCTTACAGATTTGTTTGTTTAAATAATGTTGTTTAATGATGTATATGCTTATGTTCCTAGACTTAGGTTGTGTATTATGCATATTAGAATAATTGCATTAATGAACAGTATACTACTAATATGCATGTGATGGGTAAGTGGCCTATGGCACTATACAACATTCCATTGCTACTTATCTAGAATGAAACCTCTTTGCTGACATGTTGGGAGTAGTGCAAACTCTTAACAATGTTCTGGTAGAGATTGGAAGGCATCTAGAAAGTTACAGGATATGGATGAATGTTGTATTAAAGCATTGGATAAAATAATTTCATGAATGTATGACATATTTCTTTAAGTGTAAGAATTTGTTCTAAAAGCTATGAGATGTTTCTAATCATGCAATTTAACTTGTTTTGTAGGAAAGATCGTATACCTTCACCTACAAAAGAAGGACTACAACATTTGTTCCAGCAACAAAGATATCTATTGAAGTTATTGAAGATATTGAAGTTCCGAGGAGTTGGGATGAAGTAATGAAAGAATGCCATGATCAGTCGATCATGAAGAATGATGTTTGGGATGCAGTCCCAAGACCTGAAGGGAAGTCTGTTGTGACTTCCAAATGGATCTATAAGATCAAGCATGTTGCAGATGGTAGCATGGATAAATACAAAACGAGGTTTGTAGCTCATGGCTTCTCCCAGAAAAAGGGATTGACTATGAAGAAACTTCTACAACTATATCTAGGCACACTTCCATCATATCAGTACTTTCTCTGGCTGCAGTGATGAAATGGAAGATACACCAGATGGATGTCAAGACATCTTTCTTGAATGGTGTAGTCAAAGAGGAAGTGTATGTGGAGCAGCCACTTGGTTTTGAGACACATGACAGGAAGTCATATATGTGTATAACTTGGTATGGTAGGATAGACAACTTTCTATCTGGTTTTGGCTTTACCAAGAGTAAAGAGGATTCCAACCTTTACTACAAGGTTGAGGAAGGAAATCCAGTGATACTAATTTTTTATGTGGATGACCTGTTTATTACAGGTGAAGATAGATTGATTGCCGACACACAGCGGAAACTTGTTGCCAAGTTCGAGATGAAGAACTTGTGGATGATGCACTACTTTCTAGGCATGGAGGTGTGGCAGAGTGCAGATGGAATATTCTTTGGACAAGGAAAGTATGCAGTAGAGATCCTAAAGAGGTTCGGGATGATGGAATACAAGGCCATGGCCACACCTATGGCATCGAACCTGAAGCTTCTATGTGATGCTTCATTTGAGTCGATTGATGTCACTATGTATCGTCAGATGATTGGGTCTTTGATGTACCTGACAAACACAAGACCAGATATTTGCTTTGTAGTGAACACATTGAGCTAGTTCCTGACGAATCCGAGGAGTGTTCACCTAGTTGCTGGAAAGCATATTCTGAGGTACCTGAAGGGTATAGTTGATTATGGGCTCAAGTATGATGCGAATCAAAAGTTTAACCTGTAGGGTTATGTTGATTCAAATTGGGCAGGCAGTGCTACAGATAGAAAGGGCACTTCTGGGTGCTCCTTCAGTATGGGATCAGGTGTGATCTTTTGGTTTATCAGGAAGCAGTCCTGCGTAGCACTGAGTACAACTGAGGTAGAGTATGTTGCAGCCTGTTCGGCTAGTTGTGAGGCAGTATGGCTACGAAAGCTACTATCTGAGTTATTTGATCTACCGCTGGAGGCTATTGGTATCTTTTGTGACAACCAGAGTTGTGTGAAGTTGTCTGAGAACCCAGTGTTCCACGACAAGTTGAAACACATAGATATCAAATATCACTATATAAGGGATATGATGCAGAGAGGAGCATTGAAGCTCCTGTATGTTGTGACGGATGAGCAAATTGCAGATGTACCAACAAAGCCACTAGCCAGAGTGAAGTTCGAGTACTTCAGAGAGAGGCTTGGTGTTCTTCAGATTGACGACACTTCAAGGAAGAAGTGATGGACACATTTGCTGAAGCCATTCCAAGCATGTTGGAATGAGGATCCTTCACATGGCTGTGGATGTAAGCGCTGGATGATGAGCATCAGGACAATGCTCCAGTTACTGCTCTATATGTGTATGTATGCATCATGTTGGATGCTTGATATGATCAGTTGGATCGTTTATATGTATATGTATGTACACATCATGTTGGATGCTGGATATGATCAGTTGGATCATTTATATGTATATGTATGTATGCATCATGTTGATGTTGGATACGATCAGCTGGATCATGTGTATGTATCTGTATATGTATCAGGTGGATACATTGTATGGTCAGGTGGATACATTGTATGATCAGGTAGATCATGTATGATGATACGTATCAGGCAAATATTGTGTATGTATCAGGTAGATGCATTGTATGATCAGGATGATCATGGATGACTAGCTTCAGGATGTTGCTCCAGATGACATGCATCAAGACGATGCAGTGATGATGATCAGGATGATCATGTGTACATTAGGATTATGTATGGTGAGTATTAGCATGATACTCTATGGCCGTGGAACATGTTGTGTAGATAAGCATATAATCCTAGCCCTACGAGGTTTGCAGATAGTCTTTCAGGTTTTTCCTATGGCATGTATTACTGGCCCTAGGATATCTGGCAAACGCTCTTTCAAGGTTTTTCTTTGGAGGACATATAATCCTAGACTTGGGAGGTTTGTAGATTTTCTTGCTAGGTTTTTCTGCTGGCATATAATAGCTCCCTGGGAGATCTGGAAAATGCTCTTTCGAGGTTTTGTCCTATGGCATGTAATCCTAGCACTAGGAGATCCCATAGGTTGAGCTATGTGCTTGTAATCAGTCCTGGGATGCTCTTTCAAGGTTTTGCCATCACCACATGTAATAAGTCCTGGATATTTGGAAAGGATGAAAAATGCCTCAGATGCTCTTTAGGGTTCTTCCTTGGCAAGACACTCTTTTAAGGTTTTGTGGTGGGGGTCACATGTAATAAGTCCTGGAGATCTGGACAAGATGAAAAAGGCCTCAGATGCTCTTCAGGGTTCTTGCTATTCAAGAGACTCTTTTAAGGTTTTGTGACAGTCACATATAATACTAGCCCTGGGAGATCCGATAGGTAGAGTTGTGTGCTCATAACAGCCTGGGATGCTCTTTCGAGGTTTTGTGACGCACGTAATAAGTCCTGAGTATTCCACATTATGGCCAGTGATGATGAACACCTGCAGGTGGTGGGCCTACATCCAGTATGAAAAAGGACTGGCTCTGTAGAACTTCCTATGACGAGTAGATTCAGAGATTGGTTGAGATAGCAGCAACAGTGACGATGACGATGATTCAAGGACGGTGCATCAATGAAGATGATCCAGAGAAGAATACTTGTGCTAGATGATCTGTGTCGAGAAATACCTTCCTAGTTAAGAGGGAGTGTTGATGTATATGTAACTTCGAAATGTATTTCATATATATATTTATTGTACTCCTATAGAGATGTATTATTCCTCTATACGGAAGTGTTTGTATTCCTATAGAGATGTTATTATTCCTCTATACGAAAGTGTCATTATTTATATTGTAAGTGTCATAAATTATACTTGATGGGTTATTAGACCACCTTGTTGCGGTCGGCCCTATATAAGTCATGTGGGTCAAAGGGTTATTAGACCACCCTATTGGGTGTTGGCCCAGTCAACATTGTGTTATGTGGTTAAGTTGAGGACGACCTAGTAAAGGCTATTAGGTAAGTCAAGTCAAGTATAGATAGAGTGTGGGAGGCACTCTATTTCATCATTCTATTCTCTCACACACTCTTTGGAGAGTGGCACACTTGTGGAGGAGGAGAAGCTGCTGCTAGGAGATGTCTATCTCTTATGCTTGGGTTGTATCATTGCTCTATCTATCTCTGAGGAAGTTATTGGGGTTTCTCACCTTTGAGGTTTTCCCCAAGTAAACTCTGTGTCTCTTGTGTGCTTGCATTATTGTGTCCATGATTGATATGATGTACATGTTGTTCTCTCAGTTAAGATCCTAGATAAGATTGAAGTAAATTCTGAAAAACTAACACCATTTATGAACAACATTGATTTATGGTGATGGACATTTCATGGCCCTCACTATTGATGGATATATATTGCGACGTCCGTTGATCGTCACCATTTCATATATAAAAATGACTTTTAATGATGTATTTTTAACAACCCTCACTATTTGATACATATTTAGGAATAGAGTGTGATCATCACCATTCCCTATGAATATTAGGGCAAGATGGAATCGAACCATCAACCTCCTGCTTGTAAAGCAGGTGCTCTTCCATTGAGCTAGCACCCTTCAAATAATTAGACCTTGAAACTTTGTAAATTCTAAATTCTAAAACTTTGTAAATTCTTGATGAATCTTTTACTAAACAAGTGGGATCAGTAGCATAGTTTCTTAGTACCTGCCTCTAATGTCTATAAAAAATGTACAAAATAAATTAAAAAATCAACTATTTCTCTTAAACAAAATCAACTATTTTTACAGCCACTAGTAGAAAGGGGCTAAGGCACATGGAAATGTTCATATATAATTCTTCCAAATAAAAATTTCTTTCCAAAAAATTGACTGCCTTTTTTTCCTAGTTGATAACTGCTCCCTAAGAGTATAATTAAAATCCTATAAAAGCTTATATAAGAGAATCCCAAGTGAGATTTATTAATGCTATCAAATCTATATATTTCCTTGCAAAGCTAGAAAAAGTCCCAAACAAAAAATGTACTTTCTCGAGATAAGGAATATACAAATTCTAGTAATCCAATTCAACACCTAGTTCATTGCCATAGCAAAACAGAATGCAAAATCATCATGTTATGAACAGATAACCCAATATGATTGAGAATGGAGTAATTGACAATATGCTTTAAATCTTTGTCAGATTGGTTAGTCTTGTATCAAAGTCAATATAGTGTTAGGAGTCAGTGGTAAAGCCAAGAGTACAACCTTGAGGCACCACTGTATTCTATACATGTATTTTATATCTAAAGTAATGTATCTAGAGTATTTTTTTTTTTGGGTTCTTTTTATATCTAGAGCAAGATTACACTATCAAGGGTGATGGCGCATGCTCCTATATCTTTGGGTATCATCTTTGACTTGATCAACAAAATTGTATGTAAGTCATAATTGTTCCAATAGAGGATTCCAGGTTAACAACACCTACTCGATTTCCAAGATGATGGTGTGACAATTTCCCCACAACTATGCGACAACCTGCACTTATGTATTATAACAAACCTCCATGCCAATAGTTTCATCAAACCTTTCAAGCTCAACAATTCTACACACATATTTTTTATTATCATTTCCAACATTCCCCAACTAGAAGGACAATTGTTGGGGATCAACAAATCCTAGAAGAAGAACCAGAGATCAATCAAGTTCATGACTAATGGATTCACGTTGAAGACAAGTTCAACACAAAAAAATTGTCTAGGATGGGCACACAAATTCAATCATTGTATCCAAGGTGCAAAATAACGCAGAATCATCAACACCAAATGCACATTGCAACCTCTTCTTTGTGGTGGATGGAATGGGGCAAGAAGCGAAGAAGGCCTCCCAAAGGGTCTATAATAAGTTATAACAAATTGTTTTTCACAGTTGAATAAGTGAGAAGAGAACTATGAAAAGTTTGAGATAAGTTGGGCTTGGTGAGGGTAACATTGGATTTAGTGTACTCATTGTTTAAATGAACCATGACAGGAGAGTTGTAATCTATTTTGAGTACTCATTGTCTAAATTAACCATGAACGAAACAAATACTGGTTGGACAAAACATAATCAACAACATTAGAACCGATACCATGAGGAAAAAATAATGTATACCTATTTGATCCTAAATAGATAGAGAGCCCATTAAGAATGATGAGACTGAAATTCACCAAATAGGAGAAGGTGTCTCTTATTTGTAAACAAACACCATATCATTCCAACTCATGTATGCATATTGCATCCCCGGTCAAACCATGAATCGGTCTCCATAGAGTTCTGGCGTGGAAATTAAAATCACCCAAACAAATTATGTCACCCAAAGAGGAATATTGAGATATCTAAGATACAACTCAAGGGGATGTCATTACTATGAGCCATGTAGTTCAAGGGTGTGAGGGAAAACAGTACACGGTGGGTTCTCTCTTTTTCTAAAACATAGTTATTCCATGCTGAATTCAAACAATTAATAGAATTGGATCTAGAATAATGTCTCTTTTTAAACACTGATACAATGGAGAAATTTGAACAAGCCATAGAAATAAATGAGCTTGTTTAAGGTTAAATGAGATAAAATGTTATTTTGGTTGTTTCTGGTGACATATCATCCAAAGTGATATGTAAGATCATCTGGTCTAAATATTTTACTACTCTGTGTACATTTTGATGTTCAATGTGCACCTAAAGAATCTATTTTTCATTCCTAGACTAAAAAATGAAGGCCTCCCCAAAATTCCCTAGAGCTGGCCTGTGACATTCGAATTGGAATCATTTAGCTTAAAAAGCCACTCTTGATGACTATCTATTACACAAAAGTCACCCAACAATTGCACCTAGCCGCAACTACAAGCACAAGCAACTCATAGGGGGGAATGTCACTAGAAATACTTGAATCCTTACAGGTCATTAAAAGCACCACACTTTCAACAACTAGGAAAGCCCCTCTTCACTATTGTCACAAATTTATATAATAAATAAATGTTATCGTGTAGGGAAAAAAACTATTCAATTTAAGGAACCCTTGTGATGTGTGATTTTTCTTTCCTCTATTCAACAAGTATATAAAGCAGACAAGTGGTACACTGTGACTAGAGTGCCTACATGCACAGGAATGACTTGCATACAAAATAATCAAAACAGTTACTCCAAGGAAAATTGGTCGATAAAAAGGGTGATGCTCAGTGCACATCATAGGACATCAATTAACAACAAACATGTTGACACCACAATGTGTTGCTAGTATGTTGTTATAACTGAACAATTGAGCCAATACATAAACACATCAATGGTAATAGAACCAGAACACAACACCTTTACGGTCAATTACTACTGTTGTTGAACATATCAAGAAGGTTGAATATTGCTGACTTTTTTAGTAAATCTATAGCGACAAGTCATGACCTAAAACCTATTAACTGAGAATCCACATAATTATAGCTAAAATATTTCTTATTTACTAGTACATCTTAAATAATGGAAAGAATTAACATGTAACTTGCATTACCTTCCTCCAATACCATTAACTAAATTTTGCGGTTGTTTAATAGAGTATGGAAAAGGATTCTTCATGAGTGGAGTTTACTTACTAAAATAGTGTAGATTGTTGTTGAGATGAAAATTGCTTGGAGATGGTCCTTGATAAATGAGACACCTGAGCCCCTAGGAGGGAAGTGCTATGACCTTTCTCTTGAACATGTTGAAGTCGTTGAAGAAATTTCTCCCTTTGATTAGGTGCAATTTCATCCCGTCCACAATATTGTCCCTAAGAATACAAAAACAAATTCATCATACTCAAAAGTAGACTCTTGAAATTTCCTCCCAATATGAAAATATGATTGATTTGCTAATGATAAACAAAACATCAAGGTAGAAGGAATTCTAAAGTCAGATAGAAGAGATTTTGCAAACAGACTTGTTACCATTTTCAGCTCTTAAAGACGTCACTTCAATTTGAAAATGTAGGCTTAAAAATTAAGTCTTTCGGTGAGTCAAGCATGAAACTAACATTTATGATTCCCTTATCCGTGTTACAATCTAGACCTTAGTTAAAAAAAATTCACTTCAACCATATAAAGCAAATTATATATGTCGAATTTCCCATACAAAAAAAGTTCTTCTCTGTCACTTCATATTCTAAGTGAGAGATATGTTATATTACACCAAATGTTTCACAGGTAATCCTTTTAAAATGTATATCCTTACAATTTCAAAAGACTATAAATGTTGCATAATGTAAAATGTCGTTACGCTACAGAATAGAACATAAGTAACCAAATTGCATACAACTAACATTTTCAGAAAGCAGAAATAATTACCATTTCGGTCTGAGTTTGAAATGAGTTTCCACTATGGATATAGGTGACGATGGCATTATAACCGTGGATTTTGGTTTAGTGAAAATAAGCATGAAATCAAAAGAAGAGTGGATGTTGGTGGTAGTATCAACTTTCATACAAGTCACCTCACATATGATGTGTAAAGTCTCAAGTACTATGCCATAAAGGTCTTTTGCAAAGCAGTGTAGAGCAAACGAGAATTTGAGAGAAAATGAAGAATTCAATGGGTTACTTATAGTACTTAAACATAAAAAAAACACTACGTTGGTATACATAAAAATCTACCCAAGTCTACATCATTACACCCTAGCCAACATCACCCTCTCCAAAAAATGTGGGGCCCACCAAACTTGAAAGTAGCCCAAATGAAGGAATACCTCTTCTAGAAAGGGGGGCCTATCTCACCTTAAATTTTCCATCACACTCAACTAAACTATTAGTTATAATAATAATAGAGGTTGTGTTAGGAGAAGGTCTAGTTGGCCAAGGAGAAGAAACAAGAATCCCAGGAAAAAGAAATGCAATCCCCATACAAGTGAATACCTCAAGTTTCATAAGATTAAACGATAAACTTAACAAATGAATACCTCAAGTTTCTAGTTCTGTGAGCTTCAGACTAGATAACTCCCTAGGGTTTTTTGCTAGCCTAGATATTCTCTATTATGCTGGATGTGTAAGGTTACTTGGTACATTTGAAGGCAAATCATTAGCTACTTGATCCATGTGGCATATTTATGTTGATAGTGTGATGTGGAAGGTGGGACTACTTGGAGGATTGGCCCATGGTTTTGCACATGGTCTGGGAAGAGTGGTTTTGACTTTGCATGTGGTCTTGATGGCGGTAGGGGATTTTGTAAATGGTTTTAGCACTTGAAGGTTTTGGAGGGTGGTTTGGTGTGACCCTTCATATTCCAACCCTACTTGGAGGCTTGCACCTAGCTAGAAAGGCCTTTGGAGGCCACATATGGCATCACCAACACTCAAGTTTAGGATTTAGAGCTTTAGCTCTAAAACTCATAGATGGAATGCACTAAAAAAAGAATCACTTCCAATTTTAAGAAAATATAACAACAACCCATAGAGACAAAATGAATAATTGATTTCTGAAGAATATGTTGAACAATTAATAGTAGATCCATCTAGAAAACAAACCCCGTCATTGGTATGACTAGTAAAGGTCAGAGTACAAGAACTACTAGACACCCCAAAAGAATTGATTTTTTTAAGATCCCACAACTTAAGTGTGTTATCTGTAGATTCAGAAAAATTATGCTGGAATCTATTGGTATATTGATTAAGCTACGTAGCAGATAGTAGGAAATTTGACATGGAAACTACAAAGAAATTTAACTTTACTTTCAGAAAATTTTCACCTTCACGGGTTGTGAAAGAAACTTTTCACGCAATGAATGCATCAAATCCAACAATATATTGGTTCAAATGCTGTTGGAGTGGCATTATAGTATTCTATGTTGTTTTGGATAATTTGGATCGTCACAAATGGTACTAGAGTAGACAATCTCGGACTGACATTTCAAGGAATTCCTTTCCGTTCCTCAGGTATAAATTTTGATGGGCATATCCAAATTGAGTGCCACTTAATTTTTTGCAAAGATTACATCTAAAAGTAACTATAGTTAAAATTTCAACAAAATTGGTGTGGAAATACTTGTTTGTGTATAATTTGTATAATTTTTAATCAAGTGGTTTGATATGCCAGAGTACTTCATTGAATCATTTATCACTTGTTGCATATCTTACTTAACACTTATATTAGATCTTGAAGTCAACAATTTCTGCTTAGATGGTGCAACTTGCTACAAGCCTTATGAGTCATGACTATAACCTATATTTATTTCATAGTTCTCATAGTTTGCAAATGACAAACTACAGAGAGACCAACATTGAATAAAAATATGAGATGGTCAATGTGTGCTACAAATGGAAGCATATACATACAAATTTAATGAGCATGTAGTGGCCAAAGACAGGGAAGAAGAAATAGCAATGGTGCATGGTGCTACACAAAAAATCATGGAGAATAGAAGCAACTCCTTTTTGTTATTTTCTATAGCTTAAAGGAATAATGGCAGATATGTGAAAGCTTCTTGACACTTGTTGGGTTGTGGCATTTCAGTGAAGTTGACATTATTGTGCTATTCAAAGTTTCACACTAGGGGGAGACTCTTCTTTGTCTACAAATTTGATAGTTTACATCATTCTTCACAGTAATCTCTAATGCAATATTTTTTTTATTGCTATGTGAAAGCAGTCTATTGCCAATCATTCATGTTCAAGGTTAGCAGTGGAATTTTATTTTCACTAGACGCAACTTGATGTAGCAATAAAAGAAAATCATATAAAAGCTAATATGGATGATGATATATATATATAAGATGAATGAAGAAGGGAAAATGAAGGAGTGAGGGAAGAAAAATAAGAATAATGTTGGAGCTTAGTCAGTTAGAGAAAACAAATGCATGCCTTGAATGAAGAATGGGATGTCTAGAATTCAGAGTGGCAAGAGTGGACATAAGAGAACATAACAAATTATACACAAACAAGTATTTACACACCAATTCTATTGAAATTTTAACTAGAGATACTTTTAGATGTAATCTTTGCAAAAAATTAAGTGGCACTCAATTTGGATATGCCCATAAAAAGCTATACCTCAGGAACATAAGGAAATTCCTTGAAATGTCAGTCTGAGATTGTCTACTCCAGTACCATTTTTGATAATCCAAATTACCCAAAACAACATAGAATACTACAATTCCACTCCAACAGTCGACAAGGTTACCAGGGGGATTGGTATTTTACTAATAAAGGAACATATATGAGTATTTTTGGATCTACCAAGCCTCCCTCCATTAGTGTTACTCCACCAACACCTTTCACAATAGTGGCGCCACATCTGGTGCTATTGGGTTTTAGAGAAAGATCTCCTCCTCCAGCAGGATCGAGACCAACACTCTGAGTAAATCAGTAATAGTACACGCATTCCATTTAACACTTTAGTAAGTTAATTACACATGGGAACCTGTTTCTTGTCAATTCAAATGCGAGATCAACCATGGTTCTTCAACTGGAATTTTAGAGGTAAAAATAACTAAACACATATCAATGCTAAACTTACTAAGGAGAAATAAATAAGTCCCAAGGGGCCATCGAAATGCTGCTTTATTTGGCGTAAATTGACTTGGTGTAATAACCGAGAAGGTGCGAGGTCTATCTAGGCTATATTGAACAAGGTTCTTCTTAAAAAGGAGTAGGTGAACTCACTAAACAACCTGAAAGTGCAGCACTTGGAAAGGTTTCCCATGGGACTTGGTGGAAAAAGCGCTCAATGACTATGATCTCTTCATCTTTCTAGATCAATGGGTAATGAACCTCCATGGGAAAGAAAATTAATACTATTAAATAAAACTTACAGATCTCCATCCAAGTAAAGAGAAAAATTCCCACGCCCACCAAGTTCTAGTGAATCAACAGAACATAACGTAAAATAGTGATTTACACCTACCAAACCAAACGATATAAAAAAACAATTAAATACATCATAAAGTGTTTGAAATGTTCAAATGATACACCATACTGAACTTAAAGTAAATAAAATGCATTATAACAGTTCTTCATGGCCTCCCACACAATATTATATATCAGATGAGATGCATAGAAAAAGTGAAGAACTTAATCAAGCTAACTTCCTTTTCATTCTGAGATTGGAAGAGGCAACAAAAAATAACATGGAAAAAACATGAATGGGTTGAACTTGTAACACACCCTTTAAGCTGGAAAACATTTTATGTTTAGAAACATTATGATAACTTTTATTGTAAAGTTTGTATTGGACAGGTGTCCAAGGATGACTGTAAATTGCACAATATATTTTTATTTAATAAATAAAATAGGAGACAAACACCTAACATGACTGTTGAAAGAGTGGCTACTGATCCACTAGGTGGAATGGAATCTGGGGTAGAAGGCGATGGACAAATGGCAGCATCATGATGCAACTAACTAGCTGTTGGTATGGGACAACTCCCTTGAAATGTGGTCATAGTGCCCTGAAAGATGGGACTGGAGCTTGAGGCTCATTTATTCCAAACTGACCACTAAAATACCTAGGAAGTCTATATAATAGCCATCAAATATTGAACCGAGGTTCATCACTTTTCCTAACGAGAAAATTTACCTTGGGGTTTTGCTGTGTTTGCACCCAAGAGATTTGATGAGGTGATATGCTGTTGTTGATCATGTTGTGAGTGTGCCAAATTCTTATTGAGTTCAGGAGTTTGATGTTGAGTAGAGAAGGAATTTTGTTTCAGGAGTTTGATACCAAGTGGAGAAGGTATTTTTGAGTTCCTTAATTCTACACAGATTCCATCCACTTACTGAATCAATAAGCAGGATCGGGGGTTCATTAGAAGTCAGCAGTTGGGATGCTTCTTCTGAAGCAGGTTGAGAGGAAAAGGCCTTCTTAGGTGTTTGTTGGCCCTATCATCAATTACAGGTTCTATTGTCTTATCTGTTTTATTTTTATTCTATGTTATTTATTTTGCATATTACAGTTCTATTGTTTATTAAACCTTCTCTGTTTAATTTATAAGAAATTTTCAGTTTCATGTATAAGATAAAGATTCGGTATAAATATGAAATGATTGAAATAGAATTGTTTCTGTATTTTTCTCCATGCAAAAAGGAACAACATCGTACTCCAGTACAAAAACTGATTAAAAATAGATAAGCCTGATAGGAAAATACCCAAGTGAGTGGAAAGATTTAATTTATTATAAGTTTTCTTTAAAGTTTCTATTTCCTATTAAATTCTTATATTTATATTTCAGTACTCTAATTATATTATGTTCTAATAGTTTATATACAATAATTATGTTTATAATGTCATTGTTTTCAATTAACTATATTCTGTTTAACAATATAAAGATTGAATTTCAAAATATAGCATAATGATATTCTCTATAAACATCAAGTATTTTCCATTTACGTTACTATATTTATTTAAATCATATTTACACAGCATAACTGTAGATTGAATAGATATATTTTTAACATCATCTTCAGGGTTTAAAAGAGTACATGACTATAGGGCAAAGTCAAATAGAAACATACTTATCAATAGCCATCATCACTCCATACATTCTAAACTTATCTAAACCCAAAACAAAAATCATGGTGGGTTCATAGATATACTACTTAAATTATTAAGACAGTCGAGATAGAAGTATTGGCCGAAACTTAGTATATAATTACAAACCCTTGATTTATTTAAACAGTAGTAGTGTTATTGTTCATACATACCTCACATACTTTTCCCTTTCAGAAAATATCTATAAACTTAGAGTACAAAATGAATCACGATAGCAAAGGCATGGTTATAACCTAGCTTACACAACATTGTCAATACATATAAACTGTCTGAAATACAACGTATTTCTATCGACGAGTAACCAGTTTCATACACAGGATAAGCCCAAAAAGTACCAACACAGAATAGTTACGGCCATTTAAAGTCTGGCAATTTTATAGTGTATTATATTATCAGTAGAGTCTGGAAGACTTTCTAAAAAAAAAAGGATGTGCCAAGTTCAAACCCAAAACTAAACCCTAAACCCAATCCTTTTACATCAACAATGAGCTACAAAATAGATACATGGTAAAGTCCAAAACTATGCAATCGAGAAGCTTAAAAATGCTCTTCCAACTCGACAAAGATCATTAACAAACATAAGTTATTTTTTTAGTCATGGCGTTTCCTGTGGGTTGAGGCACTGCCTCCCCATACTTTTAACAAATTTCACAAACCCTAATCACAAAACTCTATTAGTTTTCAAACAAAATACACAGAACTTTTAGATAGATGACCATCATCTTCTAGACAGGGTTTCTAGGGAAACCACCAAAGGCTTACCGGTTGGTATAGCTAAAATTCCAACTTCCAACGCTCAGAATGACGAGGCCATTACACATGGTACCTGCGAGAGTATTAGAAGAGTGGTTAGAACAGTATCAAGAAGGAAGGTTCATAGTATTGAAATAGGATAACTAATTGTTATCGGCATATGCATATAACAATGACAAAAACAAAAACATTACCTTTTGGGTTATGGCTGAAATGGTAATGAACGCTGAGACTTTAATATCTGCAACAAGGAACCTTACTTCGTCAATGGCTAGTATAGCTGAAGCACTACAAGAAATCATTCATCATTTAACTCAGTAGCACAGATCTTGGAGAGATAGCAATGATGGCGAGCCCATGGGTTATTTCTTTTCAAAATCCCAAGCTTAAGCTCAACAAAACCTCAAAACAAGTTGAGTATCGAATCCTCCTAAAGGACCATTCTTAAGACATAGAACCAAAAACATTCAGCATTGTATAAACCAGAAGGAGCTCGGCTCTCTCTCTTAAAAGAATTTACAGAGGTTATGAGTTTGAGTCTCATGGACTAAACCTCCACAAACAGAAAACAACCTAGCAAAAATTCCTCAGCCTGTCGGCATCTTGCAGAGTTCCATCACCGAATACAAAGGAACATAATAAACGTTGAAATGACATGGAGTTCCATATGTGGCTAAAACCTTGTCATAATTACACTACCAAATCGACGGTGGATACCATCGGTGTGATTCACGAAAAGAACCAGATCAAACTACTGTATTAATTACAAACATTCATTGCAATTTCCATGAAGAGCCACGGTGGAGTCTTGGTGGAGCCAACACATCAAAAGATGAATACGTATGTTACACTTCAACATAGTAAAGAGTTATATTCACGATGGTAGCACATGGCGAGTACACTAAGTAGTGCCACATCGAATTTCCATTTGACTCGGTAGTTATGAACATTCAATGCCCAGGTTATGTTACGGCTGCCAACCTGTATGGCATTTCAAAGTTCACATCACGTTAAAAAATGCATTGGATTTACATATGATATGGTCGAGAGCTTAAACCTTTCCACCTTACGTTTGCACATAGTGGAGAGTTAACTCCATAGTTATTAATACAACATTTGATCACATAATTGCATATAGCCACATAGCATACGACCCCCACATATATTACAAAGTGTGCACATGATTCATACCCTTTGCATAATGTTTATTAATATTCCTAGGGTAGGATATATTTTAGAATGTTACAAATTGCACACATATTTCATAGTTAAGCATGTAGATTATATCG
Organism: Larix kaempferi; assembly: GCA_027924585.1. Lineage (NCBI taxonomy): Eukaryota > Viridiplantae > Streptophyta > Pinopsida > Pinales > Pinaceae > Larix > Larix kaempferi. The sequence goes on along the minus strand of BSBM01000422.1, from coordinate 4,090,703 downwards.
TGCATATAGTATTACATAATTCATAAGTGCCATGTAGGTACATTTTGGTGTACACAACACACATACCTTGGAATATGTAGTACACAATTGAGATTTGAATTATATCTCAAAAGTGCATTGTAATATAAATCATATAAATAAATCAAAATAACATACACACTATTGTATGGAGATTGAATCCGAATGCACGAGACTATGAAAGTCATAATGATTACGGAAGGCATTATTACCATAGCAGAATCTCTTAACTTAGGACCTTCACTTTGACTAGGTTTCTCACCCATACAATGGCCAAAAGTCTTTATCTCTTCACTTAACGAAAAGGAGATCTATTGAAAAACTATTGGTCACTTGTCGTAAAATAAATCTCTTACCTGTAAATCTATCACAAGTACGAATTCACATGCTTTAGCACTAATGCTAACTAAGCCTCGGGGCATCCGAAGGACCCCTTCATCAATCAAACAAAAGTACATTAGTCAATCAATTTAACATCTATCATCAGTAGCAGAAGCGATGTGTAACAACACAGTTAAATATAGATAACATTTGATGCATTGTTCTATTCCGCATTATTAAATAACATTTATTGTCACATAGAAAAGTTTTAAATTTTTGTGATTTTTTTGGAATGTTACATGTGGTATCAGAGCGCAAGTTCAAACTCTAGGCCTGAATGAGGCTCATGCGTGCAAACAAAAAAAAAACAGAAAGTTTGTGTTACTAACTTTTGCATTTTAATTTCATTTTTGCACAGAACAGATTTACTTTTAATTGTAGGTATGGAAATACTGGAGGAATCAGCAGAGGACAGATCTCCTCGTAATGAACAAATTAATCATAATAACACTCAAGGAATTTACGTTGAGTTAAACAACCAGTCTTCTGAAATTTTATGCACTGTGCAGGATTTAAAATCTGAGTTAAAAGTTGTTAAAGAAGAAAATGAACGGATCCTAAAGGCACAAGAAGAGTTATAGTAGAATGTAAAAGGAAACTGTCACAGTGATGAAAGAGGTAGACAATCAGAATTTAGAGCTGATTCTGAAATCATGTCCCACCAACATAAGCATAAGAAAACAAGAAACGATAAAAGGAACAGTTACTCATCTTCTAAGTTTGATTCAGGTAATGATGATGTAAATTATGACAGCAATAACAGTGAGTGCTGCTCTAAAAAGAGAAAACATAAGCATCATGAATAGATTACTGGTGTCTTTAAAAAGATTAAGCCACCTACTTTTAATGGCGAAAGTGAGAAGGGTGAGATAGTAGAAGCCTGGCTGTCAGGGATGAAAAAGTATTTTAATATTTATGACTACTCTTCTCAACTGAAAGCCAAGATGGCTATTTACAATCTGACCAGAAAGGCAGATATCTGGTGGCAGGATCTTAAAAGAATCAAGAGCATAAAAGAAAAAGAAGTAACTTGGACTATGTTTAAAAGTTTGTTTAAAAATAAGTTCTTGTCTGAACAGTATTTTGAGGATAAATCGAAGGAGTTTTACGACTTAAAGTTGGGTACAATGAACATGAAAGAACTTTGCAGCAAGTTTCTTAGCTTGCTGAGGTATGTACCCTACATGGTTGAGGAAAATCCTAAAGTGCAAAGGTTTCTCAGCTGTTTATCGTTTAATATAAAAGATCGTATTGAGTATGATAATCCTTCCACTTTGGAAGAGGCCATGAGGAAGGCAAATTTTTGTTTTGACCAAAATAGAAAAAGAGAAGGAACAACTGGATGGAAGAACAATAAAACTAATCAGTATGACTATAAAAAGAAGAACTTTAATCAGAATGCTGGAGGGTTTAAGAAAAACTTTAATAACATAAATTTTGCTAATAATTATCGAAATAATGCATCTCAGAACACTACTGCTACAACAAATGTACCTAATAATCACAACAATAACAATAACAACAGTTACACTGAGCAGAAAGGATCCATAAAGTGCTATGAATGTGGCGGACCACACAAGAGAGCAGATTGCCCTCGCAACAAGAGGACAGCCAACAACATACATACTATGCAAGCAAAACCTACAGTTGGAGATATCGCAAGAGAAATGCCCAGGATAAATGCAGCATTGGAGAAATGTCAAACGGACCATCAAACATCCATGGTCGAAATTGAAGGTACGATACAAAACGAGTCTATTTCTATTTTGATAGATCCTGGTGCGAATTTAAGTTATATTTCACCTACTTTAGTAAACCGTTGCAAGCTAAAAACATAAAAATTCAATAATGCATGGTCAGTTCAACTTGCAACAGGAACTAAAAGAAAGGTTGTAGATTTTGTTCAGAATTGTGAAGTATTTTTAAAACAGCTGAAAACGCAAGTTAATCTGAATGTTTTACCCTTAGGTTCATATGATCTATTAATTGGCATGGATTGGCTTGAACATCATAGAGTTATATTGAATTGTTATGATAAATCTTTTACTTGTATAAATAATGAAGGTAATTCAAAAACAATAAAAGGAATTTTTAGGCAGATTTCAGTAAGGCAGATTTCTGCCTTACAAGTGAAGAGAGCTGCTAGAAAAGGTTGTAAATTGTTTGTTGTTAATGTTGTTAATGATAAATGTACATCGAAAGAAGAAAAGTTAAAACTAGAAGATATTCCCATCCTTAGGGACTTTTCTGATGTATTCCCAAAAGAAATTTCAGGATTACCTCCGAAAAGAGAACTTGACTTCACCATTGAGTTAGTACCCAGTGTGGTACCAAACTCAAAGGCCCCCTATAGGATGAATATTCTAGAGTTAAATGAGTTAAAATATCAGCTGAAAGAATTAATAGATAAAAACTACATACGACCCAGTGTGTCCCCTTGGGGAGCACCAGTAATATTTGTTAAAAAGAAGGACGGTACTATGCATTTGTGCATTGACTACCGCCAGCTTAATAAAATGACAATTAAGAACCGGTATCCCTTACCCCGCATAGATGATCTATTTGATCAAGTACGCGGAGCAGAGATATTCACTAAAATTGATCTAAGATCGGGTTATCATCAAGTCTGGATAAAAGACGAGGATATATTTAAAACTGCATTCAAAACACGTTATGGACACTACGCGTTCATAGTTATGCCTTTTGGGATAACTAACGCACCAGCAGTGTTCATGTGTTTAATGAACAACGTTCTTCATAAATATTTGGATAAGTTCGTAGTGGTATTCATTGATGATATCCTGATTTACTCAAAGACTAAAGAAGAGCATGATGAACATCTAAAAATCATTTTACAAGTACTTAGAGACCACCAGCTTTACGCTAAGTTCAGTAAGTGTGATTTCTATAAAGATAAAATTCAGTATTTGGGTCATATAATTTCAAAAGATGGTATTTCTATTGATCCTGATAAAATTAAAGCAATTAATGAATGGCTTGTCCCAAAAGATGTAACTGATGTATGGTCATTCATGGGAATAACAGGGTATTATAGAAAGTTTATTGAAGGGTTCTCTAGAATTGCTAACCCCAACACTTCTTGCAGAAGAAGGGGAAGAAATTCATATGGGATCAAAAGTGTCAAGACAGCTTTAATAAGTTGAAAGAATTGTTAACTACTGCACCCATCTTAAAAATTGCAGATCCTAATAAGGATTTCGTCATATGCACTGATGCATGCAACGAAGGACTTGGAGGGGTCTTAAGTCAAGAAGGTCATGCAATTGCTTTTGAGTCAAGGAAGTTAAAAATACATGAAAAGAATTACGCTACGTATGATCTTGAGTTGGAAGCCATGATACATGCTTTAAAAATGTGGCGCCATCACTTGATTGAAAGAAAATTCATTTTAATGACTGATAATAAGGGGTTAAAGTATTTATTAGATCAAACAAATCTGAATGCAAGGCAAGCTAGGTGGTTAGCTTTCCTTAGCGAGTACGGTTTTGAGATCCATCACATTATAGGAAAGGAAAATAAGGTTGCTGATGCATTGAGCAGAAATGCTAGATTAAGTTTTGTGGCAGCAATCAATACTTTTAAAACTGATCTAGAAAATCAGATCAAAGAAGGAATTAAGCAAGATGAAAATTACCAAAAATTACATGATAAAGTGGCTGAAAATTCATCTGAAAATGTTATAACATATTACAGTATTAATGACAAAGGCTTCTTAACTTACAAAAACAAAATTTATGTGCCTAATTTTTCAAAAATTAAGTTGTTGATTTTAGATGAAATTCACAAGAGTCCTTATTCAGGACATCTTGGTTATCAGAAAATCATAACTATGTTAAGAAAGGAGTACTTTTGGCCTAACATGAAGAATGAAGTTGCTGAATATATAGCTAGATACTTTGAATCAGACTATAAAAGTTGAACATCAACATCTAGCTGAGCTATTGCAGCCCTTAACAATTCCAGAATGGAAGTGGGAGATCATAAGCATTGACTTTATTACAGGTTTTCCTAAAAATCAGAAGCAAAATGACTCAATTATGGTTGTTGTTGATAAACTTAGCAAAGCTGCTCATTTTATTCCCGTTAAAACTACTTTCAAGGCTTCTAACATTGCATATATTTTCATGAAGCAAATTTTTCACTTGCATGGAATTCCAAAGGTAATTATTTCAGACCAAGACTCTAAGTTTACTGGTAACTTTTGGACAACACTGTTTAAATAAATAAATACTAAGTTAAATTTCAGCACTTCTTTCCACCCACAAACTGATGGTCAAACAGAAAGAGTAAATCATATTTTGGAAAATATGTTAAGATTATATGTTAAAGATCAACCATCTAAATGGGAGGATTACTTGCACTTAGCAGAATTTGCCTACAACAATAATTATCAAGCATCTGCTAAGTTAAGTCCATTTGAAATTTTGTATGGAAGAAAGTGTTGTACTCCAATCTCATGGGATAATCATGTAGATAGATTGATGTTAGGACCAAATCTATTGAAAGAAATGGAGCTAATTGTGAAACAGGTTCAAGGTAACTTAAAAGTTTCCCAAGATCGGCAGAAAAGCTATGCTGATTTGAAATGAACAGAAAGACAATTTCAGGTAGGAGACCATGTTTTCATAAAGGTAAAGCCCAAGAAAATTTCTTTGAAGCTTGGGAGTTGTGCTAAATTAGAACCGAGGTATTGTGGACCATTCGAAATCCTATCAAGGATAGGAGCTGTTGCATATCAATTGGCATTGCCATACAATTTAAAAATCCACAATGTTTTTCAAGTTTCTGTTTTAAAGAAGTATGTGCACGTTACTATGTTAGGATATTCCTATACTCCATCCTAGTCCTACTAGCTTTCCAGTCATTTTCATTTTCAGTCATGCATGCAAAATTAGGGTTTGCACGCAATTAGGGTTTGCATGCATTCTAGGTCATCAGTCTCAGCACCTAGTCCTCAGCAAACTAGCCCCCAGAGCTTCTTTCAGATCATTTCTAGGCCTCCCAGTGACTAATGCGCCCTCCTTTGTTTCACTGCATGAAAAGGGCGCCTTCTTCACCTACCAGTCCAGTTATATTCAATTATATTGAGTTATCTTCAGTTATTCCCTTGATTTAAGACTTAACTGACTCTTTACTGAGTTTATCACTCTGTTGGACCTCCAGCGAGACTAGATTGACCATTTTGACTCGAGTTAACTCCTATGGCGCCCTCCACTGACACTCCTTCACTATATTAGTGCTTCCATGTGCCAGTTACACCAACCACATTCAGTTAGACTCAGTTTGACTCTCGGTTGATCATTACTTGTGCATTGATGACTTCACTGATGAGAAGGGGGACTCCTAGTTAGGCATTGATGACTCTCCAATGATTATGGATCTATGCATAAAGACCAATTCGAATTCCTCCTAGTGAATTTGAATCCTCATACTCAGCATTGCATATTTACCAGTTCATTATTCTGTTAATAGTAACATGTGTAATTATTCTGCCTCAATCAGAGTTTCTTTGGATCTAAGTTCTATTGCTTGTCTCTTCTTCTATTATTCCTAAATTCTTTCATTGTGAGGTTTACATCATCTCTTTGGATCTTATGTGGGCAATTTCACATGGTATCAGAGCCTTGAGAGTATATTCTAACTCCATTCTTGAGAGTTTTTTGTAGGTATTTTGAAGTTCCAGCAGTTGCAGCAGCAGATTCAGGAGCTTTCTATTTGCACTTGTTCAAGCAATCAAGATGAGCGATTTGAATGCTCCTTCTTCTATACTTCTCACTCCTTTCAATTATTTTGAATGGAAGAGGAGGATGATAATACTCTTGCAATCAAGAGGGTTTACTAGAGTAGTTGAGGAAAAAGATGCCATACCACATCAAGTTGAAAAGAGAATCAAGCACCTAAACAAAATGGATGAAGCTTTTGGATTCATATGCCTTCATATATATGATGATCTATTGTTTCATGCTGATGGATTGAAGTCTCCATATGATTTATGGATAAAAATGAGGAGTCTTTTTGGCAAACAAGATGAACTGAGAGGCTACATTCTTGAAAATGAATTGGTTTCCCTTCAACCTAGCAACTTCGAGAGCATCCAAGATTTCTTCTCCAAATTTCAGAATTTGGTTTTGCATTGCAAGCAATGTGGAATCACTAAAAGTGATGAGCAATTGATACTCTCTATATTGAGCAAACTTGGATCTCAATTTTCTGTCTTTGTATCTACCTTTCATTCTGTTCGAATGTCCATCCCTGGATGGAAGTTTCCCACCTTAAGTGACTTCATTGAAGCTCTCACTCAAGAAGAGAACAAACTGTTTCAAATGGGTGCCATCAAAACCTCCAGAGATCTAGCTCTTTTAGTTGGTGAATCAAGTGGAGCGAATGCAAAAGGGGGATAAAAGGCAAAGGCAAGAAACCTTCAAGATCCAAGAATGACAAACAAAAGAGACCAAATTGTACCTACTGCAAGAGAGGAAACCATCCTGAGCATGCCTGCATGCATAACAAGATTGATCTTCTAACCAAGCTTCTTGAACAAAACCAAATTGTTGTTCCAAAAGAAGCAAAGATGTATGATTCTGGAAGTGGATTTGATGATTGTCATGCATTGATGGCTGGTTTTTCAAAGACAAAAGCTCTCCTCATAGATTCTGGAGCTTCCAACCACATGATGGCATAAGAAGAATCCTTCTCCTCTTTGGATCTCCAAGATGGGCCTACCATTCACATGGGAGACAACGCTCAGATTTATGCCAAAGGTTTGGGTACAGTTCATATGGAGCATGGTAAGTTCAAAAATGTCTTACTTGTTCCTTCTCTTACAGCTAATTTGTTGTCAGTATATCAAATGACTCATACAGGATCTCCAAAACAAATAATTTTTGGTCCATACATAGTAGAGATTACAGAAATCTCCACTGGAAAGGTTATAGCGAATGGGATTGCTAATCACGCCTCAAAGGCATATGAGTTCTCACACTTCATGCGCTTCTCTCCATCTATTCCTTCAGATTCTGATGAAGATCAGAGTGACTTCTCTTCCAGTGACTCCTATTCTAGTGAAGAAGAAGATAAAGATTTTGATGTTGAGATCATGGTTCAAGAAGATTCAGAACCAACACCTATTCTTAGTCCAGATTCAAGAGAAATATGTTCTCACATAGTCCTTGCTACTACTGAGAACACAGTTGATGATTTATTTGCTTACAGAACTACTAGACTTCAACAGCATGCTAACCTTGAATTATGCCATCCATCCCTCCATAAGAGATGCAACATGATTATGGGATTCTCTCTTCCATATTTTGGGAAGACTACTCATGTTCCATTCACTCCAGATACAGGAAAAGTTCCTGAAAGACTTGCTTCATCCTCCACACAGTCGGAGACCTTCCTACATGGGATCAGCTTGCCAAGTCTTTTGCAAAAGTTTTCACTAATGAAAGCTTCTTTCTTTTCTGCATGATGGTTCTTTGAGTTATTTACTATTCTTTTTGAGGGGGGGTATTTTTCCCATGAGGTTTTCCCCATTTCCTCAGTTTATGGATAGTTATGTATTTTATTATCATTTCATTTATTGTATGGGTGACCTTTGGTCCTAGTTACCAGGGCCCGGGATGGATTAAGGGGGGGTGTTAGGATATTCCTATACTCCATCCTAGTCCTACTAGCTTTCCAGTCATTTTCATTTTCAGTCATGCATGCAAAATTAGGGTTTGCATGCATTCTAGGTCATCAGTCCCAGCACCTAGTCCTCAACAAACTAGCCCCCAGAGCTTCTTTCAGATCATTTCTAGGCCTCCCAGTGACTAATGCGTCCTCCTTTGCTTCACTACATGACAAGGGTGCTTTCTTCACCTACCAGTCCAGTTATATTCAGTTATATTGAGTTATCTTCAGTTATTCCCTTGATTTAAGGCTTAACTGACTCTTTACTGAGTTTATCACTTTGTTGGACCTCCAGTGAGACTAGATTGACCATTCTGACTCTGGTTAACTCCTATGGCACCCTCCATTGAGCCTCCTTCACTATATTAGTGCTTCCATGTGCCAGTTACACCAACCACATTCCGTTTGACTCAGATTGACTCCCAGTTGATCATTACTTGTGCATTGATGACTTCACTGATGAGAAGGTGGACTCCTAGTTAGGCATTGATGACTCTCCACTAATTATAGATCTGTGTATGAAGGCCAATTCGAATTCCTCCTAGTGAATGTGAATCCTCATACTCAGCATTGCATATTTACCAGCTCATTATTCTGTTAATAGTAACATGTGTAATTATTCTGCCTCAATCAGAGTTTCTTTAGATCTAAGTTTTATTGCTTGTCTCTTCTTCTATTATTCCTAAATTCTTTCATTGTGAGGTTTACATCATCTCTTTGGATCTTATGTGGGCAATTTCACATGCTACTCATGTGCTGAATTGGAATGACATACAGGTGGAACCCGAAGGAGATTTTTAGGTGGAAGCAAACTGTATTCTAGACCGGAGGGAAATTATGCTTTGGAATCGCACCATAGGGAAGGTAAAGGTGCAATGGAAGCACCTTAGCCTTGATGAAGCTACTTGGGAGCTGGAAAGTAATATCCGGACAACATATCTAGTTCTATTCCATGAGGAACTTGATGATGAATAAGCAACATCAAGGACAATGTTGAGCTTAAGAGGGGGTGTTTGTAACATACCCTTTAAGCTGGAAAACATTTTGTGTTTAGAAACATTATGATAACTTTTATTGTAAAGTTTGTATTGGATAGGTGTCCCAGGATGACTATAATTTACACAATATATTATTATTTAATAAATAAAATAGGAGACAAACACCTAAGAGGACTGTTGAAAGAGTGGTTACTCATCCACTATGTGGAATGGAATCTGGGGTAGAAGGCAATGGAAAAATGGAAGCATTATGATGCAACTAACTAGCTATTGGTATGGGACAACTCCCTTGAAATGTGGTCATAGTGCCCTGAAAGATGGGACTGGAGCTTGAGGCTCATTTATTTCAAACTAACCACTAAAAGACCTAGGCAGTCTATATAATAGCCATAAAATATTGAACTGAGGTTTATCACTTTTTCTGACGAGGAAATTTACCTTGAGGTTTTGTTTTGTTTACACCTAAGAGATTTGATGAGGGGATATGCTGTTGTTGATCATGTTGTGAGTCTGCCAAACTCTTATTGAGTTTAGGAGTTTGATGCTGAGTGGAGAAGGTATTTGTTTCAGGAGTTTGATACTGAGTGGAGAAGGCATTTTTGAGTGCCTTGCTTCTACACAGATTCCACCCACTTACTGGATCAGTAAGCAGGCTTGGGGGTTCATTAGAAGTCAGCAGTTGGGCTGCTTCTTCTGAAGCAGGTTGGGAGGAATAGGCCTTCTTAGGTGTTTGTTGGCCCTATCATCAATTATAGGTTCTATTGTCTTATCTGTTTTATTTTTATTCTCTGTTATTTATTTTGCATATTACAGTTCTGTTGTTTATTAAACCTTCTCTGTTTAATTTATAAGAAATTTTCAATTTCCTGTATAAGAAGATTCTGTATAAATATGAAATGATTGAAATAGAATTGTTTCTGTATTTTTCCCCATGCAAAAAGGAACACCATCGTACTCCAGTACAGAAACTGATTAAAAATAGATAAGTCTGATAGGAAAATAGCCAAGTGATTGGAAAGATTTAATTTATTATAAGTTTTCTTTAAAGTTTCTATTTCCTATTAAATTCTTATATTTATATTTCAATACTCTAATTATATTATGTTTTAATAGTTTATATACAATAATTATGTTTATAATGTCATTGTTTTCAATTAACTATATTATGTTTAACAGTATAAAGATTTAATTTCAAAATATAGCAGAATGATATTCTCTATAAACATCAAGTATTTTCCATTTACATTACTATATTTATTTAAATCATATTTACACATCATAATTGTAGATTGAATAGATAGATTTTTAACATCATCTTCAAGGTTTAAAAGAGTACATAACTATAGGGAAAGGTCAAACAGAACATACATATCAACAGCCATCATCACTCCATACATTCTAAACTTATCTAAACCCAAAAAAAAAATCATGGCGGGTTCATAGATATACTACTTAAATTATTAATACAGTCGAGAGAGGAGTATTGGCCGAAACTTAGTATATAATTACAAACCCTTGATTTATTTAAACAGTAGCATTGTTATTGTTCATACATACTTCACATACTTTTCCCTTTCAGAAAATATCGATAAACTTACAGTACAAAATGAATCACGATAGCAAAGGCATGGTTATAACCTAGCTTACACAACATTGTCAATACATATAAACTGTCTGAAATACAATGTATTTCTATCGATGAGTAACCAGTTTCATACACAGGCTAAGCCCAAAAAGTACCAACACAGAACATTTACGGCCATTTAAAGTTTGGCAAATTTATAGTGTATTATATTATCAGCAGAGTCTAAAATACTTTCTAAAAAAAACAAAGGACATGCCAAGTTCAAACCCAGAACTAAACCCTAAACCCAATCCTTTTACATCGACAACGAGCTACAAAATAGATACATGGTAAAGTCCAAAACTATGCAATCGAGAAGCTTAAAAACACTCTTCCAACTCGACAAAGATCATTAACAAACATAAGTTATTTTTTTAGTCACGGCATTGCCTGTGGGTTGAGGCACTACCTCCCCGTACTTTTAACAAGATTCACAAACCCTAATCACAAAACTCTCTAAGTTTTCAATCACAATACACAGAAATTTTAGATAGACGGCCATCATCTTCTACACAAGGTTTCCAAGGCAACCACCGAAGGCTTACAGGTTGGTATAGCTAAAATTCCAACTTCCAATGCTCAGAATGATGAGGCCATTACACATAGTACCTACGAGAGTATTACAAGAGTGGTTAAAATAGTATCAAGAAGGAAGGTTCATAGTATTGAAATAGGATAACTAATTGTTATCATCATATGCATATAACAGTGACGAAATACAAAACACTAACTTTTGGGTTATGGCTGAAATGGTAATGAATGCCAAGACTTTAATATCTGCAACAAGGAACCTTACTTCGTCAATGGTTGGTATAGCCAAAGCACTACAAGAAATCCTTCATCATTTAACTCAGTAGCATAGAGCTTGGAGAGATAGCAACAATGGCGAGCCCATGGGTTATTTCTTTTCAAAATCCCAAGCTTAAGCTAAACAAGCCCTAAAAACAAGTCGAGTATCGAATCCTCCTAAAGGACCATTCTTAAGACGTAGAACCAAAAACATTTAGCATTGTATAAACTAGAAGGAGCTCAGCTCTGTCTCTTAAAAGAAATTATAAAGGTTATAAGTTCGAGTCTCATGGACTAAACCTCCACAAACAGAAAACAACCTAGCAAAAATTCCTCAGCTTGTCGGCCTCTTGTAGAGCTCCATCACCGAATACAAAGGAACATAATAAACGTTTAAATGACGTGGAGGTAGGGTTAAACCCTTGTCATAATTACACTACCAAATCGACGGTGGATACCATCGGTGTGATTCATGAAAAAAACTAGATCAAACTACTGTATTAATTACAAACATTCAATGCAATTGCCACAAAGAGCCACGATGGAGTCTTGGTGGAGCCAACACATCAAAAGATGAATACGTATGTTACACTTCAACATAGTAAAGAGTTATATTCACGATGGTAGCACATGGTCGAGTACACTAAGCAGTGCCACATCGAATTTTCATTTGACTCGGTAGTTATGAACATTCAATGCCCAGGTTATGTTACAACTGCCAACCTGTATGGCATTTCAAAGTTCACATCACGTTAATAAATGCATTGGATTTACATATGATATGGTCGAGAGCTTAAACCTTGCCACATTACGTTTGCACATAGTGGAGAGTTAACTCCATAGTTATTAATACAACATTTGATCACATAATTTCATATAGCCACATAGCATACGACCCGCACATATATTACAAAGTGTGCACATGATTCATACCCTTCGCATAATGTTTATTAATATTCCTAGGGTAGGATATATTTTAGAATGTTACAAATTGCACACATATTGCATAGTTAAGCATATAGATTATATCGTGCATACAGTGTTACATAATTCATAAGTGCCATGTAGGTGCATTTTGGTGTACACAACACACATACCTTGGAATATGTAGTACATAGTTGAGATTTGAATTATATCTCAAAAGTGCATTGTAATATAAATCATATGAATAAATCGAAATAACATACACACTATTGTATGGAGATTGAATCCTAATGTACAAGACTATGAAAGTCATAATGATTACGGAAGGCATTATTACCATAGCAGAATCTTTTAACTTAGAACCTTCGCTTTGACTAGGTTTCTCACCCATAGAATGGCCAAAATTCTTTATCTCTTCACTTAACGAAAAGGAGATCTATTGAAAAACTGTTGGTCACTTGTCGTAAAATAAATCTCTTAACTGTAAATATGTCACAAGTACGAATTCACATGCTTTAGCACGAATGCTAAGTAAGCCTTGGGGCGTCCGAAGGACCCCTTCATCAATCAAACAAAAGTACATTAGTTAATCAATTTAACATATATCAACAACAGAAGAAGCGATGTCTAACAGCACAGTTAAATATAGATAACATTTCATGCATTGTTCTATTCCGCATTATTAAATAACATTTATTGTCACATAGAAAAGTTTTAAATTTTTGTGATTTTTTTTGCGATGTTATAGAACTACTCTAAAGTACTGAACGAAATGTTTCACTTACATAGAGACAACCTAGGAAACACTACTAAAGAGTCAAAACTTTGAAATTTAATCCAGGGCTTAAAGTTATCCCATAAAGAGGGAACTAAGAAACTCTAAATTGAAGGAGGCTCGACTTTGATTGTAAATATGATTGGAGCTAGATGAAAATTTTCTACCCTCCTACTCAAAATTATTATTAATGAGCTCAAGAATTTAGTCTGCAAACTTCAAGAAGTTCAAATTAGCCACATTCCTAGAGCAGGGAATATATTGGCTGATGAAATGACCAATAAGACCAGTAATTTGAAATCAAATGAGAATCGAAATATTTGGCAGTGGAGTCATTGAACGAACCCTCATCTTGTACCTATGGCTCCTTCTCAGGTCATAATGAGAGGTATAGAAAGACTGACACATTAAAAAATGGCCATCTAATTACCAAGTATGGTGAATTTAATGCTTGAGACGATTGACTGGTGAACCATGATGGGAAACTAACTTGTCTATTTGAGTCCTAATTTTTCTTTGTAAGTGTTTCTCATTCACAGAATTCTTCTTCATTTAGACATTGGAGCATTGGCACTATCAAGAAACTGGACATTAAGGAGAAAGATATCAAACATTATTACATGCTGAAGGACAAAAATATCAAAAGACCAATTGTAGTAACAAGAATGTTTGAAAACCTAACACAAGCCTGCATAAGGAAGTTGAAGGAATGCAAAAAGTAATCAACAAATTCACCAAAAGTGAATTGAAGAGAGGCTAGCCTCCAGTTAAGAAATATGAATTGTCAAGGCATTCCATAGCCTACAACACATTTTATAGCCAATTATGCCATATTATGAACAATTTAGAAAGGATTTCCTTATATTTTCAACATGGATGATCTTGTTTCCGAAGGAGAAAAGATCCTTCAGAAACATCATGCTGACAAGGAATTGCAATGGAAAATATGTCTGAAGAAATTTGCTTCCTCGCAACAATCTAATGAAGAACTTCATAATAAAGTTTACTCCCTTCAGGTACTTGTTAACACCAGTTTTTCTTTCCTAAAACTGAGTGTTATTTTCTACCACAGGCCCGTGAATATCATTCAGGATGAGTTCAATGTTATAGAGTTCATCATTCTGCATCAAAGCTTCGTAAATAACTCACCTTTGTTCCAGCCTTACCTTGTTCCAAATTTGTATTATGTGACTTTTGGGGAGTATTTAGACTTTAGTGTTTCAGCAAGGGCCAATTTTTGGGCAATTTTTAGCAGTGCGTTATTTTTTTTTATTTGAAACTATTTCTGGAAACCCAATATGGCATATAGCACATGGTTCAAGTTTCACCCCATTCCAAGATATTTGATTTCTGGCCAAATTTGCAGGGTCCAAAGCATCATAGGAGGTTTTGGGCGGGCCCCAATTATTGACGAGTTGTCATGCACTAAAAATTTAGATTATTTCATTCTTCCTAGGGTAATTTGCACCAAATATCGATGGGGGTCATTTGGACCACATAACATGCTATTCGTGGCTTAAGAATGGGCTGGATGGTATGAGGCATTTCGTGGAACTGGAGATTGAAGCCCTATTTTGTCCTATGTTTGGAGACTAAAGTGTTATTTTGTCCTTTGATTGCTTTTAGAACAAGACAAACTTACAAATGCTATTTTTGGTTTGAGTATGTCCATGGTGGACTTTCCCCTTCTACATATGCTATTGTTATACAAAGTTAAAGTACATGAATGGAATTTTTTTTTTTGGACTTTTCCCTTTGCACGTTATATTTTAACCATAAGAGTAAAGAGCATGACCAAGAGACGAGTTTTTTTTGGTGAATTTCCTTGGCATGCATACTATTTTCAACAGGGAAAGGAATGCATGGACTGGGAGGAAGATTTGGTTGTTGATTTTAACACAAATATTTTCTAGATATATGGGCTTTAGAGGAAGGTTACTCCAACAAATTTTAAAGAGCTGATTTAGCATATTTTAGAATAGGTGTATCTTAGGATATTTAGAATTTAAAAAACGTAGGAGTTATTTAAAATCATCTTGGTCTAATGTCTTTAAGTAAAGTGTGTTTTTTTAGTATGCATTAGTACGCATTTATACTTATCTAATCCAACGGTCACAATATGTTCTAGGCATAGAGTGATCCGATGGCTCATCTTTTCCTCGATACTAATGAATATATTGATCCGTCGCTAAACACCCAATTGGTTTATGACCTCTATTTAAAGAGCATGGAGGGTCATTTGTTGATGATCAATTGTAAGAAGTTCATAGGTAAAAATACTTTTGCATCAATATATTCTCTCAAGTGGCTGTGTTTGCTGGCGCTATGCACTCTTTCCCTCTTTGAGGGTTTTAACCACATGATACATTGGTGCGCCAATATGTTGGGATCAACCCAAGTTAAGTCATTTTTGTGCAATACAATTTTGGAGCTGGAAAGTTACAACACAACACAGCAAGGTAAGAATAAGTGTGCGGAGAAGATACAACGTCGCGAAGTGCTAGTTCCACGCTCCAGCATGGCTGAGTTTTGGATGGAAAACAACATAAGTTCCGATAAGATCGGTCAACGATCTATTTTGGGGAAGATGATCCGCGATTGCTAGGAGGCGGGTAAGGAGTGGCGAAGAAGGAAAGCGACCAGTCATAGGAGAAAAGGAAGCACTATGTGAACCAACTGCATGAAGCCATTAGAGAAGGAACGGTGGGATGAAAGCGACTCATTGGCATGCACTCAACAGAGGGGCTGAAAGAGATGTGACCACGCGTAGAAGGATGGCCATGATGACGAGTCACTCTCATAGCCTAAAATACTTTGTTAGCGGGGTAATCACACCATTTTTTGGGTAACAACCTTAGGTTTTTGAGCCCATCATGAATATAAAGACGTGACCTACGGGCACGATCTATAAAATGGAAAATTTTGTAAGGGAAAGGGTTAATTGTAGATTTTTGTTGATGTATGTTGAATATTGATCTCTGTTGAGAGACTTATTTTAAAAGGCTCTGCAACTGCGTGCACAGAGACCTGTCGATAGAGAAGAGAGTCTGCAGCTGAGTGTGGAGACAGGAACTGTTGAACACTTCCCATTGATAATATAACAAAAGTTCCTGTGGACATAGCTCCCATCCTGGGGGTGAACCACGTTAAATCCTTATGTTATGCAATTGAATATGTGTTTTCATCTGTGTATTTGATTTTGATGAATAGTTAAGTTCTTGCTTGTGAATAGATGTATCTTCACTATTGTATGTATTCGCCATAAGGATAAATGATGGGAATAATATGTTAGGTGCTAAACATGTATTCATAATATGTTGAATGTGCAAGTATTTCTAAGTAAGATGAATGAATAAGTTGATTGGGTAAATGGTTAAACCAGCGAAGTCTGTAAAGTGCGATTCCCTGAAGCGCAACACCAGAAGTGCGCAGTTACATTGTAGTTCGTCGTATCATATAAGGTTGCAATGTTACAGTTTAAGATACTTGTTGAATGCATAACCTTACACTAAGTAAATTCTAGTGATGTCGTGTGAGTATTGAATAGGAAGCACAGTCCCTTGCTGCGCTGTCCTATTGTTAAGAGGCCATTTCGCATCGCGCAACCCTTGGATGCGTGATAGCCTAAGTATTAACCACAAAGTTGGTAAACTTCACACAGTCCACCATTCTATTGAAGCACGCATCACCCGGTTTTGGAAACGTGATTCTGCAATCTCCCCATAACTTCGCCTCAGGTGAGACCTTAGTCTGCTCGCAGACTGTTGCTGAAAAGGCCAGTGAAAAGGGGTTTTGTTGGTTTCCTAAACCGCACAGAACTTGGGTCTATCAAGTGAACTTAAAGAACATATATAGAGCCAACAAATGGTTTCGTTGCTTTGTCCTATTAAAATTGACCAATCAGCAGAAGGTCATGCCCTTTGGAAGGCTAGCGAATGTTCTTGTGGACATTGATGGAGTAAGTAGTTCAACAGACTTTGAGGTTATTGAGATCATCGATGACAGTAACCCATATCCAGCATTACTAGGGATAGACTACACGATGGATAACCTCGCGATCATCGACTTAAAGAAAAAATAGATGATATTAAAAGGGTTGGATATCAGGGTCATCGCGCCCTTGGACCCTTTACAAGTACTGAGATACACTAAGCCGATCAAAGAAGAATGTAGATCGCATGATCTAGATCACATCTATAAGATGAAAACAAACCACGCTGACTACATCAACCCTACAGCTGATGGAACACTTAGTTGGTGATGCAATAGTTCGTGTGTATCAGACTCTAACACGGGACTGGAAAATTGGCAAAGTAGAATGTATAAAGTGTCTGCAAGAATATGTGCGCATCTCACAAGATCACTCCGCTGGATTGGAACATAGGTAAGTCCAATCCCCACTTATGATAGCTTAACTAACATCTATACATTTTTGCAAGAGTATAGTATATCAATTTGAGCTGAACATCAGATACCAGCATTGGATATAGCACTGCGCGCTACACCTACAAGATGGTGGGCCGCACATAAGAAGACATTGATCACATGGTAAAAGTGCAAGCATATGATGCAAATAAGATTCGCAGAGAAATTTGCGTTGACAATGGAAAAGTATAATGGACAAACAGATCCAAGGGATCACATAGAGACTTGTTCACAAGCATGGATAAACAGACCATAGACATAATGGGTTCATTTGTTTGTGCACACACTAGAATAGATTCCAAAGAATTGGTATACAGATGTAGAGCTTTGCAGAGGAACAACAAATTGGTTTGTCTTAAGTGAGAACTTCCAAAGAACCTCCAGCTTTGAAGATGATTGTATAAGCATAAATGAAGCTCTACATATTATTAAAGAAAGGATATTCAAAGAAGAATGCCCAAGTATAAATGAGGCATTAGAGGCCATCAAAGAAAAGATAATTTAAGACGTAAAGGTACCTGTGAACCTACAACTAGAATGGGAAAGAATGATAGAATATGCCCTTGAATGTTATAATCTATCCGTAAATGAAGAAGAAGATGTAGAGGAGAGCGATGAGGAGGATCCATGGAACGTCAATATCCCTGAGTCAGAAGGAGCACGTTATGTAGAGGGACCTCCACTAGAATTTCCAGATATGAGTAGTGCTGTTAAAAGAAGAAAGGTTAACATTGGCATAAGTGAAGAGCCAAATTTCGCATCCATTGGAGATTAATGGGATGATGAAACGGTCACGCAGATCGTAGACCTCTTACATGAGTATCAGTATTTGTTTCCAATGAAGTTCACCGAAATGAAAGGCATTTTTTGTGACTTGGGAGTCATGAAGATACCTCTCAAGCCAGTCACAAAGCCCATCAATTAGAGGCCTTATAGACTGAATCCCAGATATCAAGAAAGAGTTAAGGTTGAGATTGATAAGATGCTCGATGCAGGGATCATTGAGCCAATAGAAGAATCAAAATGGAGAAGCCCTATGGTTATCCAGGACAAGAAGACAAAAGGAGAAATCCGAATATGTGTAGACCTAAGGAAGCTCAATGATGCTTCGCTACATGACCCATTTGCTACTCCATTCACGTATGAAGTACTAGACAATGTTGGAGGAAACGAGGCCTATTCTTTCACAGATGGATTTTCTGGTTACCATCAGATCATGATTGATGAAGTAGATAGACATAAGGCTACATTTTCCACTGAATGGGGATCATATCAGTATAAAATGATGCCATTTGGTTTGAAGAAAGCACTTGCTATATTTTCCAGAGTTGTTGTGGCTGCATTGAATGACTTCATCCATAAGTTCTTAGAAATATATTTTGATGATTGGACTGTATTGGCTTACTGAAGAACCATTACGAAAACCTCAAAAGAGCCTTCGTCATAAAAAAATTGAACGTCGCCAAAGGTTTCGTCACCAAAAGTATAGGTGATGTGGTGACATTCAAGGTCCATCACGAATAATGATTATAATGGCAGATAGTGACCATCACCATTTATGAACAACATTGATTTATGGTGATGGACATTCATGTCCCTCACTATTGATGCATATATATTGCGATGTTCATTGACCATCACCATTTCATATCTAAAAAATGACTTTTAATCATGTATTTTTAACAACCCTCACTATTGATACATATTTATGAATGGATTATGATCATCACCATTCCCTATGAATATTAGGGAAAGATGGAATCGAACCATCAACCTCCTTCCTTTAAAGCAGGTGCTCTTCCATTGAGCTAGCACCCTTCAACGAATTAGACCTTGAAACTTTGTAAATTCTAAATTCTAAAAATTTGTAAATTCTGGATGAATATTTTACTAAACAAGTGGGATCAGTAGCATAGTTTCTTAGTACCTACCTCTTATGTCTATAAAAAATGTAAAAAATAAATTAAAAAATCAACTATTTCTCTTAAACAAAATCAACTATTTTTGCAACCACTAGTAGAAAGGGGCTAAGGCACATGGAAATCGTCATATATAATTCTTCCAAATTAAAATTTCTTTCAATAAAGTGACCGCCTTTCTTGTCTAGTTGATAACTGCTCCCTAAGAGTATAATTAAAATCCTATATAAACTTATATAAGAGAATCCCAAGTGAGATTTATTAATCCTATCAAATCTATATATTTCCTTGCAAAGTTCGAAAAAGTTCCAAACAAAAAATGTACTTTCTCCAGATAAGGATTATACAAATTCTAGTAATCCAATTCAACACCTAGTTCATTTCCATAGCAAAACATAATGAAAAATCATCATGTTATGAACAGATAACCCTAATATGATTGAGAATGGAGTAGTTGACAATATGCTTTAAATCTTTGTCAGATTGGTTAGTCTTGTATCAAAGTCAATATAGTGTTAGGAGTCAGTGGTAAAGCCAAGAGTAGAGCCTTGAGGCACCACTGTATTCTATACATGTATTTTATGTCTAAAGTAATGTATCTAGAGTATTGTTTTTTTTGGGTTCTTTTTATATCTAGAACAAGATTACACTATCAAGGGTGATGGCGCCTGCTCCTATATCTTTGGGTATCATATTTGACTTGATCAACAAAATTGTGTGTAAGTCATAATAGTTCCAATAGAGGATTCCAGGTTAACAACACCTACTTGATTTCCATGATGATGGTTTGACAATTTCCCTGCAACTATGCAACAACCTGCACTTATGTATTATAACAAACCTCCGTGCTAATAGTTTCATCAAACCTTTCAAGCTCAACAATTATGCACACATATTTTTTATTATCTTTTCCAGCATTCCCCAACTAGAAGGACAATTGTTGGGGATCAACAAATCCTAGAAGAAGAATCAGAGATCAATCAAGTTCGTGACTAATGGATTCACGCTGAAGACAAGTTCAACACACAAAGATTGTCTAGGATGGGCACACAAATTCAATCATTGTATTAAAAGTGCAAAATAATGCAGAATCATCAACACCAAATGCACATTGCAACCTCTTCATAGTGGTGGATGGAATGGGGCAAGAAGCGAGGAAGGCCTCCCAAAGTCTATAATAAGTTATAACAAATCGTTTTTCACAGTGGAAAAAGTGAGAAGAGAACTATGAAAAGTTTAGAGATAAGTTGGGCTTGGTGAGGGTAACATTGGATTTAGTGTACTCATTGTTTAAATGAACCATGACAGGAGTGTTGTAATCTATTTTGAGTACTCATTGTCTAATTTAACCATGAACGGAACAAATACTGGTTGGAAAAAACATAATCAACAACATTAGAACCGATACCATGAGGAAAAAATAATGTATACCTATTTGATCCTAACTAGATAGAGAGCCCATTAAGAATGATGATACTAAAACTCACCAAATAGGAGAAGGTGTCTCTCACTTGTAAACAAAGACCATATCATTCCAACTCATATATGCATATTGCATCCCTGGTCAAACCATGAATCGGTCTCCATAGAGTTTTGGCGTGGAAATTAAAATCACCCAAACGAATTATGTCACCCAAAGAGGAATATTGAGATATCTCAAGATACAACTCAAGGGGATGTCATTACTATGAGCCATACAGTTCAAGGGTGTGAGGGAAAACAGTACACGGCGGGTTCTCTCTTTTTCTAAAACATAGTTATTCCATGCTGAATACAAACAATTAATAGAATTGGATCTAGAATAATGTCTCTTTTTAAACACTGATACAATGGAGAAATTTGAACAAGCCATAGAAATAAATGAGCTTGTTTTATGTTAAATGAGATAAAATGTTATTTTGGTTGTTTCTAGTGACATATCATCCAAAGTGATATGTAATATCATCTGGGCTAAATATTTTACTAGTCCCTGTGCATTTTGATGTTCAATGTGCACCTAAAGAATCGGTTTTTCATTCCCAGAATAAAAAATGAAGGCCTCCCCAAAATTCCCTAGGGTCGGCCTATGACATTCGAATTGGAATCATTTAGCTTAAAAGGGCACTCTTGATGACTATCTATTACACAAAAGTCACCCAACAATTGCACCTAGCCGCAACTACAAGCACAAGCAACTCATAGGGGGGAATGTCACTAGAGATACTTGAATCCTTACAGGTCATTAATAGCACCAAAATTTCACCAACTAGGCAAGCCCCTCTTGACTATTGTCACAAATTTATATAATAAATAAATGTTATAGTGTAGGGAAACAAACTATTCAATTTAAGGAACCGTCGTGATGTGTGTTTTTTCTTTCCTCTATTCAACAAGTATAAAAAAGCAGACAAGTGGTACACTGTGACTAGAGTGCCTACATGCATAGGAATGACTCGCATACAAATTAATCAAAACAGTTACTCCAAGGAAAACTGGTCGATAAAAATTTACCTATACAAAGAAAAGGGTGATGCTCAGTGCACAACATAGGACATCAATTAACAACAAACATGTTGACACCAGAATGTGTTGCTAGTATGTTGTTATAACTGACCAAATGAGCCAATACATAAACACATCAATGGTAATAGAACCAGAACACAACACCTTTACGGTCAATTACTACTGTTGTTGAACATATCAAGAAGGTTGAATATTGCTGAATTTTTTAGTAAATCTATAGCTGCAAGTCATGACCTAAAACCTATTAACTGAGAATCCACGTAATTATAACTGAAATATTTCTTATTTACTAGTACATATTAAATAATGGAAAGAATTAGCATCTAACTTGCATTACCTTCCTCCAATAGCATTAACTAAATTTTCCAGTTGTTTAATAGAGTATGGAAAAGGCTTCTTCATGAGTGGAGTTTACTTACTGCAATAGTGTAGATTGTTGTTGAGATGAAAATTGCTTGGGGATGTCTCTGATAAATGAGACACCAGATCCCCCACGAGGGAAGTGCTATGACCTTTCTCTTGAACATGTTGAAGTCGTTGAACAAATTTCTCCCTTTGATCAGGTGCAATTTCATCCCGTCCACAATATTGTCCCTAAGAATACAAAAAAAAATTCATCAAACTCAAAAGTAGATTTGACATTTCCTCCCAATATGAAAATATGATTGATTTGCTAATGATAAACAAAACATCAAGGTAGAAGGAATTCTAAAGTCGAATAGAAGAGATTTTGCAAACAGACTTGTTACCATTTTCAGCTCTTAAAGACATCACTTCAATTTGAAAAAGCAGGCTTAAAAATTAAGTCTTTCAGTGAGTCAATCATGCAACTAACATTTATGAATCCCTTATCCGTGTTACAATCTAGACCTCGGTTAAAAAAAGTTCCACTTCAATCATATAAAGAAAATTATATATGTCGAATTTCCCATACAAAAAAAGTTCTTCTCTGTCACTTCATATTCTAAGTGAGAAATATGTTATATTACACCAAATGTTTGACAGATAATCCTTTTAAAATGTATATCCTTACAATTTCAACAAACTATAAATGTTGCATAATCTAAAATGTCATTACGCTACAGAATAGAACATAAGTAACCAAATTGCATACAACTAACATTTCCAGAAAGCAGAAATAATTACCATTTCGGTCTGAGTTTGAAACGAGTTTCCACTATGGATATAGGTGATGATGGCATTATAGCCGTGGATTTTGGTTTAGTGAAAATAAGCATGAAATAAAAAGAAGAATGGACATTGGTGGTAGTATCAACTTTCATACAAGTCACCTCACATATGATGTGTAAAGTCTCAAGTACTATGCCATAAAGGTCTTTTGCAAAGCAGTGAAGAGCAAACTAGAATTTGAGAGAAAATGAAGAATTCAATGGGTTAGTTACCGTACTTAAACATAAAAAAAACACTACGTTGGTATACATAAAATTCTACTGAAGTCTACGTCATTACACCCTAGCCAACATCACCCTCTCCAAAAAATGTGGGGCCCACCAACCTTGAAAGTAGCGCAAATGAAGGAATACCTCTTCTAGAAATGGGGGCCTATCTCACCTTAAATTTTCCATCATACTCAACTAAACTATCAGTAATAATAATAATAATAGAGGTTGTGTGAGGAGAAGGTCTAGTTGGCCAAGGAGCAGAAACAAGAATCGCAGGAAAAAGAAATGCAATCCCCATACAAGTGAATACCTGAAGTTTCATAAGATTAAACGATAAACTTAACAAATGAATACATCAAGTTTCTAGTTCTGTGAGCTTCAAACCAGATCACTCCCTAGGGTTTTTTGCTACCCTAGATATTCTCTATTATGCTGGATGTGTAAGGTTACTTGGTACATTTGAAGGCAAATCATTAGTTGCTTGATCCATGTGGCATATTTATGTTGATAGAGTGATGTGGAAGGTAGGACTACTTGGAGGATTGGCCCATGGTTTTGCACATGGTCTGGGAAGAGTGGTTTTGACTTTGCATGTGGTCTTGATGGTGATAGGGGATTTGGCCCATGGTTTTAGCACTTGAAGGTTTTGGAGGGTGGTTTGGTGTGACCCTTCATATTCCAACCCTACTTGGAGGCTTGCACCTAGCTAGAAAGGCCTTTGGAGGCCACATATGACATCACCAACACTCAAGTTTAGGATTTAAATCTTTAGCTCTAAAACTCATAGATGGAATGCAGTAAAAAAAGAATCACTTCCAATTTTAAGAAAATATAACAACAACCCATAGAGACAAAATGAATAATTGATTTCTGAAGAATATGTTGAACAATTAATAGTAGATCCATCTAGAAAAAAACCCCGTCATTGGTATGACTAGTGTAATGTCCCCATTTTGACCCCCTTCGCATTAAATCGTAAATGATGTAAATATTGATATTTAATCATGGTGAGGAGCCCAAGGCCAAGGCCCCACCATTGATTTAGCGTTTTATGTATCAGCAATTAAAAATAGATGCTTATGGTTCTTGTGCTAGAGAGGTACAACGTAAATTAAGACATCATGTAAATACGAATTTTAATGAAAAACCCACAACTGGCTATACAATGCAACAAAGAGATGGGGGCATGATTCTACAAGGAATAGGGAGAGAAATTATTCAAACCCTTGAGTCAATGGTGTTAATCCATGTGTCAATGAGAAAACCCATAAACCACCAACTACCCATTTTGGGTTATGCACCCAATCATTTAATTCTTCCAGAAATTGGTTGAGGCAGTTAATGCCTTGGGAATGAAGAGGTATGGCAGCCAATTTCATGCATGGCCAAGCCATCAACCTGGGAATTTGTATTTTTGCTTCTTGGGCAAGAAAACACCCACGAAATGGTGCCCAAAGCCATTCTAAACCCACAGTCTTTCCTCTCTCACGCAGTCTGAACTACTGGGTCTTTCCTCATCACGTTTTTACAAATTTCCTGCATTTTTCCATAGCTGGGAGCTCGTTTTTGTGTTGCATAGTGGCTGGGAGAAAGGGAGTCACTTTTTGGGTGTTTATAGAGGTCATTTTTTCCCCAGAATGTCCATGGGCGTTTTTCTGAAAATGGTTTTTGCTCTTCAGGGTTGAATCCCCAATTTTCCATTTCGTTTTTGGGTCTTCCCACGTTTTTATGGGCTGGTAGAATTCCCATCTTTCGGCATCTCACTGTAAAAACATTTCTTCATGCCCAACACTTATACTACTGCTGTTATGTGCATCCCTGTCTGATTTGGAGACTGCAAGCAAGAGATTGGAGTGGTAGTGGACAGAGAGGGCTTGATAAACCTAGTGGGGGAGACAACCTCTCAAGAAGATCAAGAGGGCTTTGGCTACTCTTCTATGCACACCCTGAGAGCACTAGATGGGGAAGGTATGTCTTGAGGGACTGTACAACAGTGAAAAGAATACTTCCTTGTGTTGGGTGTGTAGGTATTGTGGGTGCCAAGCTAGATAGATCTTGTATGGTTACCCCTGGTTCTGTGCTTGATCTCACTAGCTTAGCCACTCTTTCTTTCAATTTCCTAGCAGCCTGATAAACCCAATTGTAGATTGGCTTGGCTCATCTTGGTGTATGCTTGGCTATGTGTGAGTCTGTTGTTCCCTGGTTCCTTGTAGAGATCATGCCCAGCTCAGGGGTGGCAGTTGTATCAAGAGGTTGATAAGCACAACTAGCCTATGGTTGGGTGGAACGTTGCAGATGCATAGCTGGTTGCTTGGGACTACTTTGTTAAGATAAGTATTCTCTTGTGTTAACTTTGCAATTATTTTTTTGATGAATATCTTGAATGTATGATGGATGTGTTACCAAAAATTAATTCCGCTGTGTTTTCTTATAATTATACACTTCGATATGTCTTTTTATATTATGTGAATGCTTAGTTAAAAGCTCATGGGGCTAGATGCCTGGTTTTAGTGTCACGTCCTCTCTATCATGCTGGTATGATAGGAGGGGACATTACATTTTGGTATCAGAGCTGTTGGTTGCAGCATTGGACCTCTATGGGCCAAATCCAATTAAAGTTACATGGGAAGGTCCCTTCCTGATCACCACAAGTTATAGCATCAAGACTAGTTGGCTAAGTTGGATAGTTGCAGAGGTAAGGTTACCTTTTGTTGGGAAACAGTCATCACAGGAAGAAGGAAAGAAGAATCCGAAATTGTTTTAAGAGTTTTTGGAAAATTTTTGTTTAAGTCTGTTTCGGGAAGAATTCGAGAAGCCGTCCCGAAACTGCGGAAGCATTCCGGGAATCGTTCCGCAACGCGAAAGAATTCATGAAGTCGTCCAGAAATTGCGGAAGAATTTTGCGAATTGTTCCGCAACGCGGAAGAATTCGGGAAGTCATCCCGAAACTGCGGAAGGATTCCATGAGTTGTTCCGCAACGCGGAAGAATTTGGGAAGTCATCCCGAAACTGCGGAAGGATTCCGCGAATCGTTCCGCAACGCGGAAGAATTCGGGAAGTCATCCCGAAACTGTGGAAGAATTCCGCGATTTGTTCTGCAACACGGAAGAATTCAGGAAGTCACCCCGAAACTGTGGAAGGAATTCTCTTTCGAAATTGCGGAAGGAATTCTCTTCCGAAACAGCGGAAGAACTCGGCAAGTTGGCCCGAAGTCGCGGAAGTCCCGGGGAAGGGAAGAAAAAAATTTCAAAAATTGTCTAAGTGTTTGGGGTCGAAAGGAAATTTTTGGAAGGAATTCTCTTCGAAAAATGTGGAAGGATTCCACAAGTTGTTCCGAAACTGCGGAAGACTTTGGAAAATCGTCTCGCAATTGCGGAAAAGTTCGGCGAATTGTCCCGCAACTGTGGAAGATCTTCGGCGAATCGTCCCGCAATTGCGAAAGAGTTTGGCTAATCGTCCTGCAACTGCGGAAGACTTCGGCGAATTGTTCCGAAATTGCGGAAGCATTCGGAAAACCGCCCCGAAACTGCGAAAAGAATTCCGGAATGTCTTCTGAAACTGCGGAAAGAATTCCGGAATGTCTTCCGAAATTGTGGAAAGAATTCCGGAGTGTCTTCCGAAACTACGGAAAGAATTCTGGAATGTCTTCCGAAACTGCGGAAAGAATTCCGTAATGTCTTCCGAAACTACAGAAGGAATTCTCTTCCGAAATTGCGGAAGAACTCAACAAGTTGCTTCGAAACAAGCAATTTCAGCCATTTTTCAGGGAGATTTTCAAGTGCTGAAAATGGAAAAATTGCCATGGAACTTATGCGCCATATTGCTAAAGAAGCCACAAGGGGGAAATCTCCCTTGACCCCCGTTGTCCCCCCCCTCATGTGTCGTTGATTGTGAGAAAATTCTATGGTTTGAAAAATTGTCAATATAATATTTTCCCACATGCATGAAGTAATTTATGAATTTATGAGAATATAATGCAGCTAACAATTGTGTGGATGAACACATTCTGCAGAATCACAGTTACATCAGGGTAGCACTCTAGATAGTACAGTTGGAAAGTTTTGGATCTTGGTTGGGCCAAGAAAATGAACATCATGAATGATGCACAGGATCCCTATGAGCCTGAGACAGATGCCATGGGGGAGAACATACATGTTGAAAATGCTGAAACAGAATCTAATGGGAGAAGAAATCAAGAGACTCCTCTAGGTATTGCAGCCACCATGAGAAGCCTAAGGGTGGAGTTGCAAAGCTATAGAGAAGACAATGAAAGGATGATTAAAGCTCAGGAAGAACAAAATCAGTTGAATGCAGTCATGCTGCAGAGTTTGACAGACATCCAAAGGCAAATAAACTCTGGGCATCAGACATCAAATCCAGAAAGGGGTGGGAGTAGTTCTAGAAGGAATTCCCATAATAGGGCCAGTAGCTCAAGAAGAGTTTCTACAGACAGAACTTATACTCCAGAAATCTCTTCTAATGAATCATCTGACTCTGAAGAATCCATTGACGGTTCAATCTCTTCATCTCACAGGAGTAAGAGAAAGAAGCACTACAAGAACAGTTCACATGGGGAATTTAAGAAGGCGAAACCTCCTACATTTAATGGAGAGGTAAAGTCTGGTCAAGAAGCTGAAGCTTGGCTTCTTGGGATGAGAAAATATTTCCAAGTCCAAGACTACTCTGGGAATATGAAGGCAAGGGTAGCCATCTTCAACTTGAATGGAAGAGCATCTATATGGTGGGAACACATCAGGCAAGTGAAGAAGATCAATGAAAGGAAGATTGTGTGGAAGAAGTTCAAGAAATACTTTAAGCAGAAGTACCTCTCTGATAGGTACTATGATGATAAGATCAAAGAGTTCCATGAGCTGAGATTGGGACAATTGAGCATGGAAGAATATGCAAACAAATTCTTGGAGCTACTAAGATATGTCAAGTACCTTCGAGATGATAAGGTGAAAATTCAGCGTTTCCTAAGTGGACCTCCCCAGTCATATAAAGACAGAATTGAGTTCGATGAACCTCGAACTCTAGAGGAGGCCATAAGAAAGGCCAAGTATTGCTTTGATAAAAAAAAAAGCAAACCATAATTCCGTAAGGCATGGAAGGATAGGAAAAATGAAAAATTTTGATCAAAGGAGGAAGGGGTTCAAGCCTCCTCAATTCCAGAATCAGCAAAGGCAACCATCACAGGTTGTGACTAAGCCAACTAGGATGATGGGAGACAAGCCAAGAGATCCAAAGGAGCCAAGAGAACCACTTCAGTGTTGGGGTTGTGGAGGAGAGCACATGCTTAGGAACTGTCCACATCGGAATGGGAATCGAAATCAAGTTCACAACATCCAAAGAGCTGAAACTGTGGGTCAAGTGGCAAGGAAAATCCCTAGAATCTATGCAGCACTAGACGACCGCCAAGCAGATCATCAGTCAACTGTGGTTGAAGTTGAAGGTAAGATTGCTAAGCAATCTATTTCTATTTTGATTGATCCTGAATCTACTCACAGTTATTTCACTCCTAGAATTGTTGAGATTTGTGCTTTCAAGAAATTAAAGCATATTAAATCATGGTTAGTTCAACTAGCCACTGGAATCAAGAGAAAAGTTAGTGAAATAGTAGAGAAATGTCCATTAGAGATGGATGGGCTATTCACTTATGCAGATCTGAATATTTTGCCACTGGATTCCTATGATATTCTCATTGGAATGGATTGGTTAGAAGCACACAGGGTTAAACTTGACTGTTACAATAAGAAATTTGAATGCATGGACGAAGGAGGAAACCCGAGGGTTGTAAAAGGAATTCCAAAGGCGACTTCTGTTAGATAGGTTACAACCATGCAGCTGAAGAAGTTCTGTAGGAAAGGATGTCAACTGTATGCAGCCCACATTTTAGAGGCAGCAGAGAATGGAACTCTTAAATTGCAGGACTATCAGGTATTGCAAGAATTCAGGGATGTTTTTCCTGATGAGATTCCAGGACTTCCTCCAAAGAGAGACATTGAATTTACAATTGAACTTGTGCCAGGAGCAGCACCAGTGTCTAAGACACCCTACAGGATGAGTACACCGGAATTGCTAGAATTGAAAATGAAATTACAAGAGTTGCTAGAAAATAAATATATTAGGCCAAGTGTGTCCCCGTGGGGAGCACCTGTTCTATTTGTGAAAAAGAAAGATGGAACACTCAGGCTATGTAATGACTACAGGCAGTTGAACAAAGTCATTGTGAAGAACAAATACCCATTTCCCCGAATTGATGACCTTTTTGACCAAATGAGAGGAGCAAAGGTATTTTCAAAGATTGACTTAAGGTCTGGTTACCATCAGGTAAGAATCAAAGAAGAATATATTCATAAGACCACCTTTAGAACAAGGTATGGACACCATGAGTTTGTAGTGGTACCATTCGGTCTCACAAATGCACTAGCTACATTCATGTGTCTCATGAATAATGTTTTTAGCAAGTATTTGGACAAGTTTGTTCTTGTATTCCTAGACGACATTCTCATCTATTCTAAGAATAAAGAAGAGCATGAAGAACATTTGAGAATGACAATGCAATTACTAAGGGAGCATAAGCTGTATGCAAAGTTGAGAAAATGTGACTTTTATAAAGATAGAATTCATTATTTGGGTCACATCATCTCCGACGAAGGAATATCTATAGACCTTGAGAAGATTGAAGCCATTATGAATTGGCCAACTCCAAGGAATGTGACTGATGTGAGATCTTTTATGGGCCTTGTTGGTTACTACAGGAGGTTTATCGAAGGATTCTCCAAGGTTGTAAACCCGATCACTTCTTTGCAAAAGAAGGGGATAAATTTTGAATGGTCACCAATATGTGAGGAAAGTTTTCAACGGTTGAAGAATCTTCTTACAAGTGTACCAATTTTGAAAATTGCAGACCCAGAAAAAGACTTTGTGGTGTGTATCGATGCATGCAATCAAGGACTTGGAGGAGTTCTTATGCAAGACAACCACGTGATATGCTATGAGTCAAGAAAGTTGAAAGAGCATGAGAAGAACTATGCTACCCATGATATAGAGCTTGCAGCCATAGTACATGCTTTAAAGATGTGGAGGCATTACTTAATGGGAAGAAAATTTGAGTTAAGGACAGACCATTGTGGTCTGAAATACTTGTTTGATCAGCCAAATCTAAATGCTAGGCAACCTAGATGGTTGGAATTTTTGTGTGAATTTGATTTTGAAATCAAACACATAAAAGGGAAAGAAAACAAGGTGGCGGATGCACTTAGCAGGAAGGTACATGAAATGCATGTGGCAGTGCTTAGTACTTTCCAACCAGATTTGAGGCAGCAGATTGTTAACCATATGGTTGAGGATGAAGTGTATGAGCAGATAAAGGGAAAAGTACAGCAACAAAACCTTCAAAAGAAGTATGAAGGCAATCGTTTGGAAGGAGGCGGACTTCTTACTTATAAGAATAGAGTCTATATTCCAAATGCGGCAGATTTGAGGAGAATTGCTATGGATGAGTTCCATAAAGCTCCATGCTCTAGTCACCCAGGATATTAGAAAACAATTGCTACAGCAAGAAAATATTATTTCTGGCAAGGCATGAAGAAGGAAATCGCTGAATACATTTCTAAGTGTATGGAATGTCAGTAGGTGAAGAGTGAACACCAACATCCAGCAAGTTTATTGCTCCCAGTGCCAATTCTAGAATGGAAATGGGAAGTAATATCCATGGACTTTATTACAGGATTGCCAATGACTGTGAGACAACATGATTCCATCATGGTTGTGGTGGACAAGTTAACAAAGGCAACACATTTTATACCGGTTAATTCCACACATAAAGACGATGCCATTGCAAATATTTTCATGAATGAAATTTTCATATTACATGGGTTGCTTAAGGCAATAATTTCTGACAGGGATACCAAGTTCACTTCAAATTTTTGGAAAGGTCTCTTTACAGATTTGGGTACACAGCTAAGCTTTAGTACCGCATACCATCCTCAAACAGATGGGCAAACAAAAAGAGTAAATCGGGTGCTTGAAGACATGCTCCGCATGTATGTAATGGACAAACCATCCAAGTGGGAGGATTATCTACACTTGGTAGAATTTGCATATAACAAAGGGAAATAAGCATCGTTGGGAATGAGTCCTTATGAGGCTTTGTACAGCAGAAGGTGTAGGACACTAATGACTTGGGACAATCCAGTGAACATAATTGTACTTGGGCCAGAATTGCTTAAGGAAATGGAGCAGGAAGTTTCCAAGATCAGACAGAATTTAAAAACAGCCCAGGATAGACAGTAAAGTTATGCAAATAAACATAGAGTGCATAGGTAATTTAATGTTGGGGATCATGTGTATATTAGAGTGAGATCAAGGAAGAGTTCCTTGAAGCTTGGGAGTTGTGCCAAGCTATCACCTAGATATTATGGGCCATTTGAAGTGCTTGAAAGAATAGGGCCAGTTGCATATAGACTTGCATTTCTTGCTAGCACTAAAACTCATAATGTTTTTCATGTCTCTTTGCTTATGAAATATGTACATGATCCTAACCATGTGATTAATTGGGATGTGATCCAGGTGGAACCCGAGGGAGAATTCCAAACCGATCCATTGCGCATCCTAGACAAGAAGGTAACATTGCTCCGGAACCGAGCCATCGGATAGGTAAAGGTGCAATGGAAGCACTACGGTCCCAATGAGGCTACATGGGAGCTGGAGGATGCCATGAGGGTGGCATATCCATTTTTGTTCAATTTTGATGAGCACTGAGGACAGTGCTACTATAAGGGGAGGGGAATATAATGTCCCCATTTTGACCTCCTTCGCATTAAATCGTAAATGATGTAAATATTGATATTTAATCATGGTGAGGAGCTCAAGGCCAAGGCCCCACCATTGATTTAGCGTATTATGTATTGGCAATTAAAAATAGATGCCTATGGTTCTTGTGCTAGATAGGCACAATGTAAATTAAGACATCATGTAAATACGAATTTTAATGAAAAACCCACAATTGGCTATACAATGCAACAAAGAGATGGGGGCATGATTCTACAAGGAATAGGGAGGGAAATTATTCAAACCCTTGAGTCAATGGTGTTAATCCATGTGTCAATGAGAAAACCCATAAACCACCAACTACCCATTTTGGGTTATGGACCCAATCATTTAATTCTTCCAGAAATTGGTTGAGGCAGTTAATGCATTGGGAATGAAGAGGTATGGTAGCCAATTTCATGCATGGGAAAGCCATCAACCTGGGAATTCATATTTTTTCTTCTTGGTCAAGAAAACACCCACGAAATGGTGCCCAAAGCCATTCTAAACCCACAGTCTTTCCTCTCTCATGCAGTCTGAACTACTGTGTCTTTCCTCATCACGTTTTTACCAATTTCCTGCATTTTTCCATAGCTGGGAGCTCGTTTTTGTGTTGCACAGTGGCTGGGAGAAAGGGAGTCACATTTTGGGGGTTTATAGAGGTCGTTTTTGCCCCAGAATGTCCATGGGCGTTTTTCTGAAAACGGTTTTTGCTCTCCAGGGTTGAATCCCCAATTTTCCATTTCATTTTTGGGTCTTCCCACGTTTTTCTGGGGTGGTAGAATTCCCATCTTTGGGCATCTCACTGTAAAAATGTTTCTTCATGCCCAACACTTATAGTACTTCTATTATGTGCATCCCTGTCTGATTTGGAGACTGCAAGCAAGAGATTGGAGTGGTAGAGGACAGAGAGGGCTTGATAAACCTAGTGGGGGAGACAACCTCTCAAGAAGATCAAGAGGGATTTGGCTACTCTTCTATGCACACCCCGAGAGCACTAGATGGGGAAGGTATGGCTTGAGGGACTGTACAACAATGAAAAGAATACTTCCTTGTGCTGGGTGTGTAGGTATTATGGGTGCCAAGCTAGATAGATCTTGTATGGTTCCCCTGGATCTGCGCTTGAGCTCACTATCTTAGCCACTCTTCCTTTCTATTTCCTAGCAGCCTGAATAACCCAATTGTAGATTGGCTTGGCTCATCTTGGTGTATGCTTGGCTATGTGTGAGACTGTTGTTCCCTGGTTCCTTGTAGAGATCATGCCCAGCTCGGGGGTCGCAGTTGTATCAAGAGGTTGATAAGCACAACTAGCCTATGGTTGGGTGGAATGTTGCAGATGCATAGCTGGTTGCTTGGGACTACTTTGTTAAGATAGGTATTCTCTTGTGTTAACTTTGCAATTATTTATTTGATGAATATCTTGAATGTATGATGGATGTGTTACCAAAAATTAATTCCGCTGTGTTTTCTTATAATTATACACTTCCATATGTCTTTTTATATTATGTGAATGCTTAGTTAAAAGCTCACAGGGCTAGATGCCTGGTTTTAGTGTCACGTCCTCTCTATCATGCAGGTGTTATAGGAGGGGACATTACAACTAGTAAAGGTCAGAGTACAAGAACTACTAGATACCCCAAAAGAATTGGTTTTTGTAAGATCCCACAACTTAAGTGTGTTATCTGTAGATTCATAAAACTTATGCTGGAATCTATTGGTATATTGATTAAGCTAAGTAGCAGATAGTAGGAAATTTGACATGGAGTCTACAAAGAAATTTAACTTTACTTTCAGAAAATTTTCACATTCACGGCTTGTGAAAGAAACTTTTCACACAATGAATGCATCCAATCCAACAATATATTGGTTCACATGCTGTTGGAGTGGCATTGTAGTATTCTATGTTGTTTTGGGTAATTTGGATCGTCAAAAATGGTACTAGAGTAGACAATCTCGGACTGACATTTCAAGGAATGCCTTTTAGTTCCTCAAGTATAAATTTTGATGGGCATATCCAAATTGAGTGCCACTTAATTTTTTGCAAAGATTCCATCTAAAAGTATCTCTAGTTAAAATTTCAACAGAATTGGTGTGGAAATACTTGTTTGTGTATAATTTGTATAATTTTTAATCAAGTGCTTTGATCTTCCAGAGTACTTCATTGAATCATTCATCACTTGCTGCATATCTTACTTAACACTTATACTAGATCTTGAAGTCCACAATTTATGCTTAGATGGTGCAACTTGCTACAAGCCTTATGAGTCATGACTATAACATATATTTATTTCATAGTTCTTGTAGTTTGCAAATGACAAACTACAGAGAGACAAACATTGAATAAACATATGAGATGGTAAATGTGTGCTACAAATGGAAGCATATACATACAAATTTAATGAGCATGTAGTGGCCGAAGACAGGGAAGAAGAAATAGCAATGGTGCATGGTGCTACAAAAAAAATCATGGAGAATAGAAGCAACTCCTTTTTGTTATTTTCTATAGCTTAAAGGAATAATGGTAGATATGTGAAAGCTTCTTGACACTTGCTAGGTTGTGGCAGTTCAATGAAGTTGACATTAGTGTGCTATTCAAAGTTTCACACTAAGGGGAGACTCTTCTTTGTCTACAAATTTGATAGTATACATCATTCTTCACAGTATTCTCTGATGCAATATTTTTTTTATTGCTATGTGAAAGCAGTCTATTGCCAATCATTCATGTTCAAGGTTAGGAATGGCATTTTATTTTCACTGGACGCAACTTGATGTAGCAACACAAGAAAATCATATAAAAGGTAAGATGGATGATAATATATATATAGGATGAATGAAGAAGGGAAAATGAAGGAGTGAGGGAAGCAAAAGAAGAATAACGTTGGAGCTTAGTTAGTTAGAGAAAACAAATGCATGCCTTGAATGAAGAATGGGATGTCTAGAATTCAGAGTGGCAAGAGTGGACATAAGAGAATAGAACAAATTATACACAAACAAGTATTTACACACCAATTCTGTTGAAATTTTAACTAGAGATACTTTTAGATGTAATCTTTGCAAAAAATTAAGAGGCACTCAATTTGGATATGCACATCAAAAGCTATAACTGAGGAACTGAAGGGAATTCCTTGAAATGTTAGTCCGAGATTGTCTACTCTAGTACCATTTCTAATGATCGAAATTACCCAAAACAACATAGAATACTACAATGCCACTCCAACAGTCGACAAGGTTACCAGGGGGATTGGTATTTTACTAATAAAGGAACATATATGAGTATTTTTGCAGCTACCAATCCTCCCTCCATTAGTGTTACTCCACCAACACCTTTCCCGACATTGGCCCCACATATGGTGCTATTGGGTTTTAGAGCAAGCTCTCCTCCTCCAACAGGATCGAGACCAACACTCCGAGTAAATCAGTAATAAGGAGTTGGAGTACACACATTCCATTTAACACTTTAGTAAGTTAATTACACATGGGAACCTGTTTCTTGTCCATTCGAATGCGAGATCAACCATGGTTCTTCAACTAGAATTTTAGAGGTAAAAATAACTGAACACATATCAATGCTAAACTTACTAACGAGAAATAAATAAGTCCCATGGGGTCATTGAAATGCTGCTTTATTTGGTGTAAATGGACTTGGTGTAATAACTGAGAAGGTGCAAGGTCTATCTAGGCTATATTGAACAAGTTTCTTCTTAATAAAGAGTAGGTGAACTCACTAAACAACTTGAAAGTGCAGCACTTGGAAAGGTTGTCCACGGGCCTTGGTGGAAAAAGCGCTCAATGACTATGATCTCTTCATCTTTCTAGATCAATGGGCAATGAACCTCCATGGGAAATAAAATCAATACTATTAAATAAAACTTACCGATCTCCATCCAAGTAAAGAGAAAAATTCCCACGCCCACCAAGTTCTAGTGAATCAACAGAACATAACGTAAAATAGCGATTTACACCTACCAACCCAAACCATATAACAAAACAATTAAATACATCATAAAATGTTGGAAATGTTCAAATGATACACCATACTGAACTTAAAGTAAATTAAATTCATTATAACAGTTCTTCATGGCATCCCACACAAGATTATATATCAGACGAGATGCATACAAAAAGTGAACAACTTAATCAAGCTAACTTCCTTTTCATTCTGAGATTGGAAGAGGCAGCAAAAAATAACATGGAAAAAATAGGAATGGGTTGAACTACTCTAAAGTACTGAACAAAATGTTTCACTTACATAGAGACAGCCTAGGAAACACTACTAAAGAGTCAAAAATCTGAAATTTAATCCAAGGTTTAAAGTTATCCCATAAAGAGGGAACTAGGAAACTCTAAATTGGAGGCTTGACTTTGATTGTAAATATGATTGGAGCTAGATGAAAATTTTCTGCCCTCCTACTCAAAATTATTATTAATGATTTCAAGAATTTAGTCTGCAAACTTCAAGAAGTTCAAATTAGCCACATTCCTAGAGCAGGGAATATATTGGCTGATGAAATGGCCAATAAGACCAGTAATTTGAAATCAAATGAGAAAGAAATATTTGGTAGTGGACTCATTGAAGGCACCCTCATCTTGTACTTATGGCTCCTTCTCAGGTCATAATGAGAGGTATAGAAATACTGACACATTAACAGATGGCCATCTAATTCT
Source organism: Larix kaempferi (assembly GCA_027924585.1). Classification (NCBI taxonomy): domain Eukaryota; kingdom Viridiplantae; phylum Streptophyta; class Pinopsida; order Pinales; family Pinaceae; genus Larix; species Larix kaempferi. The sequence goes on along the minus strand of BSBM01000422.1, from coordinate 4,053,774 downwards.
TAAGTATGGTGAATTTAATGCTTGAGACAGTTGAATGGTGAAGCATGATGGGAAACTAACTTGTCTATTTGAGTCCTCATTTTTCTTTGTATGTGTTTTTCATTCACAAAGTTCTTCTTCATTTAGACACCGGAGCATTGGAAATATCAAGAAACTGGACATTAAGGAAAAAGATATCAAACATTATTACATGCTGAAGGATAAAAATATCAAAATACCAATTGCAATAGCATGAATGTTTGAAAACCTAACACAAGCCTGCATAAGGAAGTTGAAGGAATGCAAAAATTAATTAACAAATTCACCAAAAGTGAACTGAAGAGAGGTTAGCCTTCAGTTAAGAAATATGAATTGTCAAGGAATTCCATAGCCCACAACACATTTTATAGCCAATTATGCCAGATTTTGAACAATTTACAAAGGATTTCCTTATATTTTCCAACATGGATGTCCTTATATTTTATAGCTCCTTCAGAAACATCATGCATTCATATTCTTGATTCTACTATTTTTAGAAGTCTATTTTTATGAACTTGATATTTTTCAGCAATGGGTGACAGTTTTGGTGACCCAGTATTGCATTCTTCAAATGGGTACTTTCAAACTTCAAGCTTCACAATATTGGAAAATTTCTATTTTTAAAAATTTATCTTTCTTCAATATTAAAGTTGATTTGGATACCCATTTGAGAGAAATCATCGTGTTTTGTTTATATAAAATTCTAACATGTTTTAGGCCTCAGTCAAACATGAGGCCTAAAAATATAAAGTTTTCACATTTAGAGAGGATCACATTTTCAGAGACCTAGAATTGGGTACATTATGGAGGTCAAGTTTGGTGGCAATCGGAGACTGCCAATTTTTGGGCTATTTTTAGTAGTGCGTTATTTTTTCTTATTTGAAACTATTTCTGAAAACCCAATATGGCATATAGCATGTGGGTCAAGTTTCACCCCATTCCAAGATGTTTGATTTCTGGCCAAATTTGCAGGGTCCAAAGCATCATAGGAAGTTTTGGGTGGGCCCCAATTATTGATGAGTTGTCATGCACTTTAAATTTTGATTATTTCATTCTTCCCAGGGTAATTTGCACCAAATATCGATGGGGGTCATTTAGACAACATAACATGCTATTTGTGGCTTAAGAGTGGGCTGCATGGTATGAGGCATTTTGTGGAACTGGAGATTGAAGCCCTATTTTGTCCTACGTTTGGAGACTAAAGTATTATTTTGTCCTTTGATTGCTTTTAGAACAAGACAAACTTAGAAATGCTATTTTTGGTTTGAGTATGTCCATGGTGGTCTTTCCCCTTCTACATATGCTATTGTTATACAAAGTTAGAGCACATGAATGGAAAAGGTTTTTTTGGATTTTTCCCTTTGCACGTTATATTTTAACCATAATATTAAAGAGCATGACCAAGAGACGAGTTTTTTTTTTGTGAATTTCCTTAGCATGCATACTATTTTCAGCAGGGAAGGGAATGCATGGACTGGGAAGAAAATTTGGTTGCTGATTTTAAGAAAAATTTATTCTAGATATATGGGATTTTGTAATGTCCCTTGTTAAGAATTTTATTAAAATTGCAATTTTCCACTTTTTTCCTTGGTTCGACCTTTGACTAGTTTCGATCTCTAGGTCCCAAATTTGCCCCAAATGATCCCAAATCTTCTGAGAAGGTATATGAATGATATTAGAACATAAATATGTGTTTCAGGGATTCCTTTGTACCTTTAAAACACTTTTGCAAATACTCTTTCAATTCTGGTCAATGTAGGTAACTTTACTAGTGATTTCCCTTTGACTAGTATTGGTCTCTAGGTCTCAAATTGACTCCAAATGCCTTCAAATCTTCAAGGAAGGTGTATGAATGATATTAGGGATTGAATATGATGTTCATGGATAACATATAGCCACCAAAATACCTCTGAAAACTCTCTTAAGATTCTGGACCAAGTATGCAATTTTACTAGTAATTTGGGGTTCAAATCCCCCTAAGGTAAGTACTGAAAATGGCTTCCCAAATGCCTCCAAACCCACTCAAATTTATGAAAAGAGGTATGTAATGTGTTAATTATGTTATTAAGGTCTCATATGCACCATTAATGGTTTATTACAACTGTTCTCACCCTCTCCCATTCAACTGCAAAAATCACCAATTCGACCCTTGGGGAAATGACACTATTTCTTCTCCCAATGCAATTAAACTGAGTAAAAATACTTCAAATGCTCAAGTACAGTACATGAAACTTTTAAAATACATCCATGGCAGTCCATTAATCACAAATTCATCATAGAATCATTCATTCATTCGAAATCATCATCAATACATTGGTTCACAACAAGGTAGTGGGGAAATGGCATTGTTCTTCCATTAAAAATGAGATTTATACATTTATACTTGGAATTTCGACCTGAAACTTTTTGGAGATGAATAAAAGAGTATTTAATTCATATTAAAAAATAAATGGGGCATTAAAAGCTTCCCCAAAGAGTACAATAGCTCACCAAAAACGCCGTCCCTCAAGGATCAAGAATATGCCATCAAAACTGGAAATGGTTGAAGGAGTGAGCTGCAATAGAAGAAACCATGAGCTGCCCTGTAGCTTACACCTACAAATAAAGAATCCATTAAAGCTCCAAATGAAAGGTCTGAATGTCCTTTCCAATTACCAACTTGGATGGGAATCTTTCACCCTCGAAATTGGCTAAGGCAAGAAACTAGTCATCCACTAGCTCTCCCTCTTCACAAATGAAATTGCAAATTCTACAAATGATAAAAAGCTATTCTCATACTTCATTTCTACATTTTATAACCAACATTATCCTTCTAAGGGTCGAAATCCTCTCAATAGATTCAATAGATTTTCATTTAGGAAATATTCCACATTTGCCACTTGTCTCCTAGTTCCAACCTTCCATCTTCTCCCAAATTCGATTTTGAGTATCTTTGGCTTCTCCAACTCCCAAATTTTCCTTCTTTGAGCCTATTTTTGGGGCTGACATGTCATAGTGGTCAAATGTCAGATGTCAGGTCTGCAATTTGTCATAGTTGTCATAGATGCTCCATCATTGGTGTCATAGGGGCTAGGGAATCTAGCCCAAGTGTCCACAAACTTCCACTTTGACTCTTTATCTTCCATGGAGGTTACCAATCCTTCCAAATTAGACCTAAGATGCTCAATGACATGTGTTATGACTTACCAACTCACCCAAGAGTGTTCACATTCCCATTAATTCGAATTTGCAAAAGAGAGATACCATGTATTATGAAAAATCAAGCTAGTGTGGGTCCCACATCCTCCATATGTCTCCAAAACCATTTGTCACTTAGGATTTCTCTTGAATTTATTTATTCACTCTATTTATTAAATACTTGAACCCTTCTAATGTCTAAACATCATTTATTATCCCCCTTATTCCAAATCCCAAAGCTTCCACCCCAAACCTAGGAAACTAGTAATTTTCCTCCTTGGCAATTATTTGACCCTTAACATCAATTTTACAAACTCTAATGAATATGGCTAATGTGATTAGGCCATTGTGACCCAATTCCAAATTTGGAACATGACAAATCCTTACTTCCCAATATTGCTTGTCCTCAAGCAATTTCAAACATGGGTGTTGAAGAACCTGCTTTCTGTATAATTCTTTGAAGTTCCATTGAATTGCCAAACCTTGAGTCTTTGAGTTTCCATGAATATTTTAGAGAGGAACCACCATGCTTGCTGCTGCACTACTCTTATTAAAATCACTTTATTAAGTGGGGAATCCATCTCCCATGTTGCTTGCTTCCCCCCAAAAAATGAAACCAATGAGACAAAAATTATTCCAGGGTCCCATTGCTTGTATTGCACCCCAACAATTAAGAGTGCTCTCCAACCTACACCATTAGATAAGAGGATTCCTGGATCCCATTTTCTTGTATGCATTCTTCCAAACATCATGAGTACCAAATATATATCATCAAAGTACATAACAACATAATGAAAATGTACATCAAGGATATGCTTCATCAAAGAGTCATGAAAGTCCTTATACCTCCAAGCAAGTAGACCACCATTTTCCAAGTGCATACAAGCTTCAAGTGACCAATCAAATCTGCTCCAATGACATAGGTGAGGATCCCATGTCCTATAATGCTGCTCCAAAAGGATGTGATATGCATCAAAATATTCAGCCATGTATTCTTTCATCCAAGAAGTGAATGAAGAATCTCCACTAGAATCTGAACCAAATAATGAGCATAAAAAACAAGGAGACTTCAAATGACTCAAAGAAGTCTCACCCATACATCCATGAATGTGAGAATCATAAAGATGTAACAAAGTATGTGGCTGCCAACAACAATGTTCTCCCATCATAAATCTATTCATCCAAGTGTTGGATGAAGTTCCTCTAACATCAAATGAACCCAGTGTTGAGGAAGAAAAACCATGAGTATTCCAGTGACTCAAATCCATATCATAGGTGCATCCATGTAGATGTGAATCATCATAAAGTGACAAATTATGCTGCTGCCAATGTGAATAAGAATGTTCTCCAACCATGTCGTCATAAAAGTTAAATCTAGGAGTTCCATACTCCTCATGTGGAACCATCAAAAAGAACACTTTCACCCACACTTCATTGAGACTAATACTGCAAAACATGGAATTGTAGGATGTAGGAGAATGTACTAACTCACCCAAATGATCAAAAAGTTCAGGAGTTTCATCATGGGAAGGATCCATGTGGGTAGTATCATGCAGCTCCTTCAAAAGTGTGAACTCTTTGTCATAGTTTGGTTCCAATGTAGAGGAATCATGTTCTTTTTTAAAAATTGCATAACCTTCATCAAGAGGCAATTCAAATTCCTCTTCCACCACATCAAGTGTTTGGATCTCTTCAAGTTCATATTCAAACACATCAAGAACATTCAAATTTTCACATTTCTCATGATCCATCATGTCATGAGAATCCTCCAAACAATCTACCATTTGACAATCTAAAACATAGGAGGAAAAACAAGTATCTTGCAACTTTTCAAGAAGTTGCTCATTTTGAACTGTGAGCTTATGAATATCCTCATTATTCTTCAAGTATGCATCATGTAACAATTCATTAAGCTCAAACAAATGGTTTCTATCAAAAAGCAAAGACATGAAATTACCTTTGATGTGGCACATTGCTCTTTGAATCTTCTCCATGTCTTCAAGGAAGGATGTTTCCTCCAATGAAGTAGATCTCCAACAAGAATTTGACACCAATGCTTGAGTGTCATGGAGAATGCTGAGGGACTCTTGGATATTATTTTCATTCATATTTAAGGACCCTTCAAGAAAATGAGGCTCTTGCAAATGAACCTCCTCATCTTTTTCAATTTTGCTTGGACCAACTTCATGAAGCTCAAGTGGTGATGGGGAAGTTGATCCTGGTTCTTCTTCAACTGCTACAAGGTCTTCATTATCATGCTTAATGAAACTTGTACTTGTAGAAACACTTTCAAAAGTGATCTCTATGTCACCAACATAGAGGTGTGAGCACCCATCAGTAGGTACTCCTTCATAGTTTAAGCATCCATCAGTAGATGCTCTTTGGTTCATGTCTAAGCTAGAAGGTGTCTCGAAATGATCTTCCATATTTTCAATAGAATCTTCTTCATGCTCTTGTGATGTCTCTTCCTTTTGCTCATTAAAGCAAGCTGATGCATTTTGCCCCTTGTTTTCCTTAGGATCAATATATTTGGAATCTCTTCTTGAATAAATCTCAAAAGCTCTCCTCAAGGAGGACATCATTTCATGCACACATATATGATACTCGCTCCAATGGTTTTTACAAGAAGGGCATAAACCTTTCTTCACTAACTCCACATCTTCATTTTTTGGCCTATTTTCAAAAACATGTTCAGCATAGTACTCAAAAGACATGGCATTTTGTGTATTTTTGTTAAAAGCAAGATATTCTTGATATTTTTGATATTGTTGGGGCAAGGTTTTATATTTTGCTCTCCATCTTTGGAACTCACTCATAGAATTATCCTGGGTTGGTGTGACACACTCATATTCATCAGATTTAAAGTCATAAGAATAATCTTCATTTCTCTTGAAATTGTAAGAAGTGTTGCATGATAGCACCTCTTCCTCATTCCATTCACATTCTGCTTCATATTGCTCATAAGCATCTGCATATTCCTCATAAGAATTGTACTCATAGGATTCATCATAATAGTAAGACATGGCTGCCAATTATTCTTGAATGTATGTACCTAATACACAGGTGCAAGGACCATGCTCTGATACCACTGTAATGTCCCTTGTTAAGAATTTTATTAAAATTGCAATTTTCCACTTTTTTCCTTGGTTCGACCTTTGACTAGTTTCGATCTCTAGGTCCCAAATTTGCCCCAAATGATCCCAAATATTCTGAGAAGGTATATGAATGATATTAGAACATAAATATGTGTTTCAGGGATTCCTTTGTACCTTTAAAACACTTCTACAAATACTCTTTCAATTCTGGTCAATGTAGGTAACTTTACTAGTGATTTCCCTTTGACTAGTATTGGTCTCTAGGTCTCAAATTGACTCCAAATGCCTTCAAATATTCAAGGAAGGTGTATGAATGATATTAGGGATTGAATATGATGTTCAGGGATAACATATGGCCACCAAAATACCTCCACAAACACTCTTAAGATTCTGTACCAAGTATGCAATTTTACTAGTAATTTGGGGTTCAAATCCCCCTAAGGTAAGTACTGAAAATGGCTTCCCAAATGCCTCCAAACCCACTCAAATTTATGAACAGAGGTATGTAATGTGTTAATTATGTTATTAAGGTCTCATATGCACCATTAATGGTTTATTACAACTGTTCTCACCCTCTCCCATTCAACTGCAAAAATCACCAATTCGACCCTTGGGGAAATGGCACTATTTCTTCTCCCAATGCAATTAAACTGAGTAAAAATACTTCAAATGCTCAAGTACAGTACATGAAACTTTTAAAATACATTGATGACAGTCCATTAATCACAAATTCATCATAGAATCATCCACTCATTCGAAATCATCATCAATACATTGGTTCACAACAAGGTAGTGGGGAAATGGCATTGTTCTTCCATTAAAAATGAGATTTATACATTTCTACTTGGAATTTCGACCTTAAACTTTTTGGAGATTAATAAAAGAGTATTTAATTCATATTACAAAATAAATGGGGCATTAAAAGATTCCCCAAAGAGTACAATAGCTCACCAAAAATGCCCTCCCTCAAGGATCAAGAATATGCCATCAAAACTGGAAATGGTTGAAGCAGTGAGCTGCAATAGAAGAAACCATGAGATGCCCTGTAGTTTACACCTGCAAATAAAGAATCCATTAAAGCTCCAAATGAAAGGTCTGAATGGCCTTTCCAATTACCAACTTGGATGGGAATCTTTCACCCTCGAAATTGGCTAAGGCAAGAAACTAGTCATCCACTAGCTCTCCCTCTTCACAAATGCAATTGCAAATTCTACAAATGATCAAAAGCTATTCTCATACTTTATTTCTACATTTTATAACCAACATTATCCTTCTAAGGGTCGAAATCCTCTCAATAGATTCAATAGATTTTCATTTAGGAAATATTCCACATTTGCCACTTGTCTCCTAGTTCCAACCTTCCATCTTCTCCCAAATTCGATTTTCAGTATCTTTGGCTTCTCCAACTCCCAAATTCGCCTTCTTTGAGCCTATTTTTGGGGCTGACATGTCATAGTGATCAGATGTCAGAGGTCAGGTCTGCAATTTGTCATAGTTGTCATAGATGCTCCATCATTGGTGTCATAGGGGCTAGGGAATCTAGCCCAAGTGTCCACAAACTTCCACTTTGACTCTTTATCCTCCATGGAGGTTACCAATCCTTCCAAATTAGACCTAAGATGCTCAATGACATGTGTTATGACTTACCAACTCACCCAAGAGTGTTCACATTCCCATTAATTCGAATTTGCAAAAGAGAGATACCATGTATTATGAAAAATCAAGCTAGTGTGGGTCCCACATCCTCCATATGTCTCCAAAACCATTTGTCACTTAGGATTTCTCTTGAATTTCTTTATTCAGTCTGTTTATTAAATATTTGAACCCTTCTAATGTCTAAACATCATTTATTATCCCCCTTATTCCAAATCCCAAAGCTTCCACCCCAAACCTAGGAAACTAGTAATTTTCCTCCTTGGCAATTATTTGACCCTTAACATCAATTTTACAAACTCTAATGAATATGGCTAATGTGATTAGGCCATTGTGACCCAATTCCAAATTTGGGACATGACAGATTTAGAGGAAGGTTACTCCAACAAATTTGAAAGAGCCAATTTAGCATATTTTAGAACAGTTGTATCTTAGGATATTTAGAATTTAAAAAACGTAGGAGTTATTTAAAATCATCTTGGTCTAATGTCTTTAGGTAAAGTGTGTTTATTTAGTATGCATTAGTACACATTTATACTTATGTAATCCAACGGTCACAATATGTTCTAGGAATAGAGTGATCCGATCACTCATCTTTTCCTCTATACTAATGACTATATTGATCCATCGCTAAACACCCAATTAGTTGATGATCTCTATTTAAAGAGCATGGAGGGTCTTTTGTTGATGATCAATTGTAAGAAGTTCATATGTAAAAATACTTTTGCATCAATATATTCTCTCAAGTGGCTTTGTTTGCTGGGGCCGAGAACTGTTTTCCTCTCTGAGGGTTTTAACAACATGATACATTGGTGTGCCAATATGTTGGGCTCAGCCCAAGTTAAGTCATTTTTGTGCAATACAGTTTTGGAGCTATAAAGTTATAGTGCAGCGCAACAAGGTAAGAATAACCGTGCGGCGAAGATACAATGTCGCGAAGTGCTAGTTCCGCGCTCCAGCATGGCAGAGTTTTGGACGAAAAACAACATAAGTTCTGGTAAGATTGGTCGGTGATCTATTTTGTGGAAGATGATCCTTGATTCCCAGGAGGCAGGTAAGGAGTTGCGAAGAAGGAAAGCGACCAGTGGCAGGAGCAAAGGAAGCACTACGTGAATTTGCATGAAGCCATTAGAGAAGGAACGGTGGGATGAAAGCGACTCGTCAGCATGCAATCAACAAAGGGGCTGAAAGAGACGTGACCATGCACAGAAGGATGGCCACGACGATGAGGTTCTATCAGAGCTTAAAATACTTGGTTAGCGGGGTAAGCGCACCAGTTTTGGGGTAACAACCTTAGGGTTTTGAGCCCATCATGAATATAAAGATGTGACCTACGGGCACGATCTACAAAATGGAAAATTTTATAAGGGAAAGGGTTAATTGTAGATTTTTGTTGATGTATGTTTAATATTGATCTCTGTTGAGAGACTTATTGTAAAAAGGCTCTACAGCTGCGTGCGCAGAGACCTGTCGATAGAGAAGAGAGTCTGCAGCTGAGTGCATAGACTGGAACTATTGAACCCTTCCCATTGATAATATAACAAAAGATCCTGTGGAGATAGCTCCCATCATAGGGGTGAACCATGTTAAATCCTTCCGTTATGCATTTGAATATGTGTTTGCATCTGTGTATTTTATTTTGATGAAGAGTTCAATTCTTGCTTGTGAGTAGATGTATCTTCACTATTGTATGTATTCACCATAACGATAAATGATGGGAATAATATGTTAGGTGCTAAAAATGTATTCATAATATGTTGAATGTGCGAGTATTTCTAAGTAAGATGAATGCATAAGTTGATTGGGTAAACGCTTAAGCCAATGAAGTCTGTAAAGTGCGATTCCCTGAAGCGCAACACCAGAAGTGCGCAGTTACATTGTAGTTCATCGTATCGTATAAGGTTGCAATGTTATAGTTTAGGATACTTGTTGAATTTATAAAATTAAACTAAGAAAAGTTTAGTGAAGTCATGTGAGTATTGAACAGGAAGCACAATCCCCCATTGCGTTGTCCTATTGTTAAGCAGCCATTTCACATCGCGTAGCCCTTGGATGCACGATAGCCTAAGTATTAGCCATGAAGTCGGTAAACTTCGCGCAGTCTACCATTCTGTTGAAGCATGCATCACCCGGTTGTGGAAACTTGATTCTCCAATCTCCCCATAACTTCACCTCGGGTGAGACCTTAGTCTACTCGCAGTCTGTTTCCGAAAGGGCCAATGAAAAGGGGTTTTGTTGGTTTCCTAAATTGCGCCGAACCTGAGTCTATCAAGTGAACTTAAAGAACATATATAGAGCCAACAAATGGTTCTGTTGCTTTGTCATGTTAAGATTAGCCAATTAGCAGAAGGTCATGCCCTTTGGATGGCTAGCGAATGTTCTTGTGGACATTGATGGAGTAAGTAGTTCAACAGACTTTGAGGTTATTGAGATCATTGATGACAGTAACCCATATCCACCATTACTAGGGATAGACTGGGCGATGGATAACCTCGTGATCACCGACATAAAGAAAAATTATATGAGATTTGAAGGTGTGGATATCAAGGTCATTGTGCCCTTGGACCCTTTACAAGTACTGAGATACACTAAGCCGATCAAAGAAGAATGTAGAGCTCATGATCTAGATCACATCTATAAGATGAAAACAAAACATGCCGACTACATCAACCCTGTAGCTGAGAGGATACTTAGTTGGCGATGCGATTGTTTGTGCGTATCAGACTCCAACACGGGACTAGAAAATTGGCAAAGCAGAATGCATGAAGTGTCTGCAAGAAGATGTGCGCATCTCACAAGATCACTCCACTAGATTGGAACAGAGGTAAGTCCAATCCCCATTTATGATGGCTTAACTAATGTCTATACATTTTTTAAAGAGTATATTATATCAGTTTGAGCTGAATATCGGATACCAGCATTGGATATAGCACTGTGCGCTACACCTGCAAGATGGTGTGTCGTGCATAAGCAGACTTTGATCACATGGGAAAAGTGCAAGCATATTATGCAAATCAGATTCACAGATAAATTTGCATTGACAATGGAAAAGTATAATGGACAAATAGATCGAAGGGATCACATATAGACTTGTTCACAAGCATGGATAAACAGACCATAGACATAATGGGTTCATCTGTTTGTGCCCACACTAGAACAGATTCCAAAGAATTGGTATACAGACGTAGAGCTTCGCAGAGGAACACCAAATTGGTTTGTCTTAACTACAAACTTCCAGAGAACCTTCAGCTGTGAAGATGACTATATAAGCATAAATAAAGCTTTGCACATTATTAAAGAAAGGATATTCAAAGAAGAATGCCCAAGTACAAACGAGGCATTAGAGGCCATCAAAGAAAAGATATTTGAAGACGTAAAGGTACATGTGAACCTACAACTAGAATGGGCAATAACGATTGAATATGCCCTTGAATGTTATAATCTCTCCATAAATGAAGAAGAAGATGCAGAGGAGAGCGATGAGGAGGATCCGCGCAATGTCAATATACCCGAGTCAGAAGGAGCGCGTGATGTAGAGGTACCTCCCCTAGAAATTCTAGATATGAGTAGTGCTGTTAAAACAAGAAAGGTTAACATTGGAACAAGTGAAGACCCAAAGTTCACATCCATTGGAGATTAATGGGATGATGAAATGGTCGCGCAGATCGCAGACCTCTTACATGAGTATCAGTATTTGTTTCCAACGAAGTTCGCCGAAATGAAAGGAATTTTGTTTGACTTGGGATTCATGAAGATAACTCTCAAGCTAGGTACGAAGCCCATCAAGCAGAGGCCTTATAGACTGAATCCCAGATATTAAGAAAGAGTTAAGCCTGAGATCGATAAGATGCTCGATGCAGGGATCATTGAGCCAGTAGAAGAATCATAATGGAGAAGCCCTATGGTTATCCAGGACAAGAAGACAAAAGGAGAAATCCAAATATGTGTATACCTAAGGAAGCTCAATGATGCTTCACTACATGACCCATTTCCTACTCCATTCATGGATGAAGTACTAGACAATGTTGGAGGAAACGAGGCCTATTCTTTCACAGATTGTTAGAACAGTAATCCACACTTAGTACCATAATCCATAAATTTTTATTGCCCATGTGCTTAATTAAACCATGTTTTGGATTAAGTGACTATAGTTGGTCAAAAACCCACTTTTGAGAGTGTTCACACCCACTTCCAAGCAAACCAGTTCACCCAGCCTCCTATTTTGTCCACAAGTGCACCCTCATTTATTGCTGGTGCGCCCTCTCTCCTTTTTTGGGGGAATTTTAGTTGACCAAGGGCGCTAGGGTGGATTTTTGCCCATTTTTGGCTATATTTGGAGCATTTAATGCTCCCTTGGGCCCCCAAACCTCCTCTACTTGCTCACCCACGCCTGCCTTGAGCTCATTAATGACCCAGCATGCTTCAGCCACCTCCACACCAGAATTCATGGCTGTTTGGGGTGATTGGGATTGAGTTGGACCCACCTAGGGGGGATTGAGGCCAATTTGGCATTGATGACTTGTACACTCAGCTTGAGCCACCTAATGCTCTCGATTTTCTCATGGATGTAATAAAAACCTGTTACTAACATTTTCACATGTTAGACAGTCAGTTAATCAAAGATTTGAGCATACATTGTGTGTAAAATTATCATCTTTTTCAAGTTTTTCCACTGTTTTTGCAAATTAATTCGATTTTGTGAGGTTCTCCATAGCTCCTAGATCTTCTGTGATCAAAATACTCACATAGTATCAGAGCCATCGTGGAGTTAGTGAGTTGCAGGTCAATATTGAGCATTGAACTGCATTCTAGAGAGGATTTCCAGACAAAAATTGAGTGTTTTTTGCAGGTGTTTCAGTAGTTTTCTCACCATTAACGCAGCAGTCATGGAAGCAAACCAAATGTTTCTCACACCCTTCAATTTTTTCGATTGGAAGGCTGAGATGGTTATCAAGCTGAGATCTAAGGGTCTCTATAGAGTAACCATGGGCACAGAAGTGGAGCCAAATTCTGCTGTGGAGAAAGCAAAGTACTACAATCGACTTGATGAAGCTTATGGATTGCTATGCCTGAGCATTTCAAGGGAACTCTTGTTTCATACAGATAGTTTGACAACTCCCAATGAAGTATGGGTGAAGCTAGAATCACTCTTTGGGAAAACTGATGAACTGAGAGGCCACCAGCTTGAAAACGAGCTCATTAGCTTGAGCCCAGCGCATTTTGAAACCATCCAGGAGTTCTTCACGAAATTCAAGTCACTGGTGCTTCAACTGCAACAATGTGGAATTGTTAAGAAGGAGGAACAACTGATTCTGTCCATCCTTTCGAAGCTAGGCCCAGAGTTTTCAGTATTTGTTAGCACATTTCACTCAGCCAAAATGACCCTTCGAAATTGGCAAATGCCATCACTAGCTACCTTCATGGAGTGTCTCACTCAGGAGTAGGATAAACTAGTTCAGATGGGCACCATAAAATCAAAGGACCAAGCATTGGCAATGGGTGTTTCAAATGCAAGCAAAGGAAAGCAGAAAGCCAAGAATTCGAAGCAGCAAGAGAAGAGGAAGTTTGACAAGACCAAGTCTGCAGATGGGGGTTCGAATCTGTCAAAGGAGAAGGAAAAGAAGGGAAAGGAAAAGACCAAATGCAACTATTGTCATAGGGGATGGCATCCAGAGAGCTCATGTATGAAGAAAACCATTGACTCAATGGCGCAGCTGCTGGAGAAGAACAACATCCCATTCCCTGAGGGCGCAAGGAAGAAGGAGAGCACCTCAAACCCTGACAATAAGGAGAAGTGTCATGCTTTGGTAGCAGGTACTTCGAATCCCTCATCCTTTATGATCGATTCAGGAGCTTCCAGACATATGGTTTCATCCAGAGAGCTCTTCTCCTCTATGCATTCGAATGGTGGCCCAACAGTTCGAACGGGAGATGATTCAGAAATCCAGACCAAAGGGATTGGTAGGATTGACATGGAGCATGGCTATTTCAGTGATGTGCTCTATGTACCTTCATTGGCTGCAAATTTGCTATCAGTCTATCAAATGACCCATACAGGAGAAGCCAAGAGAGTGACATTTACTCCAGATTTGGTAGAAATCTCAGAAATCTCCTCAAATCAAGTTGTGGCTGTAGGGTATGTAGATCATGATGAGAGAATGTACAAATTCTCAAATTTTATTCCAAATTCTAGTGACCATGCTCTTGTCTCTCATGCCAACGAGACCTCCAAGTTGTGGCATGAAAGATTTGGCCACATGAACTACAAATACCTCCAGACACTGCACAAGGACGAGATGGTGGAAGGGCTTCCAGAAATCAAATCATCAAATGGTGCATGCATTGGGTGTGTAGTTGGAAAGCATCCTGAGCACAGCTATGAGAAGGGAATGGCAAGGAGAGCCACTCAACCACTTGGATTGGTACATTCAGACCTCATTGGTCCTCTTCCCACTCCATCATATGGTGGATTAAGGTATGTACTTACATTCATAGATGACTACTCTCGATTCTGCTGGGTTTACTTCCTTAAATTGAAGTCAGAAGTGTTTGAGAAATTGAAGATTTGGAAAGCCCTAGTGGAGAACCATAGTGGTCATAAGATAAAGATCCTTAGGACTGATAATGGAAAGGAATATGTGAATAACAACATTCAGCACCTTTGTGAGGAATGTGGCATCCAAATGCAACATTCAATCCCCTACACACCTCAGCAAAATGGTGTGGCAAAGAGGAAAAATAGATCTCTCAAGGAGATGGCTACTTGCATGATTGAAGCTAGGGATCTAAGCCCTAATCTATGGGATGAAGCCATCAATTGTGCTGCTCATATTCAGAACAGAGCCTTTCACAAATCAGTCAAAGGAAAAACCCCCTATGAGGCATGGTTTGGCCAAAAACCAAATGTGTCAAATTTCAGGATTTTTGGGTCTAGAGCATGGGCTCGAATTCCATCAGAAAAGAGGAAGGCTTTGGAGCCACAGAGCAGGGAATGTATCATGGTTGGATATGGTGAGGACACAAAGGGCTACAAGCTTTTTGACACATACACACTTAAAACTTTCATTGAGAGAAGTGTGCAATTCGAAGAAGAACCAATTCCAGATTTTGAGCTTGCACCGGGGGAAAGCTCCTCTCCTCCACACCTTAATGAAATTAGTGATGATTCCACCTCTGATTTTTCTGATATTGCTGAATATGACATGGCTGAAGATGACATTGCTGTACATGAGTCACCATCGAGGCCCAAGTGGGCTGAAAAAATCATAGAAGCTGCAGGTGAATTGGCAGGCAATCCCCAAGAGCCTAGGAAGACTAGATCTCAAACAATCAATGCTTCATTTGCAAATGAAAGTGAACTTGCTGATCACTGTTATATGATTATTGGATCTGATACAACATCATATCAGGAAGCTCATCATGATCCAAGGTGGAGAGCAGCAATGCAAGAAGAATTCCAGTCTCTCCAAGAGAACAAAACATGGGATTTGGTGCCTCTTCCTCCCAAGAGGAAACTTGTGCAATGTAAGTGGATTTTCCGAACCAAACCTGTTGCTGATGGTTCTGATCTGAAGTATAAGGCTAGGTTAGTGGCTAAGGGCTACTCACAAATCCATGGTGTGGATTATACAGAGACCTTTGCACCGGTTGCAAAGATGGACTCAATTAGACTAGCTCTAGCCATGGCAACTAGTAAAGGTTGGGAAGTTCACCACATGGATGTCAAAAGTGCATTCTTGCATGGTGAGCTACAGGAATAGATATATATGCAGCAGCCTGAAGGATTCCAAGAGGATCCCACACTTGTATGCAGGTTGAAGAAGTCACTCTATGGACTCAAGCAAGCCCCCAGGGCTTGGTATGCCAAAATGGATGTTTTTTTGCTCTCAATTGGTTTCTGTCGATGCAAGTCTGATCCAAATGTTTATTTGCAGCATTGTGATGATAATTTGCAGGTCATTGTACTGTATGTTGATGATATCTTAATTACAGGGAGCTTCACCAAACAAATTGGCTCAATTAAAGCTTCTTTGCACAGTGAATTTGCCATGAGCGACCTAGGATTGCTAAGGCAATTTTTGGGCTTGGAAATTGAGCAATCTGAGAGAGGTATATTGCTGAGTCAATCTAAGTATGCTTCAGACCTGTTATTCAAGTTTAAAATGGCTGAATGTAAGGCAGCCAAGTGCCCATTCCTTTCAGGCATAAAACTAGGTGAATTTGAAGACTCTCCATTGGTGGATTGCACACTCTACAGGCAGCTAGTTGGAAGTTTGCTGTACCTTACACATACAAGACCTGATTTGTCTTATGCTGTAAGTGCTGTAGCAAGGTATATGCAGCAGCCACATGAGATCCATTGGAAGGCAGCCAAAAGGATCCTTCATTATGTCCAAGGAACAAAGAGCTTTGGGGTACACTATGCAGCTGGTTCTTCACTTCAACTAGCTGGATTTTCTGATTCCGATTGGGCGGGAGATCCCATCGATAGAAAGTCCACTTCAGGTTTTGTGTTTATGTTTGCTGAAGGTCCCATTTGCTGGTCAAGCAAGAAACAACATACAATTTCTCTTTCATCAGCAGAGGCCGAGTACAGGGCAGCAGTGAACGCAGCCACACAGTGTGTTTGGTTGCAAGGCATTCTTCGGGAGTTTGGTGTTGCTATTGATTCTCCAACCAATATTTGGGTGGATAATCAAAGTGCCATCAAGATATCTACTGATCCAGTACAGAGGCAAAGAACAAAGCACATTGAGATTCACATGCATTACATTCGGGGCTTGGTGCATGACAGGGTAATTTCACTGCAGTATTGTCCATCCACCGAGCAAACTGCAGACATTTTCACCAAGTGCTTTACTGAGAAGACCTTCACTCACTTGAGAGCTTTGCTTGGAGTGAGTGATGGATGGTGATTGCTGCAATTTAATTGCAGGTTCATCCCCATGTCCATTTTTTAGGGAAGTTTTTATCCCATGAGGTTTTACTTCTTTTCCTCGGTTCATATGGACAAATAAAATTTCTGTTTGTATTGAGGTGACTTGAGCCTTTGTTGCCAAGGCCTCCCACTTATCTTTCATGAGATGTACTAAGTTATGGTTAAGGGGGGGTGTTAGAACAGTAATCCACACTTAGTACCATAATCCATAAATTTTTATTGCCCATGTGCTTAATTAAACCATGTTTTGGATTAAGTGACTATAGTTGGTCAAAAACCAACTTTTGAGAGTGTTCACACCCACTTCCAAGCAAACCAGTTCACCCAGCCTCCTGTTTTGTCCACAAGTGCGCCCTCATTTATTGCTGGTGCACCCTCTCTCCTTGTTTTGGGGAATTTTAGTTGACCAAGGGCGCTAGGGTGGATTTTTGCCCATTTTTGGCTAGATTTGGAGCATTTAATGCTCCCTTGGGCCCCCAAACCTCCTCTACTTGCTCACCCACGCCTGCCTTGAGCTCATTAATGACCCAGCATGCTTCAGCCACCTCCACACCAGAATTCGTGGCTGTTTGGGGTGATTGGGATTGAGTTGGACCCACCTAGGGGGGATTGAGGCCAATTTGGCATTGATGACTTGTACACTCAGCTTGAGCCACCCAATGCTCTCGATTTTCTCATGGATGTAATAAAAACCTGTTACTAACATTTTCACATGTTAGACAGTCAGTTAATCAAAGATTTGAGCATACATTGTGTGTAAAATTATCATCTTTTTCAAGTTTTTCCACTGTTTTTGCAAATTAATTCGATTTTGTGAGGTTCTCCATAGCTCCTAGATATTCTGTGATCAAAATACTCACACAGATGGATTTTCTGGTTACCATCAGATCAGGATTGATGAAGAAGATAGACATAAGGCTACATTTTCCACTGAATTGGGATCATATCAGTATATAGTGATGCCATTTGGTTTGAAGAATGCACCTGCTATATTTTCCAGAGTTGTTGTGGCTGCATTCAAGGACTTCATCCATAAGTTCTTAGAAATCTATTTTGATGATTGGACTGTATTTGGGTTACTGAAGAACCATTACGAAAACCTCAGAATGATGTTAGCTAAGTGAAGGCAACATGAAATATCTTTAAATTTAATGAAATGTATTTTCTATGTACCCTATGGAATTCTACTAGGACACATTATGTGCAAATAAGGCCTGATGGTTGAACCTGCGAAGATCGCAGTCATTGTGAATTTACTAGAAACTAATTCAGTAAAGTAGCTTCGCACAAAATTGGGACATACAGGATATTACAGAAAATTCATCAAGGGTTAGGCGTAGATAACCGCGCCAATGGAGAAACTTCTCAAGAAAGAAGCACGGTTCATATGGAATGCAGAATGCGAGAAGGGACTAGATGCACTAAAAGATAAAATGGTAACTATGCTGATCCTTTTTTTCCCATATTGGAATAAACCATTCCATGTACATGTTGATGATTCATCAATAACGTTGGGCATTGTCCTCACTCAACCTGGTGAAGGAGGCATTGATCATCCCATTGCATTTTCAAGCAAAAAGCTATCTTTAGCCGAAAAGAACTACACAAGCACAAAAAGAGAAGGTTTAGCTATGGTTTATGCACTATAGAAATTCAGGCACTATTTGCTGGGTGCGCACTTCTCCTTGTATACTGACCATTCAGCTCTGAAGTACTTGGTCAATAAGTCGGTGTTAAGGGGGAGAATATGCCGATGGATGCTACTCTTTCATGAGTATGACTTTGAAATCATTGTTAAACTAGGAATATTGAACCTAGGAACTGACCATCTCTCAAGAATTGAGTCAGGCGAAGAACTCACTAATCTTGAAGACAATCTGCCTAATGCGTAGTTATTTGCCATATAGATCACAAATCGCGTTGGCACCTCAGTACAGATCTGCAATAAACGATGCATATCATTGTATTAATGAAATACAGTCATATCAAATATTTTTCGTTGACCTTCTATGGTTACGCCAAATACGAGCATGAAGAGCATAGTATAAAACAATTTCATAGGATAAAACATTATGTCAGGCATTTTGAGGTATAATATAGTTGTGGTATAAAGCATACAAAATAATTGAACCTCGATACTTAGGTTATAAAACCTACAATTAATAATTCTAATATATATGACCTTAGGATATAAGGTAGATAACTATATTTTGATCCCAGTTTAATGTTAACATAAGTAGGGTGTAATTATGTTGTAATATATAATTCAAGCACATATTAAATCTAAGAGTAATAACCCATGATTTTATAGCATGAAAACTCTATTAAGCAAATGATTAAACTTATATGGACTCTTATACCATGTATTTATATTCATTCATAAGACGATCAGGTTAGGAGAAAATCTAGTAGATATTGGCAAAAAGGACAATATAGTTATTTATTATGTAACAAAAGGGTAAACTCGAAATTTAAAATATGAGTATAAATAGGATCATGTAAGACATTTCTTCTTGAAGTAATAGTCGTCACATAGAACCTATCATTTATTTATGAAAAAATGACTTGAAATTTATAATCAATCCAAACTCAATTTATACATGTTGATAGAGATATGCAGAGATGTTCCTCATCCTTATTCAACTTGTACACATGCGACATAAGAAATAATGTCGTTATAACTTACTTATAGAATTTTATTTTTTTAAATTGGGTAAATTTGGGGTTGTGACATACCTCTTATGGGTCTCGAATGTGGAGCAACAGTTGAAGCTAGGAGTGTTAGTTTTTCAGTATTTAATTCAATCTGATCTAAGATCTTAACTGAGAGAACAACATGTACAACATATCAAACACAAGAGACAAGAGACACAAAGCATTTCACCGGGGAAAACCAAGAAGGTGAAAAACCCCACAACTTCCTTAGAGATAGAATGAGCATCAATACAAAGATCACAAAGATCAAACCCCACAACAAGAGATATTCTCCTAGAAGCCACTCCTCCTCCACTTGTGTGCACTCCTCCTCTCTCTCACTAATGTGAAGTGAGTGAGTGTGTGAATGAACAAATGAGAGAGTCACACTCTCTATTTATATTTGAATTTCACTTGACCGTTACTCAACAAGGTCGACCCCAACTTAACTACTTAACATAATGTTGACTGGGCCGACCCCACTAGGGTGGTCTAATAAACCTTTAACCCACATGACTCACACAGGGATGACCCCACCAAGGTGGTCTAATAACCCATCAAGTATAAGTTACGACACTTACAATATAACTTGCGACACTTGCAAGTACAAATGACGACACTTCCAATCGAAGGAATAATACATCTCTGTTGGGGATACAATAATGTACAAATGTAATACATAGAAGAATATCTTCCGAAGTTACAAATACATCAACACTCCCTCTTAACTATGAAGTTATTCTCTTGACACAGGTCATCAATACATATCGGCACAAGTCTTCAATTCTGGAGTTGGATCATCATCACTGGATCACAGAGCATCAT
Organism: Larix kaempferi; assembly: GCA_027924585.1. Classification (NCBI taxonomy): domain Eukaryota; kingdom Viridiplantae; phylum Streptophyta; class Pinopsida; order Pinales; family Pinaceae; genus Larix; species Larix kaempferi. The sequence continues at coordinate 4,033,374 of BSBM01000422.1, read as the reverse complement.
CGTCACTGCTACTGTATGTTAGGCTGAAATATTGTTGTTTAATTTCGTTGTAGTATTTGCCCAACCATTTAATTTGTCAATCCGAGGTTTGTAGGCTTACGAAGCACATGCAAAATATATGTAAGATTGAAGTGAAATTAATCTAATCCTACCCCGCCTTGCTAATGGCTAATTATTATTCTAATTTCCCCCTTAAGCTGAAACACAAAATTGCTAATCTAATGCTGGAACCTGAAACACACTGCTGAAACTAAATTGCATAAAAGAAAGGCAACATATGAAGAGCAACTAGACAACACATGTGAGTTCACATTAACAATAAAGAAAACTTAATTTACATCACAAGAATCAAATGGCAAATCATGAAAGCATCAAATAAGATTATGAACAAAAGCTAAGAATCCCCTTCTCCATATTACAAAGTTAAGACTAACTTCTACAATCTGAGACTAATCTCCTCCTAATCTATGATTAATCTACATCTCCACAAAATGAAGAGAGAGCACTCTCTTTTATACATGAATTTCTTTGAGAAGGAGATAACCATCTCATAATGATAGATCCACTATTCTCTCAACCACTCTCAACTAATTTTTTATTATTACAAAATATGATCCATTCAAATCATCCACATGTCTCTCACAAATTCTCCACATGCTTCTCATACATCCTAAATAAGATATGCCAACCAAATCTCCATGATCTTCTCCTTGGAATATTCTTTGAATAACTATCTCCATGAAGTGGAGGAGATATTGGAGGAGTCTTCTTTGAATTGATTCTTCCATATTCCTACACATTACAAAGCTCATCCATACTTGAGATATTAGTGAAAAACATGTTATTTTTCAATATTTAATCATAAATTCACTTATAATACTAAAACGAATAAAGTGGAAAATAATAAGATGAAACTCAAATATATGTATGGAAATGGTATGATGAAAGGTTAACGGGACGATGAAATGTGAAGAATAGTAGAAGGTAAGGTGGATGAAAATAGGACATTTCTGAGTCCCAACATACTCCCCAACTGAACCTGTTGCATGTCCTCATGCAACCTTGCATGGATCTGCTTAAGAACTTTTGGCATTTGAATTTTGGCTTTGCTTGATGATGTATTTTAAATGTTTCCAGGATGTGCATCACATGAGTAACAACTGGAATTTTCTTATGGTTGGTTGTTGTGTAACAGCCATAAGGAATGTTGGTTCTTGTGTTAAAAACATTTATTTCATGATGCGAAATGACAGCTGATATTTTCTTTTGACTGCAAGGAGTGGAGTAATAGCTGATATTTTATTTTGAATGCAAGGAGTGGAGTAACAGCTGATATTTTCTTTTAAATGCAAAGAATGTTGGCTCTTGTGTAAACAACATTCATTCCGTCATCTTTTTCCTTGCTGCAATAATTAAACCATACACTCACTGGAAATAATAAATCATCAACTATGTATAAGAAAGTGTCACTGTGCATAAGAAATCCTTTTCTTTATGAATCATGCCAATATGTGTATGAAGGAAAGTGCAATGGAGGAGTTGTCGGAAAAGAAATGTTGGTGAATGGTAAATGAGTGGAATGATGGTAGAAAAATGATAATAATGAACATAGTTGGGAGTTACAGCTGTGAAATGGAAGGTTTGGAGGAGTATCAACTGTGAAATGGAAGGTTTGGAGGAGTATCAACTGCGAAAATGGAAGGTTTGGAGGAGTATCAACTACGAAATGGAAGGTTTGGAGGAGTATCAGCTGCGAAATGGAAGGTTTGGAGGAGTATCAGCTGCTGGAGTAACAGCTACGGAGTAACAACTACTGGAGTAACAGCTGCTGGAGTAGCAACTGTAGAGTAACAGCTGCTGGAATAACAACTACAGAGTAACAGTTACGACAGTGGGCAAATCTAGTGGAGTAACAGCTAGTGTTGCAGCAAACTTCCTGAGACAATATCTCACAAACTACGATCTGGGTTTGGCTGAAATTTTTCAAGAAAGTTTCTATAAGTCCAATGCATCTCCACACCAAAATTCAGAAAAACCCACATCACGGATTTCGAGAAAAATGCAAATTGGCTGTAGGTGATGATGGAAAGTTTGGCATAGTCACAGCTGGTGTTGCAGCGAACTTCCTGAGCTAATATCTCCCAAACTACAAACTGGGTTTCGCTGAAATTTTTCAAGCAAGTTTTTACTAGTACAATGCATCTCCACACCAAAAATCAGAAAAACCCACATCACATATTTCGAGAAAATTGCAAATTGGCTGTAGGTGATGATGGCTATTTTTTCGAAATCCGTGCATTGGATTGAGCTGAAACTTTCCAATTTTGTTCATTATAATATTATCCATTCCCTATCCAAAAATCATGAGGATTCAATGTATGGTTTGTGAGATATACTCAATTCAAATTCTGCATGTTATATAAGGAACAATATGCATGAGAAAATGAATAAGCTGCTACAAAAGATTTCATGTCCTCTGAAAAGATTGCATTTGAGATCCCATAGAGTGTTCATCAACCTCTATCTCATCCTCCCCAAATGAACTTGTTGCATGTCCTCGTGCAACTCAGCATGGGTTATGAAAGTGAAAGATGAAATGGAGCGTGGTGAGGGAGTTTTCCAAATTATTCATTGTTAGCATGTAAGGAATTGCATGATTTGTTGGCCCGGTTTTGCAACCAGGCTTAGTGCTATGGGCACCTGCTAACTAGTAGCAGCAATTTCAATGTAAAGCAAATAACAATAAACTAATCTAAACAAAAATAATCATGGATCTTATGCAAGAATCTAAGCAAATAATGTAAACATTTAAAGAACAAGAACAAGAAAATATTTAAAGAATGAAATTGTATTGAAAAATGGGGGGGCAAGCAAGTGCTTGCGATAATACCTTCAATGGTGAAGGTTGATGTTGAGCAACTCCCAAGATGAGTAGCTCCAAGCTCCAAGAGGTCTCCTTCTCCAAGGTTGCTTCAATGGCTAAAATGCTCAAGGGAGATTTCAGCAGCATAAGGATGAGATAATGGATGGATGTGAAATGAGGAGCCCCTACCACCTTTTTATAGGTTTTGGTGGTGGGGAATACCATTTGTGGTTTTGTGGAAACCAAATGGTATTGACCAACATTGTTTAGGTACTTTTCCCTCCTTTTTCCTTTTTTGAATAAAAATAATATTTTAATTCCCTTTTTAATATTTTTGGGAATTTGGACCCTTTTTGAGGGTTTTTTATGCTTTTCAAGAAAAATAATCTTTTTTAATGGAAAAAGGGGTGTACTAAGGTCTTTTGGTGACCTTTTGTTGGTTTCAGATCCTCAGATGGTGGAAAAGTGGACAAATGGGTCATGTGAATAAGGGAATGAGCTAGTGAGCACTTTTTAGGTGTTAACAGATTGCCCCCTGATGTGTGAGGGCAGGAGCTCATCGTATGGCCGATAGACATCATAGTTCTTTTGTCTTTTTTCAGGGGTTTGGGAAGGAGAAGAGACCGATTGGAGACTGGAGCCACGGCCCTTGGAAGCTGCAAGAAACAAAAAATATTACATGGCCTCAATATGAATGAGGTATAATCTCTGATAATGGACGAGGCGGGCATTCCCATGCTCGTATCAAGACATATACATAACAATTAGTCCCAAGAAGGGGGATCTAATACATAAAGAATCTACTGGTACACCATAATGGTCCAGGGGGGACATTATTTTGGGATGTACTCCTGATCATAACGGATCTCAATAACTGATACACTGGAATAACTGAGGAACTGCTGAAACTGAAGGTGTCCAACATCTGTAGGGACTCAAAGACTATGAGTCATCTCTGAGAAATAATGTAACCGTATACTCAAGGGAGTATGAAACTGGGGTACATATGAATAATGTCGCCATGCGCAACCCGGATATCTATAGAAAAAAGTGTAACTGGTGTTATCCATAGGAAGACTCTCAAATGTGGAGGAGTCAGGCGGTATCCGGGGTCTTCGACTAATAAGTGAAACGGACGAATACCCTGTGCGAGTCTCAACGATGTGATCAAGGTGTTGAAGTCGAGCATGTGAGAAACAACCATTTGGAGAGGCACTGAAGATTCCTCTCAAAATGATTCATAGGCACTCATCATAAATGGTGATGAGTCCAAGACACAGGGACCTCTAGGTCTATCCTCTGGAATCAGTGTGGTTGTCGTCGACAGAGGGAGGCCAACAACTAACAAGGCAATGATGTTTCCTTGATAGGAGCACGAGGTGTAAAACTGAAGTGTTGTAGTACTGATGGTAGGACTGACATACTTGTGGGAATGGGAAATAACTAGGTCAAAAAATGGGTAGACTCAAACTTCCTTTGTTCAGAGCATGATGACATGGTTGACCTGGCAGCGTGGGGAACTGACTTGTAGGTGTGGGGATCATTGCTTTGATTGAATGGTATATATTGACTCTGGGGGGGGGGACGAGCTGATAGGTGTTGTCGAGGGATTATCAAGGTGACATACTTCAGAATACTCTGAACAAAGGCGACCAAAATGGGGAAGCTGCCTGATGAGTAGATGTGATATGTCGTGGTGCCAAGAGGCACCATTGATTCCTTCTTCGTAGTTTTAATGAGCTCCAAGAAGGGATAAAAGTGTGCTCTGATATGGTACGGTCCTGTGGATTTTGTGAGCCCAGGACGACTCATGCTCATGGTTGCTTTCATGTTTAGAGAGTCTGAAAACGGTAAGTGGACTCTATTGGTGTTTCTTTTTCATAAGTTTAGTCTCCAAGGCCCGAAAAAGCATAAAATGATGCAGATGGAGAACTCTTCTAGCCGATGTGACTAGAGTATACCTTTTTCGTAATTAGTCTACGAGGTCCGGAAAAGGGGTAAACTTATACCAGGTAGACGCCCTTTCAGATACTTTTAGCGAGCATGAAAGGAAGCAAGGTTGCTCGGCGATCTTTTCATTGTTTTAGGAGTCAGAAAACAGCTTAACAGAAACTCCCTACGTGCCTTTTTCGTAAAAAGGGATTGCTCGGCCCGAAAAAGGGATAAAATTATACCGAATAGAAATGGATAGATGGGAGCGAGAAAAGGTCTCAAGCGTCATCATGTGTGTGGGATACTAGATCCGGTGACATAAAGATTGTCACAAAGGGGGCTGCGGCCGTTGTGGCACGCAAACCGAGGCAATGAGAGGGCATTTTGAAAAAATGGCCGAAAAATATGGGCGTGAGAGCGAGAAATGATCTCAAGCATCATCACAAGCGCGGGAAACTGAATCCGGCGATATAAGACTCGCTAGAAACGGACGACGGCCGATGTGGCACGCAAACCAAGGCGACAAGGGGGGCATGGAAAAAATGCCCGAACAATCTAGGCGTGAGAGCGAGAAATGATCTCAAGCGTCATCACGAGCGCGGAAATATGAATCCGGCGATGCAAATGGTGCGAAAAAATGAAGGTCATAAGGACTCCGGAATGGTCAAAGGAAATAACTAGGTTAAAAAATGGCTACCAATAAAGGTGAGCCCACCAAGCCAATGATTCAGTGGTGGGGAGAAATGATGACCCGCGGGGGGGAACACTATGTGTATCAACTCAAATATACAAGTGACACGTGACCTCAAAAAAGGTTGAGATCACGAATATGAAAAAGTGAGCAGGGTTAATGACCTGCCCCCATGCTATGTGCATGGGGTTTGTGATTGTGGATCACATGTGTGTTGGTTTGAACGATGGGCTCATTGAGGTGTTGAGATAGAGATGATGGGGTAGGTTCAAAATGATTGATCATGCCCCCTATCCCGGGGTCGAGGTAATCTATTATGCCCCCTAACTCAGAGGTGTCAATGTGGTGCAGATGTTGTCTCAGAGAGAGATCAATAGGGCATTGAACAACTGCTAGCAGGGTGTTATACCATGAGGATGTGGGCTGTGGTGGCATACTGAAGTGATGATATGATGATGGGGGATTCCCTTTGTGGGGTGGATGCCCCCAGTATCTCCGACGAGAATCACGATGATGATGAGTAAGCAAGGTTTTGGGCCTGCCCCCATGTTGTGGACATGTGGTTTCCTCGTCGATTTGAAAGGGTTGAACATGTGTGTCTAAGGGATCAATTGAAGGGGCCGACCGGACAGAGGGGTATCCAGTGGAAACCGTGTAAATGGTGTTAATCTCTTCGGATGAGGATGATGTGAGAGGGTAGATCTCCTCGATAGTAGGGGGTGCCGTCTCAAGGTCCAAATTGTTCATCTCGTAGAGGGCTGCTCTGTATTCTGGGATGTCAGGACAGTGATGTGAGTAGTGGCCGTAAATACCGCATATCGCACATGGGTGGTTGGTACGCAGTGATTTATCACGAGGCATGGGGTTTGGATCGAGTTTGACAACCGGGATGTTGGGGTCGTCGTCCAGCATTTGCATGTGTTCCTGCAATGCAGGTAACTGTGGACACTGATGAGTTGGATGGCCTAACTCATCACACAACGAGCATTTTGGAGGAGCACGACATACGGGGGGAGGTCTAACTGCCTTGGGTGGGGGTACCGCAGTGTATGGCTGCGGGCCTCTACCCCTAGTGGGTCTAATGAGTGGAGGGGGATTCGTCGATGACGAAGGAGTAGTGATACCGGGAGGTGGTTGGGTAGAAGTAACAATGGGTTGCACCGGTTGCAGGATGACATTTGGTGTCGACGGTGGAACGGGAGGCGAAATATACCACACAGGTAATCCCAATGTTAACCCGGAAAGACTAAGGGTAGCCATAACCGGAGCGCTTACTACGCTCGAAGGAGGGAATAGAAAGGGGATTGTGTGGATGGGTGTAACACCGATGTGACTCGGGACCAATGGTGGTTTAGGGAACAAAGGTGGTTGATTACCGGGTGGTTGTGTATTCTGTGAAAGAGTACAGAGGTTTGCGACGTGGGTCTCCGGTGACGGTGGTGGAATGGCCTGGAAAGTAGAGGTCATCGGCGCCTCGGAGTAAAGTCCAAGTCCTATTGAGGAAATGAATGAGGTAGTCGCACCACAAACAGGTTGTTCAACCATGGGGAGAACATTTTCAGGTGTGGCGGGGGCCTTGGGATCGTAATAGGTGAGCTGGTCGACCTTGACCACGCGTCCCTCATGGGGGAACTGCATGGTGCGAAATACAGATGAGGCAACAGCCCGCATGGCATACATGTAGCTGCGACCAAGTAAAAGGTTATAGTCTAGTTGGGCATTGATGACCTCAATGTCAATGAGCACAGTTTTACCCGCCAGCTGGACAGGGACATTGGCTAAAAGACCTTGGGGTTGAGCCGAACGGCCGTCGTAGGCTCGTAATGCAGTGGTGGACTGCTGGAGAGTAGGGGATCCCAACTTCTGCCAAACGAATGTGGACATGACGCATGTGGAGGCCCCTTCATCGATAATGCACCGATGGATGACAAGATTCTGAACAGAAACAGAAACTTGGAATGCTAATGAGGAAGGCAGTCGTGGTTCAGACTCGTCTGAATCAAATGCGATCAGCTGTGAATCATTGGGGTCAATGGCGCCAATGGCAGAGAGTAAAGTCTTGCGCTGTGAAGGACAGTTTTTCAAAACTTCTAAAGCAGACATGGCTGCAGGAGACTGGGCTAAGTCATCTACGATGTTGTAATTCGAAGCAGCCCGAGCATTGGGATTATTGTTGATACGACAAAGTGGGAAGCGAGGTGCTTTGGAAGCACCATCAAGTGGAGCCGGAGGTATACGTAATGTTTGATCTGTGGGATTAACGTTAGTGTTCTTGTCGGCAGGAGGGGCTTCAGAGGTGGAGCCATATTGGTTCCAACGAGTTTGGAGGTTAGCATCGGCAGTCGACATCATCAACAAATGGTGAGTACCTGAATCGAACATGGGTTGATCAGGGGATGCATAAGTGATCTGCTGTGGTGGCACGTTTCCCTGAGGGGGGGCTAACGGCTGAGTGTTCACTACACCCTGGTTTGGAAAGGGGTTTTGCAGCACCAAAGGTTGATGTTGAGGTGGTGGAGGGTTGGGTGGCGGCTGAGGAGCCGCTTGCCCTTGACGATGGGCATCGTTGGTCCAGAGTTGCCGAGCTCGCTCCAAATGTGGGCAAGAATGCGTGTAATGACCATAGACCCCGCAGATAGAACAAGGGTGGTTTGTTCTGAGGTTATTATTTCTAGGCTGCTTAGGATTCCAATCTGGATTGCGGTTGGGAGGAGCAGCATTGTTATTCTGCGGAGGATTGGGAGGTGGAGGACCTTGCTGATGTTGTTGGTTATTACCGCGGTTATGACCTCTACCACGGTTCTGTTGCGCACCTTGGTTGCGCTGGTTGTTTTGGTTCCGGGGCTGGTTGTGTTGTGTGTACACTTGCCCTTGAGTAGTGGGAGGATTTTGGTTCGCCGCAGGTGCAGGAGCAGGTTGTGGTGGATAATAAGCCTGTGGTGCTGGAGGTGGTCCAGTTGCCTGCTGGGGTTGTTGGTAACCCTGAGCTATTGGATAGTACAATGGTTGAGGTGCAGCTGGGGGGACGTATGCAGGTGGTGCATGACCAAAAAACTAAGGTGGACATGATGTGCTCTTCCTATCTGCAGCACCAAAGGTTGATGTTGAGGTGGTGGAGGGTTGGGTGGCGGCTGAGGAGCCGCTTGCCCTTGACGATGGGCATCGTTGGTCCAGAGTTGCCGAGCTCGCTCCAAATGTGGGCAAGAATGCATGTAATGACCATAGACCCCGCAGATAGAACAAGGGTGGTTTGTTCTGAGGTTATTATTTCTAGGCTGCTTAGGATTCCAATCTGGATTGCGGTTGGGAGAAGCAGCATTGTTATTCTGTGGAGGATTGGGAGGTGGAGGACCTTGCTGATGTTGTTGGTTATTACCGCGGTTATGACCTCTACCACGGTTCTGTTGCGCACCTTGGTTGCGCTGGTTGTTTTGGTTCTGGGGCTGGTTGTGTTGTGTGTACACTTTCCCTTGAGTAGTGGGAGGATTTTGGTTCGCCGCAGGTGCAGGAGCAGGTTGTGGTGGATAATAAGCCTGTGGTGCTGGAGGTGGTCCAGTTGCCTGCTGGAGTTGTTGGTAACCCTGAGCTATTGGATAGTACAATGGTTGAGGTGCAGCTGGGGGGGCGTATGCAGGTGGTGCATGACCAAAAAACTGAGGTGGACATGAAGGTCCATGGGTATGGTGGTGATGTGCCATGGGAGCATACGAACTGGTTGCTCCAGACTGAGATGTAGCCCGCGAAAGGTTGGGACCATGGCTAGGATGTGTAATGGAAAAGGGTTGGGGATGTGCGGCCATACGACCAATGATGCCATCAACGGCATGGGATTCCCCCGACGCATCATGTTGGGATGACTCGCCCTGAGGGGCGTCTGGAATAATGGTATACAGATAACCCGATTGGGCGTAAATGAGATCAAACTGTTGGGCTTTGAGGATGGCCTCCTCTTCAGACTGGGGTCTTTCGAATGCCACATCCTTCGCAATGAGAGGGTGAAGGGTTTTTAGAAACCAATCTAGGAAGATACGGTCGTCTAACTTGATTTTGCAGAGGCTTCGACGTCGACGCCACTCATGAATGTGGTCAGTGATGTGGGTGGTCGTGTTCTGTCTGGAAGACAGTAGGATCTCGACGCCCGCATCATAGCGGACAGGTAACTGAAATAACTGCAGGAAGGTCGAGGCAAGGGAGGTAAAGGTGGCATGCGTCCCATGGGGCTGCTCGATATACCACTTGGCTGCAGAGCCAGTGAAAGTGCGCTGTAACAGACGGAGGCGGACAGAGTCGTCCACTATGGAGTTGGAGGAACACCATAGATGGAAGGACATGATATGGTTCTGGGGGTCCTCACCTGCCTTACCCTCAAACTTAGGGATGTCGGAGGGGAGTTTGGTGGGCATGTGAGGCCACGCAGGATCATGTCTGATAGGGTCATTGGTGAGCCTGGCTAAATCTGGCAAGTTCAGACTCGCCATATACGGTAAGCTAGCAGATGTAGTGACTGGGACTGGGACATGCCTAGTCATGGTGGTATGATGTGGGGGTCCAGTAGCACCTAAAGGTATGCTAGGTATTGAAGGTATATATCCTCCAATACCTGTGGTCTGGTAAGGGCCAGCGCTTCCTAGTGCAACATGGGTTACACCAGGGTTAGGAATAGTAGTGGTGATTCCTGGGATAGGGTTTTTGGAAACCAGAGGCGGTGTGACCCCTATGTTGGGCATACCCATAACAGGTGGTGGACCTGTGTTGGGAATTCCTATAACAGGAGGTGGCCTTGTGTTGGGCATTCCTAAATGTGGAGTGTCCGCCATATTAGGCATACCTAGGGGGGTAGGTGTTGCCATGGATGGAACTGCAGTGGAAGGGTCAGTAGACGTCTCTCCTATGGTGCTGGTAAAAAGTGGATCAAATGGTGTTCCAGACATAATGTTGGTTAGGAATAACTCTGTGGGGTTTTCAGATTCTGCCTCTAAATCAAATGTGAAGTGAGGCATGTCAGAATCAGATGACTGCCTAGTTGACCGACGATGTGTCGAGTCAAGGGATAAGGCTCGGCGTCGGTGACGTGGCGAGCCAAGTAGACTGAACTCTGGGAGTTCGTCCTGTAGACGACAAGAGCGTCTAAAATTCTCAATGGTGAGAAAATAAGTTTTTCTGTCAAAATCTGTATGTGTAAAATGGTAATGTATAAAAAAACTCAAAACCCTAATGCAACCAAGGGTGCAAGAAGGGGAGTGAAAATGAAGGCTCTCAGGCCAAAAAATCAACCTCAAAAAAGGCACTTATTCTAGCAGCTGTGCTACAATAAGTGGAGGGATGCAACAAATGGTCAGAATACCAACATGCAAACAGCTCCTAGAAAAAAAATAGGTGTAACTAGACCAAAGGTGGGCTGAATCATGCAAACACCTAACTAAAAGTATTGTGACTCAACCAATGATATCCTCTGCAAGGTGATGAAATCCAAGTCAGACAATATGAGTGTTGAGACAATGGCTAGATATCCCCCTACCGGGAGGGACACCGGGTAATCAATCCTAAAGAAAGGCTACTAGGATACTCCGTTCATGACGCGTCGAGAAAAGGTAAATCTGCCGTTTGGTCCTTTGATCGCAATATCCCAATACAGGGATATCCCGAGAACTGCGAATGGTAGCCCTTCGGTTACTGAATGGATTTCGGTATTCCACTCAGGCTTCTGGAACCATCCTCGCGACGTCAACCCTCCTAGGGGAGAGGCCTTCCCACAAACCGGTTGTGACCGTGCCAATAAATACTAAGAGATTTTAGCTCCCTAAAGGACAACAACTATGTCTCAGATGTAAGAATTGAGGGGTGTTATTGGAACACCTATCCCCTCAATACTACCTAGCTACAAAGTTCTTTTAGTGTTCCCCAAGTGGGGTTAAAAGTGGGTTGAAATTAGGGTAAGTTTTTAGGGCTCAGTTTAAAATTAGTGTTTGATTGGGTGCACGTGTGGTATTTTAAACTGAAAATTGAAAAAAGTAAATGCTAAGTATTCAAAAAACAGAGGATCTTTTGAAAACAAAAGCAAATTTTATGACTTTTTCAATAAATGGAAATTAAATGCTTTTCAAGGACTATTCGAAAAACAAAGGATCTTTCAAACAGGAAAGCAAATAAATAACTTCTTTTCAAAATAAATGGATTTCATTTTCAATAATTGCTATGGGCAAAATATTAAAGAAGCAAACAGCAAAAAATTTTAAATCTAGATAAAATGCAAAAATAGATCTTTCTTTCAATTGATGAAAATTTTTAAAAAGACTTCTTTCACATGTGCATTCTAAATAGTAAAATGTTCCTATGGCTATAAACAATGTTGGAATCTTAGTACTGTAAAATATGAGCCAAAATGGGTGAACTGAAGTGATAAATAACACTAAAATACAATATTGGATAAATTTCTATGAAAAATTTCTTCAATCTAATAGCATATTTGGATTCCTTGATCGAAAACACCCAATTTGAAAAAAAAAATTGTTTCAAACGGAGTTCGGGAGAGGGAGATATGGTCGTTTGAAAATTGAGCCGCGCGGCCAAAAAATCACATCGTGGGTTTCGAGCCAAAAGTCGCGATGGACCGCGCGAGTTTTGGGCTAAAAGTCGCGATGGACCGCGCGGGTTTTGGGCTAAAAGTTGCGATGGACCGCACGGGTTTTGGGCCAAAATTCGCGATGGACCACGCGGGTTTCTGTCGCACAGTCGCGATGGGCAGCGCGGGTTTTAACCGCGAAGCCGCAATGTGCAGCGCGGAAACAGGCCGCAAAGCCGCGGTGAACCGCGCGGAAAAAAGCCGAAAAGTCGTGATGGACCGCGCGACTGTCGGGCTAAAAACCGCGAGGCGAAAGCCGTGCACGGCAGCCGAAAAATGAACCCAAAAATTGAGAATTTCGGGCTGTTAATGGGGCCAAATCTTAGAGCAGCAATGGATCTGCTGTCTAAGATGGTAGATCTATGGATCAAAAGGTTAAAAACTAATAAAAAACTAAGATTAAAAGCAAAACTAGAGATCTATTGTTCAAAACCCAGCGGAGTCGCCAAAAACTGTTGGCCCGGTTTTGCAACCAGGCTTAGTGGTATGGGCACCTACTAACTAGTAGCAGCAGTTTCAATGTAAAGCAAATAACAATAAACTAATCTAAACAAAAATAATCATGGATCTTATGCAAGAATCTAAGCAAATAATCTAAACATTTAAAGAACAAGAACAAGAAAATATTTAAAGAATGAAATTGTATTGAAAAATGGGGGGGCAAGCAAGTGCTTGCGATAATACCTTCCATGGTGAAGGTTGATGTTGAGCAACTCCCAAGATGAGTAGCTCCAAGCTCCAAGAGGTCTCCTTCTCCAAGGTTGCTTCAATGGCTAAAATGCTGAAGGGAGATTTCAGCAGCATAAGGATGAGATAATGGATGGATGTGAAATGAGGAGCCCCTACCACCTTTTTATAGGTTTTGGTGGTGGGGAATACCATTTGTGGTTTTGTGGAAACCAAATGGTATTGACCAACATGGTTTAGGTACTTTTCCCTCCTTTTTCCTTTTTTGAATAAAAATAATATTTTAATTCCCTTTTTAATATTTTTGGGAATTTGGACCCTTTTTGAGTGTTTTTTTATGCTTTTCAGGAAAAATAATCTTTTTTAATGGAAAAAGGGGTGTACTAAGGTCTTTTGGTGACCTTTTGTTGGTTTCAGAGGCTCAGATGGTGGAAAAGTGGACAAATGGGTCATGTGAATAAGGGAATGAGCTAGTGAGCACTTTTTATGTGTTAACATGATTAAAATTCAGAAAACAACATACCTCCACTTACCCAAAGAGTAGATGAGCGATGCAATAGGAATGTATTTGTTGTTGCTGGATCGTGGGAGATTTCACTACTGCAGGATCATGAAACTATAATTGTAGATGTTGCTACGACTGTAATTGGATCACGGACAGCCAAGGAATCGGAATTGCTATTGCTGAATCATGGAGAATGTGACTACTACTGTGGCTGTGACTGGATCATGGGCAGTGAAAGAATCAGAAGTGTGGTAGTCTCATATAGTTGAAGTCATGCTGTTGTAACTGCTGAGGGAGTCATGAAAAAGTGTATCGTCTTCACCCACTACAAAACCTGATGGTACAATTCTAGTCATGCGAATAAATGTGTCGATGTCGAGCATGAAAAGAAATCATTGGATTACTGGCCATTGATGAATGTCGTTAACCAATGCGAGGCAAACTCACCATTGATGTCAATGAGTGCCAAGATACCTGAGTACATCTAGCAAAGTGCGAATAGATGTGCTGATGTCGAGCCACTTGCAGGATATGACGATCAAGGGACATTAATGTATTCCCATTATTGTCATCTAGAGAACTTGCCATTAAGGCATGCAAGCCTCCAGGTACTCAAAAAGGAACTCTAGTCTATATCCCAGATAAGGTACTGAGGTCGATGGGGCAAGACTTGTTAAAAGGTAGGCCTTAAGGAATCCCACATTAGTCAACGCGAGTTTTTACAAAAAGATTGGTAGGACTATAGTGTTAAATTTTCATAATTTACTTCAATCTGATCTAGGATCTTAACTGAGAGAACAACATGTACAGCATATCTACAGTATATCAATCATGGAGACAATAATGCAAGCACACAAGAGACACAAAGATTTACTTGGGGAAAAACATAAAGGTGAAAAACCCCAATAACTTCCTCAGAGATAGATAGAGCAATGATACAAACAACCATGAGAGATAGGCATAACCTAGCAGCAGATCCTCCTCCTCCATCAGTGCGCCACTCCTCCTTGAGTGCATGAGTGAGAAGTGAGTGAGCAAATAGAGTGCCTCCCGTACTCTATTTATACTTGACTTGATTTTCCTTTTTACCTAACTCATGTAGGCTCGAACTTAACCACATAACATAATGCTGACTAGGCCGACCCCCAATAGGGTGGTCTAATAACCCTTTGACCCACATGGCCGACCCCCTATAGGGTGGTCTAATAACCCTTTGACCCACATGACTTATACAGGGCCGACCCCAAACAAGGTGGTCTAATAACCCATCAAGTATAAGTTACGTCACTTACAATATAAATGACGACACTTCTGTATAGAGGAATAATAACATCTCTATAGGAATACAATATACATATATGTGAAATACATTCCAAAGTTACATATACATCAACACTCCCTCTTAACTAGGAAGGTATTTCTCAGCACAATTCTTCTAGCACAAGTCATCTTCTCTGGATCATCGTCACTGGATAATTGTCATCGAGTCATCATCATCGTCACTGCTGCTGCTATCTCAGTCAATCTCTGAATCTACTCGTCATAGGAAGTTCTACAGAGCCAGTCCTTTTTCATACTGGATGTAGGCTCATCACCTATAGGTCTTCATCATTACTAGCCATACTGTGGAATCCTCAGGACTTATTACGTGCGTCACAAAACCTCGAAGGAGCATCCAAAGATGTTACGGGTACACAACTCTGACCTGTAGGATCTCCCAGGGTGCTATTACATGTGACCCCACCACAAAACCTCGAAAGAGCATCCCAGGATGTTACGGGTACACAACTCCAACCTGAAGGATCTCCCAGGGCACAAATTACATGTGGTCACCACAAAAACTAGCAAGAGCATCTCAGGATGTTACGGGTACACAACTCCGACCTGAAATCTCCCAGGGCACAAATTACATGTGGTCACCACAAAACCTAGCAAGAGAATCTCAGGATATTACGGGTACACAACTCTGACCTAAAATATCCCGGGGCACAAATTACATGTGGTCATGGCAAAACCTCAAAAGAGCATCTCAGGATGTTACGGGTACACAACTCCGACCTGAAATCTCCCAGGGCCCAAATTACATGCCATAGGACAAAACCTCGCAAGAGCATCCCAGGATGTCACGGGTACATAAATCCGACCTGAAAGATCTCCCAGGGCACAAATTACATGTCTTCCCAGAGCAATGTCTTGAAAGAGCATCCCAGGCTATTACGGGTACACAACTCCGACCTATAGGATCTCCCAGACATGCTCCTCTGCACAACCTGATCCACGGCCACAAAGTATCATCCTGATATTCACCATACATCAACCTGATGTACACATGATCATCCTGATCATCATCACTGCAACGTCCTGCTGCATGTCATCTGGAGCAACATCCTGAAGCTCATCATCCATGATCATCCTGATCATCACTGCAACATCCTGCTGCATGATCCACCTGATCATCAATGCATCTACCTGATGCATACCAAGTATCTATCTGATACATATCATCATACATGATCCTCCTGATCATACAATGTATCCGCCTGATACAAATACAAATACATGATACATATCACCATACATGATCCACCTGATCATACAATGTATCCACCTGATACATATACAGATACATGGTCCAAGCATCCAACATGATGCATATACAAAATACATACACATGATCCAACTGATCATATCCAGCATCCAACATGATGCGTACATATAAGTGATCCAACTGATCATATCCAGCATCAACATGATGCATACATACATACAAAAATGATCCAATTGATCATATCCAAGCATCCAACATGATGCGTACATACATACATAAAAATGATCCAACAGATCATATCTAGCAGAAGCCAGAACATCAACCTGATGCTCATCATCCAGCGCTTACATCCACAGCCATGTGAAGGATTCTCCTTCCAACATGCTTGGAATGGCTTCAGCAAATGTGTCCATCACTTCTTCCTCGAAGTGTCCTCGATCTGAAGAACGTCAAGCCTCTCTCTGAAGTACTCGAACTTCACTCTGGCTAGTGGCTTCGTTAGCACATCTGCAATTTGCTCGTCCGTCGCAACATACAGAAGCTTCGCAGCTCCTCTCTGCACCATATCCCTGATATAGTGATATTTGATCTCTATGTGTTTCAACCTGTCATGAAACATTGGGTTCTCGGACAACTTTACACAACTCTGGTTATCACAGAAGATACCAGTAGCCTCCAACGGGAGATCAAATAACTCAGACAGTAGCTTCCGTAGCCATACTGCCTCACAACTAGCTGAACAGGCTGCAACATACTCTGCCTCAGTTGTACTCAGTGCTACGCAGGACTGCTTCATGCTAAACCAAGAGATCACACCTGATCCCATACTGAAGCAGCACCCAGATGTGCTCTTCCTATCTGCAGCACTGCCAGCCCAATCTGAATCAACATAACCCTACAGGTTAAACTTTTGATTCACCTCATACTTGAGCCCATAATCCACTGTACCCTTCAGGTACCTCAGAACATGCTTTACAGCAACCAGGTGAACACTCCTCGGATCCGTCAGGAGCTGGCTCAATGTGTTCACAGCAAAGCAAATGTCTGGTCTCGTGTTCGTCAGGTACATCAATGACCCAATCATTTGACGATACATAGAGACATCAACCAGCTCAGATGAGGCATCACATAGAAGCTTCATATTTGATGCCATAGGTGTGGCCATGGCCTTGCAATCCATCATCCCGAACCTCTTCAGGATCTCTACTGCATACTTCCCTTGTCCAAGGAAGATTCCTTCTGCACTCTACCACACCTCCATGCCAAAAACAAATAGTGCATCATCCCCAAGTTCTTCATCTCGAACTCGGTAGTAAGCTTCCACTGCGTGTCGGCAATCAATCTGTATTCACCATACCAAGTTCTGCACATATATGATTTCCTATCATGTGTCTCAGAACCAAGTGGTTGCTCCACATATACTTCTTCTTCAACTACACCATTCAAGGAAGCTGTCTTGAATCCATCTGGTGTATCTTTTATTTCATCACTTTTATATTTCTCTATGCTGCCATCTGCAACATGCTTGATCTGATAGTTCCATTTGGAAGTCACAACAGACTTCCCTTCAGCTCTTGGGACCGCATCCCAAACATCGTTCTTCATGATCGATGGATCATGGCATTCTTCCCGTATCCTAGGAACTTCAATATCTTCAATAGATATCTTTGTTGTTGGAACAAATGTTGTAGTCCTTTTGTAGGTGAAGATATACAGTCTTTCCTACAAAACAGGTTAAATTGCATGATTAGAAACATCTCATAATTTTCAGAACAAATTCTTACACATAAAGAAATATGTCATACAGTCATGCAATTAGCTTAGCCAATGCTTCAATAGAACATTTATTCATATTTTGTAACTTTCTAGATGCCTTCCAATCTCTACCAGAACATTGTTCAGAGTGTGAACAACTCCCAACATGTCAGCAAAGAGGTTTCATTCTAGATAAGTAGCAATGGAATGTTGTACAGTTCCATAGGCCACTTACCCATATATATTAGTAGTATACTATTCATCAATGCAACTATTCTAATATGCACAATACATATCCTAAGTCTAGGAACATGAGCATATACATCATTGAACAATTTTATTTAAATAGACAAATATGCAAGAAATTAAAATACTTATCTTTGTTTGTTGGGTGGACTCCCTCTGAGTCTTTGCTTCCTTACAGGAGCTGCTGGAGTCCTAATCTGAAGTAGCTTCTTCTACACCTTTCTGTTGTGGAAAGATGGTCAACTCCCTCTGAATATCTGCATCCTTGTAGAAGCTACTGAAGTGTGTTCCTTTGCTTTCTTGCAAGAACAACTGGAGTGTGCTCCCTCTTGATCTTTGCTTCCTGTATTACCTGTTCTTGAACTCATATTCATCCTTGGTCCCTATGCATGATTATTAGTATCATGATTGTGTTATCCTTGTGATCTCATATAAAATCATACATTCATTAGTATACTATTAAAACACAATAATCTCAAGCATGTATAGTCATGATCATTTCAAACAGACAATAATAAGCATTAGCATTCAAGGTTTATGTACGATTCTTATGGTTAGTCAAATCATAAGAAACATAACATGTCTAAACCTGTAATTACTCAAACATATGACTCTTCAGGTTAGTTGAATCATCAATCAAGATAAGAGATATAATATGCATAAAACTTGTGATTATTCAAACCTATACCTTCATGATTCTTCTGGTTAGTCATATCATCAATTATGGTAAGAAACATAATATGCATACAACCATGATTATTCAAACCTATGACTTCATGAATAATCATTATCAACAACAGTATAAGATCCTAACACAAGGTAGGATTCTAGCTTGATATAGGAAAAATATACCTGGATTAGCATGCTAGCTATTTATGTCTAACATAATCACATGATCTCTTCTTGTTCTTCTTCAATGACTTGTGCTAGTAACCTGTATATCTCATAGGTTAACTATTACAAAACCAAGTTATACATACCTCGTAAATGGATCTTCTATGAGATCCATGACAATGGATGAATCTTTGTCCTCATGTTATCATGATCATATGTTCTTGGACCAGAACATGATTTGTCTTTCTTGGTGTACCTTTCATGTTAGTAGACAACATAAACCTCATACAACACCTAATGCATTGGTACAATCATAAGTGTCAACACCCTAATCAATGAATATTTTCTATTGTGCATTCATAGTTTTATTAAGGTGATATGACAAGTCAAGATTGTACTAACCGTAATAACATGAAGACAAACATACCATAAACTTAATCATGAACAAATCTTGAAACATACCTCAATGAGTCATACCTGTCGAGATCGCTTGTAAGCTTCTTATGTAAGGCCTTATCTTCATCTCCCTCTGAAACATGAACATCTTCACTTATGCAGGTGAGCAATCCATCTTCTTCTAGGATTAACCCAATCCACTTGATTTGCAAGAACTGGACCTGGAGCTGGATATGGGTTTGTCAGAGAAACCCCAAAAATTAAAACTTTGAATTTCAAACTTTCAAAATGATAGAAATATGCGCCTTGATAAGCTTATCAAACCGGTATATTCAGAATTTGAAAACTGCAGAGTTTCACTCCTCAATTTTGCCTTTGAAACTTCCGGATTCACTGGACGTGACCCTGAACTGGGGTTTGATGAATCCCACTCTTCTTCCCAATCAAAAGGTTTGATCCAAATCTCTAAGCTTCTATTTTTCTGAGGAGCTTCCAGCCGTGGTCATAGATTTCAAAAATTCTCATTTTTACAGAAGCCCTAATTTTCCACTTTTCTGATCAAAGTCCCGAACTAGGGTCTGATCAAGCTCGGCCTTCTACACAACCAAAAATTCTGATTTTGGTTTCTAAATTTTTATTTTGATGAGTAGCATTCAGCCGTGGTCTCTGATTACAAAAATTCCAACTTTTTTCGAAGCCCTAAATTCCGGAAGCCATGAATGAAGGTACTAAAAAATAATTCTGTTTTGATAGAAATATGTACCTGATTGTTTCTAGTGTAACTACGAACTTTTTGATCCACAGGGTCTGAAAACGTTTCCTGAGATAGGTTGACCTGTTATCTTTCCATCCTGACAGGTCTAACCTCAATTGGATTCTCTGAGAGAGAGTTATGCCAAATGTCGCAATGTGACCTGTTTTGGGATAATACATGAGTGCGAACTTGAACGGCATGCCACGTGTCACTGTTTGAACTTCAGCCTCTAAAATCTTTTCCTGCGATAGCTCGCCCTATCATATTTCCATCCTAATAGTTCTGACCTCAATTGGACTCTCTGAGAGAGAGTTATGCCAAGTGTCGCAACGTGACCTGTTTATGGGATAATACAGGAGAGCGAACTTGTATGGTGTGCCACGTGTCACTGGTTCAAATTCAGCCTCTGAAAAAGTTTCCTGAGATAGTACAGTCTGTGTACTACTTGTCACTTTTTACGAAATTTCATTTGGAGCTTCCTAGCCCAGGTTATGACCTTTTTCCCAATGTCACCTGATTTTGACTCAGATCTGGAAGAGGCAAAAACCCTATATTGTACAGATCATAAATCACAACGTACAACGAATTAGAGGTTTTCCTTTGGACACAAGGTACCTGGAGATTTAATCTTCGACCTGTAAAGAGTTCAGATCCGAAACCATCTCCAAAACGGATTTATAGCGAAAGTGCTACAACGACTGGTTTTTGCTATATCAAGCCCTAGCATCTTAAGTGCAACAAGTGTCATACATGCCATATCATGCCTTCTTTCAGGCTAGCTCTGATACCATGTTAAATTTTCATAATTTACTTCAATATGATCTAGGATCTTAACTAAGAGAACAACATGTACAACATATCTACAGTATATCAATCATGGAGACAATAATGCAAGCACACAAGAGACACAAAGATCTACTTGGGGAAAACCATAAAGGTGAAAAACCCCAATCACTTCCTCAGAGATAGATAGAGAAATGATACAAACAACCATGAGACATAGACATAACCTAGAAGCAGATCCTCCTCCTCCATAAGTGCGCCACTCCTCCTTGAGTGCATGAGTGAGAAGTGAGTGAGCAAATAGAGTGGCTCCTGCACTCTATTTATACTTGACTTGACTTGCCTTTTGACCTAACTCATGTAGGCTCGAACTTAACCACATAACATAATGCTGACTGGGCCGAACCCCAATAGGGTGGTCTAATAACCCTTTGACCCACATGGCCGACCCCCAATAGGGTGGTCTAATAACCCATCAAGTATAAGTTACGTCACTTACAATATAAATGATGACACTTCCGTATAGAGGAATAATAACATCTCTATAGGAATACAATATACATATATGTGAAATACATTCTGAAGTTACATATACATCAACATATAGGAAAGATCTCAGTAGCAACAATGCTTATGGCAAGGGAATGTAATTATGGAGAGGGAATTGGATGTTCTTATTCAGAAGGAAAACTAAAATGGAAAAAAAATGAACTGAAAAAGACAAAGGGATGTATGCGACTCAGAAAGATAGGCCTGTGTGAAATCATGACAGATAAGGCAATGGAAAATAGACTTCACATTGATGACCAATGTGCTTTGAAGGAGATATGTGGTAAACATTCATGACGCAATTGGGTTTATGAATGGTTTCTGTGCAACAGCAAACGTCATGATGTTTATGATGAGTAACAACTCCTTCAAACTGTCTATCAAAGCATGTTTCTCAAATAGTTCTGTGATTCTTGAAAAGTTACATAGTAGAAAAATTCGATTGTCTTCAAACCTAAGAAAAACTTAGTACAAATCCTGCATGAAAACTTGTGAGATGTTCGAAAAACAAAATATGCAGAAAGACCAATGCGGCAAATAAAAGAAATCAAATGCGTCATCTATACATGTTGCCGTTGTGCACTTATTTCATCATCTATTACCTGTTGTTGTTTTTATAGCTGTAACAGCCAGCTATAGTCAGCGTGCTGCAACACCCGGTTGTAACAGACTTCTACACAGGGATGATTAATATGCGAGTAAATAAGTCTCTCTGGTTTTTGTATGCTATTTTTCCCATTGATTGCTGTCAAAGTGACTTGAAGAAAACAAATTATCATGAAGCATAAAAAACCATGCATTTATATTGT
This sequence comes from Larix kaempferi, assembly GCA_027924585.1. Classification (NCBI taxonomy): domain Eukaryota; kingdom Viridiplantae; phylum Streptophyta; class Pinopsida; order Pinales; family Pinaceae; genus Larix; species Larix kaempferi. Next base: position 4,011,400 of record BSBM01000422.1, on the reverse strand, counting down.
TTTCAGGAATGTAAAAAAAAAATCCATTTGCAATTTTGAATCTTTTCATGGTTTTATAATTTTTATTGTTTTTGTTTTATTTTTACAACACAAATTAAAATGGCAAAAATACTCAGCAATTTATGCGATCTGTGTTCCTGGGCATTCAGCATTACTATCTTGGTTCTTTACCAATCATCCAAAATTTAAAAATAGCTATAACAGCCAGCTGTAGCTGCAACACCCATTCGATCCTACATAAACCATGTGTTAACGTAACATGCATACCTTCCCAATAAGTATTGATCTTCTCCTGCACCAGTTCTGCGTTATCCTTTTTATTTTTCATGGTCGTGCATGCAGTCATTCTTACCACAAGAAACTCTTTGCGCTGTGAGAAAATTGGTTCATTGTGCACTTTTATGGATTAAAATCAAATATCCTGGAACATAGCTCTGCATTGGCCGCTTCTATCGAATGCTTGATTCCCACGAAGTCATGCCGGTGCAAAAATGGGTCATATGCCTCACCTTCCTCCTTTATGTGGTGTTAAGATCGGTCCACTTGCTTCTGCGATCACAATCTCTTTCACAACATAATCATCAATGTGTATAGAAACCAATTGTGTAAAGATCTGGAAAATAGATATTAAACCAGCAAGGAATTGTGCAAAGAAAGCAATCATATAACATTTCTGTAACAGCTGAAACACAGTTGTATCTGCTAACAAATTTGATAATGTGAAACACGGCCGTAACTGTAGATATGGAAATTACGTGTTTAGAGAACTGACCGTATATCTCAAACCGTTACTTTGTTTGGCGATTTCCTCACGATTCAGGTAATTGAGGCCGTTACGCACAAAACCCATGTCCAAGATTTTTGAGATTCGTTTCCAGCTGCCATAAATTGAGACGCGAATCAAGGTGTTCTTATGTGGCACGCAATTTTGCAGGTGATTTCGTGGAACTGTAATCCCAAAGACCTCGCGTGATGATTTGCACGAGCTGTGCGTGATTTGAGGCTTCCACATCAATGGTTGGGTCGTAAGTGAGTGACAACGATCAATGGGAAAACAGATCTCAAACTAACTAACGGGATGTGTGGTTTTCTTAATCAGCAGGCAGTTAATCACAATAACGCTCGTTTATGCCTTTTAGCGTGCATTTGTCAGTATTCCAAACTTTGGCAAATATTCTGATTTGTATTTGGCTTGGTATAAGAAATGAAAAGCACGTGTGACACTGTTGCAGCTGCTGTTTCAGCTCTGTTTCATCTTGGAAGAACACAGCTCTACCTTGCATAGCACATGAGGAAATATGGTAATGTAATCATTCGTGGTATATTTCCTCAAGTTGAAGCGTGGAAAAACTCAATTCACTCTGAAACCGTATTAAATTGCAGACCATTTATTATGTTTTTCAGAAAATCAAAGTAAAAGAATTCTGAAAATTCTTCTCCCAAACTTATTGAACTATAGGACGAAGGCAAAGAGATGGCTGCGACTCCAATGGACGAGAAACTTACAGGAGTGATATTGTCTTGGCGTTTGTTTCAGCTACAGCTATTACAGCTGCTGTTTCAGCATGATTTTTACAGTTTTAGCATTAAATTTGCAAACCAGAAATTAACCAAACCGAAAAGACTCAATTCAATTGTTACACAATTGCAACCACTATTTCAGCATGTAGTGACAGTTTCAACATGTAATTTTATTTTATTTTATTTGCATTACTTCAAATTTTAGCAAATGGAGATCTCAAAAATTAAAGCATCATTATTCTTTCTGAAAATCGCTAGAGCCATCCTTCTCTTTGATCCTTAGATCGCACGAAGCGCAGAGAAGAGCATACTTATTGGAAACTAAAAAAAATTGAAAATAAAATCCTACCTACTCTATACTAATTAAAATTTAAAAATCAATTATGTGTAGGCAAACTTCCAGTATAGCCATTCACGTAACAGTAATAAAAATATGTTCATTGTTAATTTTGCAAAGAGAAGATGAGGATAAACAGAAATGTGTGAAATTAGTTGTAGAAATTCTGATTTAGCAAAATAAAAACAAAAAGACTGATCTACTATAATTCTTACTTGAAACCATTTTTTGATGAGGCTTTCATAGGCGCAATTGTCCTCACTTAGATCTTGCTGCAACTTCTCGTTTCCCTCCTCAACCTCTTGCTCGCAGAATTGTTCTCCATCAAATGTGCTGGATTCTTCATATGTTAATTCTTCATCTATTTCTGGAGGAGTAATTAAGCTCTCGGCTGCTTTCAAGATCTCTTCTTCGTGAGAAGAGGAGATCCCTACTTTTGCAAGGATCTGAGTGAGATGTTCCAAGCTTAAACTCATTGTTAAATCATTTTGAAAAAGGTTTTCTTACAAAACCCAAATCTAAAAAACACTCCAAAAAAAACACTTTGTACAAAAAAAAAAACATTACTCTCCACAGCTGCAAAAAAAAACACACTTGCAGGAATTGAAATCTACACTACCACACTTGCAGGAATTGAAATTTACACTACCACACTTGCAGGAATTGAAATCTACACTTCAATCCATTGTGCTTCCCCGGTAACGGTGCCAAAATGTTAAGCTGAAATATTTTCATTTAATTCTGTTGTAGTATTTTCCCAACCATTTAATTTGTCAATCCGAGGTTCGTAGGCTTACGAAGCACATGCAAAATATATGCAGGATTGAAGTGAAATTAATCTAATCCTACCCCACCTTGCTAATGGCTAATTGTTATTCTAATTCCCCCCTTAAGCTGAAACACACAATTGCTAATCTAATGCTGGAAGCTGAAACATACTGCTGAAACTAAATTGCATAAAAGAAAGGCAACATTTGAAGAGCAACTAGACAACACATGTGAGCTTACATTAACAACAAAGAAAACTTAATTTACATCACAAGAATCAAATGGAAAATCATGAAAGCATCAAATAAGATTATGAGCAAAAGCTAAGAATCCCCTTCTCCATATTACAAAGTTAAGACTATCTTCTACAATCTGAGACTAATCTCCTCCTAATCTATGATTAATCTACATCTCCCCAAAATGAAGAGAGAGCACTCTCTTTTATACATTAATTTCTTTGAGAAGGAGATAACCATCTCATAATGATAGATCCACTATTCTCTCAACCACTCTCAACTAATTTTCTATTATTACAAAATATGATTTATTCAAATCCTCCACATGTCTCTCACAAATTCTGCACATGTTTCTCATACATCCTAAATAAGATATGCCAACCAAATCTCCATGATCTTCACCTTGGAATATTCTTTGAATAACTATCTCCATGAAGTGGAGGAGATATTGGAGGAGTCTTCTTTGAATTGATCCTTCCATATTCCTACACATTACAAAGCTCATCCATACTTAATATATTAGTGAAAAACATGTTATTTTCCAATATTTAATCATAAATTCACTTATAATACTAAAATGAATAAAGTGGAAAGTAATAAGATGAAATTCAAGTATATGTATGGAAATGGTATGATGAAAGGTTAATGGGACGATGAAATGTGAAGAATAGTAGAAGGTAAGGTGGATGAAAATAGGACATTTCTGAGTCCCAACACTGTACTCGTCATCTCGATCACTGGTGCTATCTCTCAATTCTTCTCATCATAGGAAGTTCTACAAAGCCAGCCCTTTTTCATGTTGGTTGTAGGCCTAGCCTCCTGTAGGTCTTCAACATCTCTATTCATCCTATGGAATGTGCATCAACAAAACCTCAAAAGAACATCCAAGCTCAAACTATCAGATCTCCCAGGATCTTTTACAAGTGACCACCACAAAAAATTGAAAGAGCATCCAAGCTCAAACTATCGGATCTCCCAGGATCTTTTACATGTTGTCAGGAAAAACCTTAAAAGAGTGTCTTGCAAACTGCAAGATCTCTAAAGAGAATCCCAAGACTTTTATGAGCACAGAGCTCAACCTATCGGATCTCCAGGACTGATTACATGCCTCCTGTAGAAAAAACTCGAAAGAGAATCCAAGCTCAAACTATCGCATCTCCCAAGATATTTTCTATGCTACCTGTAGCAAAACCTAGAAAGAGTATCCAAGCTCAAACTATCGGATCTACGAGGATATTTTCTATGCTACCTGCACAATCTGTCCATGGCCAACCTGTAGAAAATCCTTGAAAGAGTATCCGAGCTCAAACTATCAGATCTCCCAGGATATTTTCTATGCTACCTACACAATCTATCCATGGCCAACCTATAGCAAAGCCTCAAAAGAGTATCTGAGCTCAAACTATTGGATCTCCCAGGATCGTTTCTATGCTACCTGCACAATCTATCCACGACCAACTTGTAGCAAAACCTCCAAAGAGTATCCGAGATCTTTTCTATGCTACCTGCAGAATGTGTCCATGGCCATGGAGTATCATATTGATACTCATGATCATACTAATCATCATCATACAATACATCATCCTGATGTACAACATCTGGAGCATCGACCTAATGCTCACCGCACATGATCATCCTAATCATCATCATAGCATCATCCTGATACATATCATCACATGATCATCCTAATCATCATCACAGCATCGTCCTGATGCATATCATCTAGAGCATCATCCTAATGCTCATCACACATGATCGTCCTCTTCAGATCATCTCATCGTCCACAGAGCATAGCCCAGATGCACATCATACAACACTTACACCACAGACATGGGAGAACACGTCTACCACCATTCAGGGAAGGCTCCAGCCCTTAATTTTTCACCATGGGAGAACACATCTACCACCATGTGAAAAATGGCTTCAGCCCTAACATCTACACCATGGAAGAAGACATCTACCACCATGTGAGAATGGTTCCAACCCTTACATATGCACCATGGGAGAACACATCTACCACCATGTGAGAATGGCTCAACAATTACATCACGACCATGGGAGAACACATCTACAACAATGTCAGAAAATCCCATGTGCATCTGTGTCTTCCATACTCATCACTTTCCCTTGGAAGGAACCTTAATCTGAAGTACATGAAGCCTCTTTCTGAAGTACTTGAACTTCACTCTAGCTAGTGGTTTCGTCAACACATCTGCAATATGCTCATTCGTCACAACATATAGGAGCTTCACTGCTCCTCTCTACACCATATCCCTCATATAGTGATATTTGATCTTGATATGATTCGACTTGTCATGGAACAATAGGTTCTCTGACAACTTCACACAACTCTTGTTGTCACAATAGATATAAGTAGCATCCAACTGGAGATCAAATAAATCATACAGTAGCTTCCTTTTCCATACTGCCTCACAACTAGTCAAACAAGTTGCGACATACTCTACTTCGGCTGTACTCAGCGCTACGCAGGACTTCTTCCTGCTAAACCAAGAGATCACACATAATCCCATACTGACGCAGCACCCTGAAGTGCTCTTCCTATATGCATCACTTCCTGCCCAATATGAATCAACACAACCCTCCAGGTTAACATTTTTATTCGCATTATACTTGATCCCATAATCAACCATACCCTTCAAGTACCTCAGAATATGCTTTACAGCTATCAGGAACTGGCTCAATGTGTTCACCGCAAAGCAAATATCTGGTCTTGTGTTTGTCAAGTACATCAAGGACCCAATCTTCTGATGATGCATCATGGCATCAACCGACTCTAATGAAGCATCACTCAATAGCTTCAGGTTCGATGCCATAGGTGTGGCCATGGCCTTGCACTCCATCATCCCAAACCACTTCAGGATCTCTACTGCATACTTCCCTTGTCCAAGGAAGATTCCATCTGCACTCTGCCACACCTCCATACCTAGAAAGTAATGCATCATACCCAAGTCTTTCATCTCGAACTCGGAAGAAAGATTCCTCTTCATGTCGGCAATCAATCCATCCTCACTTGTCACAAACAGGTCATCCACATACAGTAGGAGTATCACTGGATTTCCTTTCTCAACCTTGTAGTAAAGGTTGGAATCCGCTTTCCTCTAGGTAAAGTCCAAACTGGTCAAGAAGCTGTCTATCCTGCCGTACCATGTCCTGGGTGCTTGTTTCAAACCAGACAAGGATTTCTCCAATTTGCACACATGTGACTCCCTGTCATGTGTCTCAAATCCGAGTGGCTACTCCACATACACTTCCTCTTCGACTACACCATTCAAGAAATATGCCTTGACATCCATCTGGTGTATCTTCCACTTCATCACTGCAACCAGAGAAAGTACTGTTCTGATGGAAGTGTATTTGGCTACATGTGAAAAGGTTTCTTCATAATTTATCCCTTCTTTCTGGGAGAAGCCACGAGCCACAAATCTTTCCTTGTATTTCTCTATGCTACCATCTGCAGCATGCTTGATCTTGTAGATCCACTTGGAAGTCACAACAGAATTCCCTTCCGGTCTTGGGACCACATACAAAACATCATTCTTCATGATTGACTGGTATTCCTTGATCATGGCATTCTTCGATTATTGCATCCCAGATCTTAGGAACTTCAGATTCTTCAATATCTTCAATAGATAGTTTTTCTTGAACTTCATTGCTGGAACAAATGTTGTAGTCCTTCTTTTGTAGGTGATTGTACACGATCTTTCCTACAATTCAAATTCAATTGCATAATTAAAAACTTCTCATAGTTTACATAACAAAGTCTTACACATAAAGATATAAGTCATACAGCCAGAACATTGTTAAGAGTGTGCACAACTCCCAACATGTCAGCAAAGAGGTTTCATTCTAGATAAGTTGCAATGGAATGTTGTACAGTACCATAGGCCACTTACCTAGTATCTTGTTCATTAATGCAACCTTTTCTAAAATGCATAATATACATCCTAAATCTAGGAACATAAGTATATACATGACTGAACAACATCATTTAAGTAATCATATACAAGAAATGACAATTCAAATACTTATCTTTGTTTGGTTGTTGGGTGGACTCCCTCTCAATCTTTGATTCCTTACAGGAATTACTGGAGTGTGCTCCCTCTTAATCTTTGCTTTCTTGCAGGAAAAACTGGAGTGTGCTCCCTCTTGATGTTTGCTTCCTTTATGATATCTTTTATGTCTTTGAACTTCTATCCATCTTGGACCACTATGCATGCTTAAGTGTGCACTAGGGTCATCATTGTGTTATCCTTAAGATCTCATACATAATCATACATTCATTAGTATAATCTCAATACTATAAAAATATTATGATTCTAAATAATCTTAAACATGTATGGTTATGATCATTTCATAAACGCGTAATTTATCACAAGCGTTAGTATTCAAGGTTTCAGGGAATACTTCTTTTACTCATGCATATTCTTATTTGACCATAGGACTCTTCTAGTTTGTCATATCATCAATCAAAGTAAGAAGCATAATATGCATAAACCCATGATTACTCAAACTTATAACTTCATGAATAATCATTATCAATCATACTTATCGAACACAAAGTAGTATTCTAACTCGATATAGGAAAACATACCTGGATTATCATGCTTGTCTAACATACCCAAACAATGTCTTCTTTGTTCTCTTAGAGACCTTGTGCTAGCAACTTGCATATCTCATAAGTTAATAATTGTAGAACCATGTTATACATACCTCATAAGTAGAGCTTCTATGTGATCCATGACTATGGATGAGTCTTTGTCTTCATGCCAACATGGTCATATGTTCTTGATCTAGAACTTGATTTGTCTTTCTTGATGTACCCTTCATGTTAGTGGACAACATCATCCTCATACAACACCATAGTGTATTAGTACAATCATAAGTTTCATACACCTAATCAATGAATGTATTCTATCATTCACATGCATTCATACTTTTACTGAGGTGATAAGATGAGTCTAAAATTAATCAATATTGTACTAACCTCAATAATATGAAGACAAACATATCATAAACTTAATCATGAACAGATTTCAAAACATACCTGAATCTCCTAAAGTCATAACTGTCGGGATTGCTTGTAGTCTTCTTATGTAAGGCCTTAGCCTCATCTCCCTCTAGAACCATAATCTCTTCACTTATGTAGGTGTCGAAATCATTCTCTTCTAGGATTAACCCAATCCACTTTGATTTGATGAAACTCGATCTCGAGTTGGCTAGGGTTTGACAGAGAAACCCTAAAAATCGAAACTTTGAATTTCAAACTTATGATTGGATGAAAAGATGCACCTTGCTGATGTCATCAAGCTGGCATACTTCAAATTTGAAATCTCCAAAATTTGACCCCTCAAAATTGACTTTGAAAGTTTCAGATCTACAGCTTCTATAAAATTCTAGTTTCCTAGTCAAAATCCTGAACTAGGGTTTGATAGAGCCCGAAGTTCTACCAAACCAAAAAATTCGATCTTGGTCTCTAAATTTCGATTTTGATGAGGAGAATCCAGCCGTAGTCTCAAATTCCAAAAATTCCAACTTTTTCAGAAACACTAATTTCCCGCAGTAGTGACAAGCCAAAAATGAAAGTGCTCAAAATCTAATTCTATTTGGACAGAAATATATGCCATATTGTTTTTGATGTATCTATAAAATTTTGGATCCTTAGGGTCTAAAACTTTGACCTGTGCTAGATTGACCTGTCACCTTTCCAATGCCACATATATGACCTCAAATAGATTCTTTGAGAGAGATATATGCCAAGTGTCGCAACATGACCTGTTTATGGAATGAAACAATATAGAGAACTTGTACAACGTGCCACATGTCACTGTTTCAACTTCGGCCTCTCAAACGTGGAATTGTGAAACTATAGTCCGTTCTCTAATTGTCACCTTTTACGGAATTCCATTTGGAGCTTCCTAGCCCGAGATATGACCTTTTTTCCTAGGTCACCTATTTAGTACTACATTATGGAAGAGGAAAAAACCCTAACTTGTACGGATCATATCTCACAATGTACAATGAATATGAGGTTGTCCTTCGGACACAAGGTACATGGCCATTTCATATTCGATCTGTATAAGATTCATATCTTGAACCTTCATGAAAATGGATTTATAGCGAAAGTGCCACAATGAGTGGTTTTTACTATACCAAGCCCTAGCTTCCAATTTGTCGCAAGTGCAACAAGTGTCATAAATGCCATACCATGCCTTCCTTCAGGCTAGCTCTGATACCATGTTAGTTTTTCAGTATTTAATTCAATCTGATCTAGGATTGTTAACACCCAAAAAGTGCTCACTACCTCATCTACCCCATTACATGACTCATTTGTCCATTTTCCTACCATATTTTCCTTAAAAACCCTAAAAATCCCACTAATAAAGCCTCCAAAAGGCCTAAAAAGCCTCCAAAAGGCCACAAAACCATCGAAAGAGCCTCCAAAAGGCTAAAAAACCCCTTTTTTTCCCCAAAATTCCTCCAAAAATAGCAAAAACCCTCTAAAAAGGGAATAAAAAATATAAAAAAATGACGAAAAAGAGGAAAAAGGAGGAAAAAACCCTATACAACTGACCTAAACCATATGGTTCCCAAAACCATGGGCCAGCACGCCACCACCAAAAAACCTATAAATAGGTGATGGAGACCCCTCATTTCATATCCACAATCAAGTATACCCTTACTCTGCCAAAATCACTCTTGAGACCCTAGCTCACCCTTGAGCTACTTTCACCATTGAGTGCCCCTTTTGGCCGATTTCCACCATTGGAGAAAGAGAAGGAGCAAAGTTGGAGTTTGGAGCAACCCTCTTGGATCATTGCAAGAACTTCACCAACCTCTCCATGTTTTGTTATGTTTCTTAATGCTCATGCTAGTTTAGAATTTATATTGTTTTAGCATTTTAATTTACTGTTTATTGAACTGCTACTAAGGAGTCCCTTCTCCTTAGTAGGTGCTCATTCGCACAAGCTAGGGTGAAAACCCTAGATACAGTTTTGGCGACTCCCCTTAGTTTAAATTTCTGGTTATAGTTTTTAAATCTTTTCCTTTCAGCTATCCCTTTCAGACGCATCTTTTATCCCTGCAGTTGCGTTTCGACCGCGTCTTTCAGGCCTTTACCTGCGACCCGACTGCGGCTCTCAGACTATTTTCGACATTCTGCCGGTGGATTCAAGTCTGTTACCTGCGATCCGACTGCGGCTAATCAGCCTGTTTGTTGCGATCCGACTGCGGCTATTACAAGTTTTTTGACGTCCCGATCGCGGCTTTCATCCCTTTTGCTGCAACCCGACTGCATCTGTCGCCCCTTTTCCCGCATCCTGACTGCGGCTTTTAGCCCTTTTGCTGCAACCTGACTGTGTCTGTTGGCCTTTTCTCTGTGTCCTGCCTGCAGCTTTCAGCCACTTTCCTGTGACTCGCCTGCGGCTTTCATCCTTTTTCCCGCGGTCCGAATGCATCTTTCGGCCAAAAACCCAGAACCTGTCCGCGACTGTTGAGCTATTTCCCGCGGTCCGACCACCCAGAACTACCACAAACCCGCGGTCTGTTCTCTGCACTTTTTTACCATGTTTGAACCCAACACTTTGCTGCACTATTTTTTGCACCAGCACAACCATCTTTCCTACCTACAGTCATACTTCTCTACAGCCTTTTCTGCAGTTTTATTTCTGTTCCATTTACATAATCATTTTTTAAACAATTTGAAAACGAGAAAATTTTGCATATTAAAGTTTACATTATGTCTTGTTGTTGTTAGTTAGAAGGTTGCCCCCCTTATGGCACTTTTATTTGGGTTCATCACTTCACATGCACACACTCTGTCACCTAATTCAAGTGAGCCTTAAAAAACTACTTAACTCAACCAACATTCTAACCCCACTTGGGGAACACATAAGATTTTTTGTAGTTAGGTAGGATCGGGGGATAGGCATCCAAATAACACCCCTCGGTTGCTTACACTTGAGACATAGTTGTTGTCCATTAGGGAACCAAAATCCCCTAGTATTTTTTGGCACGATCACGACCAGTTTATCAGAGGTCCTCTCCCCTAGGAGGGTTGAAGTTGCCAAACTGGTTCCGGAGGCCTGAGTGGAATACCGCGCTCCATTCAGTAACCGAAGGGATACCTTTCGTAGTTCTCGGGGTATCCCTGTATAGGGGTACTGCAGTAAAAGGACCAAACGGCAGATTCATCTTTCTCGGCGTGTCATGAATGGGGTATCTTAGTTGCCTTTCTTCTAGGATTGACTACCCGGTGTCCCTCCTGGTAGGGAGATATCTTTAGCCACTTGGCTCTCCTATCCATATTGTCTGACTTGCATTTCATCACCTTGCAGAGGATATGTCTAGTTGAGTCAGAATACTATTTAGTTAGGTGTTTGCATGCTCCCTTACCTCCTTTTGGTCTAGCGAGTCCACCATTTTTATTTTTTAGTAAACCTGCTGCTTGTTGGTATTCTGACCATTTCTGTTGATACTCCACTTATTGTAGCACAGCTATTATAGTAGGTGTTTTGAGTTGGTTGTTGGCCTGAGTGCCATATTTTTTGAGCTCTCCTTTTGCACACTCGGTTGCATTAGGGTTTTTGAGCTTTTTTTCACTCAACACAACCCCCAGATATTTGACACCATTTGTCACCATTAAGTCCCCGAGACATTCTCGGTGCCTCCGAGGCGAGCCCCCGCAGCATGGTTCACTTGAAACCACCCGTCATAGACATAGATATTCATCACTCGATACCACTCATCATAGATCTCGAGCCTTGTCACTTGAATCCACTCGTCAACGGCATAGGACTCTGTCGCCCGATCTAGACGCCCCCTATTTTACCTCTGATTCTAAGGCAGAGTCCGAGAACCCCATTTACACTACACCCACCAGCCCCATGGCTGGCGTGAATTCCACCCCTTTCTTGGTAGGGACCATTGGTGGAGCATCCACCACCACACCAGCTACCACACCTACTTTGGGTATGCCCTCGATGGGGCCCATGTCTACCGTTCCACTCACTGCACCCATTCCGGTAGCTGGAATACCTATTCCACTTCCATCAGTGACTCACACTACCCTTGGCGGTGCAGGACTGTCCCATACCACGTTCGTCCCTCCACTTGGGGCAACATCCCAAACCCAGCCCCTCCACTTGGTGGAATTGGCCCCAATTTGGTCACACCCACTAGTATGTCACATCCTTCTACTAATTTTCCATTCATGGCTAGCCTCAACCTTCCTGGCCTAGCCAGACTGAATAACGATCCCATTAGACACGACCTTGCATGGCCTCACATGCCCACCAAGCTCCCCTCTGACATCCCTAAGTTTGAAGGAAAGGCAGGTGAGGACCCCCAAAACCATATTATGTCCTTCCATCTATGGTGTTCCTCTAACTCCATAGTGGATGACTCTGTCCGCCTCCGTCTATTACAGCGCACCTTCACTGGCTCTGTAGCTAAGTGGTACATCGAGCATCCCCATGGGACCCATGCCACCTTTACTTCCCTTGCCTCGACCTTCCTGCAGTTCTTTCAGTTACCTGTCCGCTATGACGCGAGAGTCGAGATCCTCCTATCCTGCAGACAGAACAAGGCCACCCACATCACTGACCACATTCATGAGTGGCGTCGACGCCGTAGTCTCTGCAAAATAAAGTTAGACGACCGTATCTTCCTAGATTGGTTCCTAAAATCCCTCCTTCCTGTCATTGCCAAGGATGTGGCATCTGAACGACCCCAATCTGAAGAAGAGGCCATCCTCAAAGCCCAGCAATTTGACCTCATATACGCCCAATCGGGTTACCTCTATACCATTATCCCTGACGCCCCTCGCGGTGACACCTCCCAGCATGATGCGTCGGGGGAATCCCACGCTGCTGACAGCATCATTGGCCATGTTGCCTCGTATCCCCAACCCTTTTCCATAGCACGTCCTAGCCCTGGCCCCGACCTTTCGTGGGCTAAGGCTCAATCCGGAGCAACCAATTCGTATGCTCCTATGACACATCACCATCATTCTCATGGCCCCTCATGTCCACCTCAGTGCTTTGGGCATGCATCCCCTGCTTATGCTCCCTCGGTCGCACCTCAGCCATATTACCATCCACAGGCTGCCCCAGCTCCTGTGTCCTCCCAAGCCCAATCGGCTTATTACCCGCCACAGGCAACCCCTGCGGCAAACCCACAGTCCGCTCTGCAGATGTATCAGAAACCCCCACAAGGTTCAGCACCTGCGCAACCTCCCCCTACTTATTATCCACTGCAGCCTGCTCTTGCACCTGCACAACCCCAGAACCGACCCGTTGCCTAAGGGCAAGTTTACGCGTAACAAAATCCGCAGCCAAACCAAAACAACCAGCGCCAATAGGGCCAGCAAAACCGTGGCAAGGGCCATAACCGTGGGAACAACCCTCCTCCAGACCAAGGTGGTCAACCTCCCAATCCCCCAGATAACAATAATGCGGCCCCTACCAACCAAAACCCCGATCGGCCACCCAAGCAGGCTAAAAACCCTAATTTATGAACAAACCATCCTTGTTCTATATGCGGGGTCTATGGCCACTACACACATGCTTTCCTACATTTAGAGCGAGCCAGGAAACTCTGGGTTGATGATGCCAATCACCAAGGGCACGTAGCTCCTCCAGCGCCACCCAATCCCCCACAACCTCAGCAGCCACCTTTGGTGCTTCAAAACCCCTTACCCAACCAATGCGTAGTGAACACTCGGCCATTGGCTCCCCCTCTAGCCAATGTGCCACCACAACAACAAATCACTTATGTCGCTCTTGATCAACCCATGTTTCACTCAGGTACCCACCACTTGTTGATGATGTCATCCGCTGATGTCAACCTCCAAACCCGTCGGAACCAATATGGCTCCACCCTTGAAGCCCCTCCCGCCGACAAAAATAATAATGCTTATCCCACTGATTAGGCGTCACATATACATCCGGCTCCACTCAATGGTGCCCCCAAAGCACCTCGTTTCCCACTTTGTCGTATCAACAATAATCCCAATGCTCGCGCTACGTCAAATTACAACATTGTAGATGACTTAGCCCAGTCTCCCACAGCCATGTCTGCATTGGAAGTCTTGAAAAACTGCCCTTCACAGCGCAAGACTTTGCTCTCCGCCATTGGTGCTATTGATCCCAATGATTCACAATTGATGGCTTTAGATTTGGACCAATCTGAACCACGCCTACCTTCCATTTTAGCGTTCCAAGTTTCTGTTTCCGTTCGGAATCTTGTCATCCATTAGTGCCTTATCGATGAAGGTGCCTCTACATGCGTTATGTCCACATTCGTTTGGCATAAGTTGGGATCCCCTACTCTCCAGCAATCCACCACTGCGTTGCGAGCCTACGACGGCCGTTCGACTCAACCCCAAGGCCTATTACCTAACGTCCCCGTCCAGCTGGCTGGCAAAACCGTTCTCATCAACATAGAGGTCATCAATGCCTAACTTGATTATAACCTCTTACTTGGTCGCAGCTACATGTATGCCATGTGGGCAGTTGCTTCTTCCGTTTTTCGTACCATGATGTTCCCCCATGATGGACGCGTGGTCAAGGTCGACCAACTCACCTACTATGATCCCAGTGCCCCCGCTGCACTCGAAAATGTTCTCCCTATGGTTGAACAACCTGTTAATGGTGCCACTACCTCGCTGGTTTCCTCTGTGGGAGCTGGAGTTTACTCAGATCCGCCGATGACGTCCACATTCCAATCCATTCCTCCCCCGTCACCCGTGACCGAAGTATCTGATCTATGCACCCTGTCCCACAATATGCAAACACCCACCAATTAGCCGCCCTTGTTACCTAAACCACCATTGGTACCTAGTCACATTGGTGTTACACCCATCCACACCATCCCCTTCCTAATCCCTCCCTCGGGAGTAGTAAGCACCCCGGTTATGGCTACCCTTAACCTCCCTGGGTTAACCTTAGGATTACCCGTGTGGTATCTTTCGCCTCCCGTTCCTCCGCCGACACCAGATGTCGTCCTGCAACCGGTGCAACCCATCGTCACTACTACTCAAACACCTCCCGGTGTCACTACCCCCTTCGTCCTCTACGAATCCCCCCCCTCTTATCAAGCACACTGGGGGTAGAGGCCCACAATCATACATTACTGTACCCCCTCCCAAGACAGTTAAGCCCCCTCCCGTTTTTCGTGCTCCCCCCAAATGCTCATTGTGCGATGAGTTAGGCCATCCAACTCACCAATGTCCACAGTTACCTGCATTACAGGAACACATACAGATGCTTGACGATCACCCCAACATCCTGGTTGTCGAACTCGACCCAACCCCCAAGCCTCGTGATAAATCGCTGCGCACCAACCACCCTTGTGCCATATGCGGTATTTACGGCCACTACTCATATCACTGTCCTGATCTCCTAGATTACAGAGCAACTCTCTACGAGATGAATAATTTGGACCGTGAGACGACGCCCCCCACAATTAAGGAGATCCACCCACCGGTCTCCTCCCCATCCGGTGAGATTAATACCATTTATATGATCTCTTCTACCACCATTCCCTCATCAACCGATTTGACAACCCTCAGTTTCCGCAATGATGAGGAGATCCTAAAGGCTCTGACTACCCCGAATTATCCCTGGGATGACATGCACCATCCTTCGTATTTCCTCCCAGAAGACTCCTTCTCCACCACAGCTACCCAATTCGCGGTTGAGTCCAAATATTTCCTCCCCACCAAAGTCGACTGGTTTAAGGATCCTATTCCTGCTCCTGATGCCTTTGAGGAAGGTAACATGGCCAACATCTCTCCCGTTATCCACATAGATATCTCTTCCCGTGGAGGTGCCCCTGAACTCATCACTTTAGGATCCTCCTGCAGTGAGTTTGAGATTGAGGAGTACAACAAAATCTTCCAAGAATTCCGTGATGTCTTTGCCTGGTCCTATACCGAAATGCCCGGTCTTGATCCCGCTATTATAGAGCACCGCATTGACACCTATGAGTCAAGGGGCATAATAGATTACCTCGAACCTGGGATAGGGGGCATGATCAATCATTTTGACCCTACCCCATCACATTCATCTCAACATGTCAATGAACCCATTATCCAAACCAACACATATGTGATCCACAATCACAAACCCCATGCACATAGCATGGGGGCAGGTCATTAACCCTGCTCACTTTTTCACACTTGTGATCTCAACAATTTTTGAGGTCACATATCACTTGTAGATTTGATTTGATTTGATACACCTAGTATTCTTCCCCCACGGGTCATCATTTCTCCCCACCACTGCATCCTTGGCTTGGTGGGCTCACCTTCATTTGCAACCATTTTTTAACCTAGTTATTTCCTTTAACCATTCCGGAGTCCTTATGACCTCCATGTTTCGCACCATTTGCACCGCCGGATTCATATTTCCGTGCCCATGATGATGCTTGAGATCATTTCTCGCTCTTACCAGGACCAATATCAATATTGTGTCCCAACACCTCGTCGCCTCGGTTTGCGTACCACATCGGTCGTTCTCCGTTTTTGACACTTTTTACATCACCGAATTCATTTTTCTGAGCTCGTGATGATGCTTGAGATCATTTCTCGCTCTCACTTGGTACAGTTTTAACATTGTGTCCCAACACCTTACTACCTCGATTTGCGTGCCACATCGGCCGCCATCGGATTGTTCCACTTTTTTACATGAGCCATTCACTCCTGTCATACTGCAACCATTTCGTTATTTTTCCACCATTCATTACCCCGCAAGGAGGCCCACCAGTGTTCCCCCCTACCCTCATTCTTGGTCATCATTAATGATCCTTGATTGAGCACTTCCTCCTTGCCTGGCCATTCCTTTTGTTTGGTATAATGTTATCCCTTTTTCAGGCCGGACAAGTCCTTTACGAAAAAGGCACTTAGGGAGTTTCTGTTAAGCTCTTTTTTGACTCCTAAAACAATGAAAAGATCGCCGAGCAATCTTTCTTCCTTTCATGCTCGTTAAAATACCTGAAAGGGCATCTATCTGGTATAAGTTTAACCCTTTTCCGGACCTGGTGGACTAATTACGAAAAAGGAATACTCTAGTCACACCGGCTAGAAGAGTTCTTCATTGCATCCTGTTATGCTTCTTTGGGCCTTGGAGACTAACACACGAAAAAGCAACCCCCTGGAGTCTTCTTATCGCTTTCAGACTCTCTAAAATTGAAAGCCACCATGATCATGCACTGTCCTGGGCTCGTACAAATCCACACGACAGTACCATTCCATTATTCCAGAGTTTTCTTATCGCTTTCAGACTGCTTAAAATTGAAAGCAGTCATGAGCATGAACTGTCCTGGGCTCGTATAAATCCACACGACAGTACTATTTTACACACACTTATTCTAGATCCTTAACCCATGAAGAAGTCCCCTCATGCCTCCTGGCACTATGATCGATCGTCTCGGTAGCACCCCCAATCAGGTCTCCTTTGTTCAGAGTAATCTGCAGTCTCCTACCATTTTACACCAGCTTGAGTACCCCTCATCCCAGTCACTTTCCTTGATCCATTACAGCTATGATCCCTTTCCCATCAGTTAGTTTCATATGCTGCCCGATCATCCCCACCATCATACTCTGAACAAAGGAAGTTTGAGTCCACCCACTCTACTTGCCCAGTTATCCCCCACAGTTTGTCAGTCCTACCATTAGTACTATCACACTTCGGTTCTCCACCTCGCGCTCTTGTCAAGGAAACATCATTGCCTTGATAGTTGCAGGTCTCCCTCTGTCAACGACAACCCCTCTATTCCAGAGGATAGACCCAGACGCCCCTGCGCCTTGGACCCATCACCATCTGTGGTGAGTGCCTACGGACCATTTTGAGCGGAGTCATCATTGCCTCTCCAAGTGGTTGTTTCTCACATGCTCGACTTCAACACCTTGATCGCATCGTTGAGAATCGCGCAGGGTTTATATCCCTTCCATTATTTTTTGAAGACCCCGGATTTCCCCCGACTCTAGCACATTAGTGAGTCACTTCGGAACACCCAGTTATATGTTCCCGTGGATGTCCGGGTTGCATTGGCGATTGTATTCAGAAGCCATCCAATTATATGCTTCCTTGAGTACCCAGTTCAGTGTACCATTGTGAGTATGACCCCTTGTCACTATGATCTAGCAGCTCATCAGTTCCTATGGTACCACACTCAGTAGCACTATTGTCATTCCAGTGTATCAGTTCTTCAGCCCCGACATGGTCATCCCAGCAGTATGTCCTAGATTTGTGTCCCCTCTAGACCCTTATGATGTACACAGTGGTTCTCTTTGTATCTTACAGGTCCCCATTTTCGGGCCTCCTAGTTATTTTTTATGTATCTTGATACGAGCATGGGTATGCCCGCCTCGTCCATATATTGAGATTCTTCCTCATTCATTATTTGAGGCAATCTATATTTTAAGTCCCCATATTTTGGACCCCATTGTTATTATTGTTCTATATCTTCATACGAGCATGGGAATGCCCGCCTTGTCTATATGATCAGATTATCCCTCATCCATGGTTGAGGTTATGTACTTTTAGTTTTTGCAGTTGTTCGGGATCGTTGTTCCGGGCTCCAGTTTGTCTCTTCTCTTCTCCACACCCCAGGAAAACGATACACGACTTATGATGTCTATCGGCCATACGATGAGCTCGTACCCTCACACATCAGGGGGCAATCTGTTAACACCCAAAAAGTGCTCACTACCTCATCTACCCCATTACATGACTCATTTGTCCATTTTCCTACCATATTTTCCTTAAAACCCCTAAAAATCCCACTAAAAAAGCCTCCAAAAGGCCTAAAAAGCTTCCAAAAGGCCACAAAACCATAAAAAGAGCCTCCAAAAGGCTAAAAAACCCCCTTTTCCCCCAAAATTATCCAAAATTCCTCCAAAAATAGCAAAAACCCTCTAAAAAGGGAATAAAAAATATAAAAAAATGAGGAAAAAGGAGGAAAAAACCCTATACAGCTGACCTAAACCATATGGTTCCCAAAACCATGGGCCAGCACTCCACCACCAAAAACCTATAAATAGGTGATGGAGACCCCTCATTTCATATCCACAATCAAGTATACCCTTACTCTGCCAAAATTACTCTTGAGACCCTAGCTCACCCTTGAGCTACTTTCACCATTGAGTGCCCCTTTTGGCCCATTTCCACCATTGGAGAAAGAGAAGGAGCAAAGTTGGAGTTTGGAGCAACCCTCTTGGATCATTGCAAGAACTTCACCAACCTCTACACTTGAGGTAACATTTTAATACAAAATAAAAATCATTTATGTTCCATGTTTTGTTATGTTTCTTAATGCTCATGCTAGTTTAGAATTTATATTGTTTTAGCATTTTAATTTACTGTTTATTGAACTGCTACTAAGGAGTCCCTTCTCCTTAGTAGGTGCTCATTCGCACAAGCTAGGGTGAAAACCCTAGCTACAAGGATCTTAACTGAGAGAACAACATGTACATCATATCAAACACAAGAGACAAGAGACACAAAGCATTTCACCGGGGAAAACCAAGAAGGTGAAAAACCCCACAACTTCCTCATAGATAGAATGAGCATCAATACAAAGATCACACCAATCAAACCCCACAAGAAGAGATATTCTCCTAGAAGCTACTCCTCCTCCACTTGTGCGCACTCCTCCTCTATCTCACTAATGTGAAGTGAGTGAGTGTGTGAATGAAGAAATGAGAGAGTCACACTCTCTATTTATACTTTACTTTCACTTGACCTTTACTCAACTAGGTCCTCCCCAACTTAACTACTTAGCATAATGCTCACTGTGCTGACCCCACTAGGGTGGTCTAATAACCCTTTAACCCACATGACTCATACAGGGTCAACCCCACCAAGGTGGTCTAATAACCCATCAAGTAGAAGCTACGACACTTACAATATAACTTGCGACACTTGCAAGTACAAATGATGACACTTCCAATCGGAGGAATAATACATCTCCATTGGGGATATAATAAAGTACAAATGTAATACATAGAAGAATATCTTCCGAAGTTACAAATACATCAACAAGGAGAAGTATTCAATATAGGCTTTTACCCCTTGTGTAGGTAGTTGGTGGAGCAGGTGCCATCAGATCCATAAAGACTGAAGATACCTGGGTGGGTAAAAACGGTCTCTCAATTATTCATACATTCGAGCCCAAGTGCTGATCAGTTGAGAAGAACAAGAATCTGCTAAGGCTCCAATTTCTATTGCCAAGGTGGTCTTTTCCTGCTCTGTGTCCCACCAATTTTGAGCAAGTCCTTCCAACTGTAACAATGCAATCTGTAGCTTTCTCTCTTCGGTAAGGCTTGTGAAAGTCTTGAAACAAGTGGAAAGGCTATAGATCCATGAATACACAGCCTCTCCATTGGTTTGTACAGTGAAATTAGGGAGCTGGAACTGGGTATCTAACCAGAATGGATCTGGATTGGTTTGTTGTTGCATCCTCATTAACTCATTGAGAGCGGATGCAAGGTCTTGGAATGGATTAGAGGCATTTGAATCAAAATCAACAGCCAATGGATCTCTTCTAGGAGGCATCTTGTGGAGTAAGAAGGATTGGGGGCCAAATGTTTGAGATAAATCTGGTTTATACTTTGCGTTGAGTACAAAGGGCACAATGCACTTGGGGCTGTGAGCTTAAGAAACAAAGGCTTTACCAGAGGGAGAGATATGTGGGCATGAATATTTGTGAATATCCTCTCTATGGTGGATATATGTGAGCACCTTAGGAAATAATATCTGTGAATCCACCATCAATTGTAGGAAACCCTGAGAAGGGTGTTATATCTACTAAAAATCATGAAAAACTCACAAAAAAAAAAGATGTTTGAAAACTTACTGCAGATCTTTCTCTTGTGTTGCTTCTCCTTCGTATCTCGAAGCTCTCATACCAATTTATCTCCCATTAGAGGAGATCTAATCTCTTCTGAGGCCAAAGCTAGACATACTAGAGGTGCTCAAGAAGCCAGACATGGCGCAATACCCAGGTGTAGCGCCCCTCTTTATTCAATGGGAAAATCTTCTTGAAATTTCGTGTCGTCATGTAGTTTGGATAGCCAACGAGTTAAGCTAATGCACTGAGGTGGAGGCGTTCCAAAAAATGGAGACACAACATGGCCATGAGGAAAGGCGCACTAGTTTTTGAGAGAGCGTTAATGCTAAGCTAGGGATGGAGACACACTGTATCCATAAGGAAGGGCGAGTTGGCTTCGAGAGTGCGCTAATGCTGACCTAGGGAGTTGAAAAAATGTAAGAGGAAACACATACAGAGAGAGGGGAGGAAGAGAGGAGCCGCCAAGAGGTCTATCATTTAGGAAGGAAGCTTCAAAACCTAAACCTAGGAGCAAAGAGAAAACAGGAGTAGAAAGTACCTTCCTCAATAAGCCTATTTGTATTAGATGAGAGGTTCACCTTTTATAATAAGGGACCTACTTATTTACATAATATATGTTCTAATACATTTAAAAAAAACTTAGGCTAAGCTTATTACATGATCCCCCATTTCTATTATGGGTTGTAAAGAAGACTAGCTTCTTTGTGACCCAACGTTTTTACTTAATAAAATATTTATAAATTAATAAAATTTATTTTTTACTATAAAATAAGGCAAATTTAAAATTACTTTATAGTTGAAAAAAAGAAATGAATCTTGATTATTAAATGTTTATATGTAATATTTAAAAACTAATGTTCACAAAAATTGTATTTTATTTATTTTATATTTTATAAATTAGTGGGTAGATGTCTTTAAATTTATTTTAGATTGAAAGTGACTCATAATACAATGATTTTATATAAACTTTTACACCAACCTTTCATTGTCTTCTAACCAAGGAATTACATGCAACAGTGCCTTGATTACCCACATTACATACGTTAGCTCCACCCTTAGCCCTTTTATTATTCCACTCTACATTAATTTCTCCACCCAAACTTCTTCCTTACCCCATTCTTTATGCCTTAACTAATTAAAACATGATTAAACTATGTTTTAAAATTGCATTTGTACCTCAACTTCCCAAATTAATTCATTAATTCAATAAGTAGAAACAAAATCTAGATAAAAACATATGTTATTATTTTGTTAAGTATTAATTTAAGTATTATCCTATGAAATAATACAATATATAAATGTTGATACATGTCATTGTTTTCAAAGTATTAATTAAAGTAATGTCTTCATTTGATTTAATTTATATATTAATGTTTACTAAAAGTGAAAATTGACATTTGAAATTGCAAGATATGTAATGTAAAGAAGACAAAGGGGAGGCAAGGGGAGCACATAACAATGAGTAAGGTCATGGATAGAAAGGTAACCCTATAGATCATATTAATTGCATAAAAAAAATAAAACTAAATAGGAGTAGTGCCTCAATATCAAGGCCAATGAGGTAAATCAATGAAGAGACTCTTGGATACTAATGAGAATCAACACCAAGCCCTTACCAAAAGTGTAGTGGATGTGACATAAATATACTTGGATAAGTGAGATGACCACTCTAGGAGCTACCCATTCATGGTAGTCTATGTATCTATGTATTAGTGTTACTAAATGGAAGATCACTTAAATATGTATCAAGATCACTTAGTGTTACTAAATTGAAGATCACTTAAATATGTATCAAGATCACTTAATTATGTATGAGTGTGACTAAATGGAAGATCACTTAAGCCATGGGTGGCAATTTCCCTAATTTGGCAAAAATGATGGTATCTAGTCTAATCCCTTGGTATGCATATGTTTGGATATCATTATGATAAAGACTCCCTCTAATTGGTTTTTGTCCATTGCTTAAAGGTACGCTCCTTAAACCTAACAACCTACAAGAGGGTAGGTGCCACTAATACATGAAAGAGGTGAATTTTTTTTTGAAAGTACTAGATATAAAGTTGAAAACACTATTTTTAAAGGGTGGTAAGAGTTGCATATTGCTTACTTCGTCTAGCCTCTAGCTTGGAGTCAAACAAAGGCATAGTTCAAAGAAGAGGATATATGAGGAGACAACCTCAATCCTCTCTCCTTTGCAAATCAAGACGACTTGATTAACCTCCTTTTTATGGATATCAAAGGACACTAGGATTGTTTTCTCCAAATTAACTTGAAGCTTATCAATGTCACAAAAGGAAGCTAAGTTGTTGTGAAACAGAGTAATACATAGGGATAATGTCATTTGAAAATAGAAGAAAGGAAAAGAGACTCCAAAGGGTAAACATTCATCTCTGGCACCCAATAGAACCTTGTCAATGTAGATCCCAATAATTGTGAGGGAGAGTAGGAAGCTTTGTTTAAAGCTATGGTAACATGGACATCAACTCTCATTTGTACCTATCCAACACTAGTCTCATAAAAATTCATTGCAAGTGAAGCCTTCAAAGATGGAAGGCCCAAGGTCTTAGGGTTTTCAACTAATAAATGTCAAGGGATTATGTGAAATGCCTTGAGCAAGTCTACAAAGCAACGATGTACTTTATGCTTGTTTGTATTTCTTTTGTGTCAAATGCCTTCAACAAGGCTATAAAGCAACAATGTACTATATGCTTGTTTGTATTTCCCTCTTCAAGGATGAATGTGAAAGTGAAGATAAGATCATGGGTATTATGGTTTCCTCTAAACCACGCTTGTTGTTTGACCCTTAACCATTTTTGTTGTCTCTAGATGGAGTGAATGATATGAGAGATCTAAAGAAGTTGAAAGCCACATATTAGTACATAATTAAACAAATCTACAATATGAACTACTAATACCTTTAGACTAGATTTAACATATCAACTTTTAAATTGTCTCCATATTGATACTAGTTGGCTTGAAAATAACAAATGACATACATGATTAAAATGACTATAAATAAACTTGTGAGTTAACTCACATACCTAATTAGATTGTAGTATTTTAAACACGAAAGAGAGAGTCACACCAAATGGAGAGATGAATTATTCTACACATTACTTTCTTAAGAAGAAAAACGTTCCAAAAGATTTTGGGACTGGCGCAGAGTGAACAAGTTGAACTCAAATGTTTTTCTTTTTAGTCGGCGGTGCTAAAGATAAATATATTTTTGTGCGGCTCACTCGTTATTTATTTATTGATACAACGTCTATACCTATACCTGTAAGGAACCAATGACCATGAGCGAGAAAAGACGTCGCGAAGCGTGAAAGGGTTTAAGATTTATATTAAGCGAGGTGTGATAGGGTTTAAGATTTTTTACTGAGGCCGAGTCCACCCCATCTCATTTGTGGTGTTTTTTAATATTTCAACATGGCGAAGAAGAGCAAAGAGATAATAATTTCTCGCAAAAAAATATTCCGGGAGAGCAAATTAGATGATCAAGATATATCCGAGTCCAGTGTCAATAATGTGCACGGTGATGCAACGAGAGTCAAAGATAAAAAAATTGCAGAAGAACTTGCAGAGAAGGATAGGGTTTTACTTAAATATAGAGAAGAAAAGGTTGAGTTGGAATCTGGTTTGAATGAATCCAAGACAAAGTATCAAGAATTACTTCAGAAGAATGACGTAGAAGAATTGTTGCAGAGTTACAAAGAAGGTTTCAAACAATTGGGAAACTTGGAAACAATTGTTGCAGAGTTACAAACAAGGTTTGACTCGATAACTACTGAAATGGGATTACTAAATAATCAGAATGGAGAGCTAATCACTGAAGTGGAGTCCTTGAAGGGTCAGTTAAATGAAAGTAAGGCTAGTGCCGCTCAACTAGATGATAAACTTTCATCAGTTGTTACTGCAAAAATGCTTCTCCAGGAAGAAAAGCTGACTTTACAGACTGAAATGGACAGAAGAACCATGGTTTGGGAAGAAAAACAGGCAAGGCTCGAGAGAAAAGTAAGGGAGTTGGAAGATCTTGATTTCTCCAGAGCATCAACAATGGAGAAAGAGAGAATTATTGTTGATTTACACTATAGTCTTTCAGAGATTGCAGAGAGTAAAAAGTGCCTCGAGGAAAAACACGGCTCATTATTGGGCAATGGAAACAAATGTGTGACAGCTTTAGAAGAAGAAAATGGCCGTCTTCAACAAAACATAAGGGAGTTGGTGACAAGTTTGCATTCTGCTAACATGGATAGGAAGACAAGACGTGCACTTTTTCAAGTGAAATCAAAAGATGTTCAGTTCCAAGATTCGAAGACAAGACGTGCACTTTTTCAAGTGAAATCACCTGCTCCTCATAATGGAAAAGAAAATGGTTTACGCCAAAATCCAAAAGCAAACCGCGTTGCGATAAAAAAGCCAACACTCAACAACACAAGTGCGGACACCGCAAAGCCATTACTGGCAAAGAGAATGTCCAAGACCGCGAAGCCATTACTGGAAAAGCCAATGTTGGAAAAGAGAATGACCAACACAGCAAAGCCATTACTGGAAAAGTGGAGGCCCAGCACCAGAATACCAGTAGTGGAAAACCGAACATCCAACAGCACAAGGCCAGAAGTGGAAAAGCGAACACTACAAAATGGGGTGCTGGTTAAGCGAATGCCACAAAGGGCGGTTCCAGAAAAGCCCAAATCGAGATGGGTGTAAAGTTTGAATTGATAGGCATTTTTGGATATAGTTAGGATGGAATAATGGATACCGACAGGTGGAGGCACTCTTCTTCAAGGCCTTAGCTGTAATTATGAGGAGAAGTTGTAATTTTCTTACTATTTAATGTGGCATTCTTTAAATAATGTCTTTACAAATCTCGTAATTGTTGTTTTTATTTAGTTCAACTGTTATTTTTTTTCCACTTCAAAATAGTAGTTGCTATTTGATATTCAGATATTCATAAGTAAATGAATCAAAAGTAATATGACAAAATTTGACTTCCCCTGATCTCAAACATTAAATCCATATTATAGCATTTTACATAATAAATTACAGCTCATAGTTTATCATATAAATTTTTTATATATTTAATTAGTTTCTAATTAAAATTATTGGACCTAGAGTGCTACAGTTCAGTGTGAGGGAGATCTTGTAAGTCTAGTGAGTGTTTGTCCATATTGTAGGCCATAAATAAAATGTAATAATTAAAAGTAAAAAGTAATAATATGAAGGAGATCTTGTAAGTCTAGTGTTTGTCGATATTGTCCGCCATAAATAAAATGTAATAATAAAAAGTAAAAAGTAATAATATGAGGGAGATCTTGTGAGTCTAGTGTTTGTTGATATTGTCGACCATAAATAAAATGTAATAATAAAAAGTAAAACGTAATAATATGAGAGAGATTTTGTGAGTCCAATGTTTGTGTATATTATCGACCATAAATAAAATGTAATAATAAAAAGTAAAAAGGAATAATATGAGGAAGATCTTGTAAAAACTCCTTAAGTGCAATACCTAAGAAAAGGTTTGCACATGGATCTCTCTCACTCTTAATAAAGCCTAAGATTTAGATCTAGACTGATTTATTTAAATTCATGTCCATCACTCAATATCTTAAAATTCATTTTCAAAAGAAAAATGTTACAGTATGCACTGCAACGATTCTACCTTCATTCAATGATCTAAACTGAATACCATGTGATGAGGGTACCGATCGGATGTGTATGGTTTTAAGAATAGTATAGGTTAAATGGTTGAAACCGTTGTTTATGACTTGACAGATCCGATGTGTATGGTTTTAAGAACAGTATAGGCTAAATTATTGAAATTGCAAATGTACATTGTGGGAATTGTAAAATCCCAGATTCTATGTATGACACATAATTTATTTTTACATGCAAAACTATAATTATAACAATACATATTTACAATTTCAGTCAAGAATCAAGGCCAAATTCCTCTGAATTTTTTTCAAAATGGTACACTGATTAACCAACTCCTTTCCATCATAATTGAGAGGCCCGTGGAGTTTGGTTCTAAATTCATACCTTACCTCTTAATACTGTGCATTTCGCTTAAGTTCGCGGTTAGTATAATTGTAATATTTCATAGTTTTATATTAGATTGTTCCATTCAACTTCTACATTTGAGCTATTTGTAGCAGACATTTATTACCCTTTTTAACTCGTTACAGGGAGCAAGTAAAAAGTGTAATTTTGTAATGTCTCCATGAAATCCGTATTCAGGTATACATCCAGATGCCATTTAAAACGGCCTTAATAATTTTCATTAATGTATTATTAATCAGCGAGCCCATTTGCAAAAGAAACTCTCCTGATTCACTGCAACTACTTTAAATTACAAATTCTCTGTTATGGTTTTGATTTTATGAAGAACCTTCTATGATCATAATATTACAAATTCTCTGCGATTTTTGTGTTTCTGGTTGTTAATTGTCATTTTAATGTGAAACCAAACTTATGATCACTGCAAGCATATTTGATAATAACACATATTAACCAATATACATAACCATTCATATCCATTCACATGATTTTTTTCTTTCTATGTAACCGTGACATAAAATATATTTATGAAACATTTTAAAATAAAACTTATACCACTACTCGTGAAGCTAAGTTTGGTTTTAGAATTTCATGATGAACAACACGGGTTTTCCATTTCTAACTCATTATATTTTTAGTATAACAGAACAAATGAGTAAGGATAGAAAGGTACCTAATATTTCATTTTTTCAAACCCTAATCAAAGTTTATTGACATAATTTTTACTTTATTGGATTTCTAAAACAATTTTTGTTTAAATATTTTGTTTTTATAATTTCAATTTTTATTACATCATTAATGTTACATTTTATTGAAACAGAATTTATGGAAATTTTATTTAACCTATTCAAGTTAAAAGAATTTTATGTCTATTTTCATAATAATAATAATAATAATAATTAAATATATTAACTTTCCGATATTTTTAAATTTTAATTGTTATGAAAATTTGATTATTATTTAATGTGTATGAGTTGTAATAGATAATTTAGATTTAGAGTTTGAATGGTATGAATTAAATTAAGATGGTGTCTCTTTATTAGTGTTATTTATTAATGTTGAGGTTGGCATGTACAAATTAAAGTACACATTATCTCACTTTTTGGAGTTTTGAAGTGTCAATATGACTTCATTACTTTACTACTTTATTTTTATTTAAATTATTCACCTAAGTTGTGGATTTCAAATAATGTTAATATATTTATATGAAATATTAATATAGTTACTTATAATATTAATATTAATTTAAAGCATTAAATAATATATATATATTAATATGGTAGGATTTCAAATAATGTTAATATATTTATATGAAATATTAATATAGTTACTTATAATATTAATATTAATTTAAAGTATTAAATAATATATATATATTAATATGGTAAATATTAATATGAGTAATATTGATATTATTAATATTAATAATAAAACTTTAAATATTAATATAAGACATTAATATTAATATTATGTAGTATTCCTATTCTTTTGTAATATAAAATGTAATAATGTGCTTATTTATGGTGAGGAGCTCAAGGCCAACGCCCCATATAAATAAAATTGAGTTTAGGTCAACCTTCTTCCTTGGCACTAGTCCCATCGACATGTATTCGGAAAGCATGGATGTCATAGATGCTCAACAAAAATTTCGACAAAACTATCTGATTGGAATATTCTCATCCAGAATAATCTAATAAAAGAACATGTGAGAAACATGGAATTGGGGATGAAACTCAAATAATTATCATCAGTCCTGGACCATATTGTTTCATGGAACTCTATTATTACTATATTATTTAGCCTCGGGATGACTGAAATTTGATACTCTGCCGCAAAGGATCGGATCATTAAAAAAAAGAAAAATGCTTGTACATAGTTATCAATCACCCGAACATGTTTATCGGAGGTTTGTTTCTGTGATATATATATGAATTTTGAACTCTATCATCTATGGAGAAATGATTTTGTTTTTCTTTAACATCTGCCCCCAATTTATAAAATATACCAATCTAAATTGCCCTATCATTTGTGGAATCATTAACATAAATTTCTACAATTTACAGAATTTAAATCTCACAAAGTTAGGTAGCACAAATCATAGATAAACCATAGTACAAACAAAATTCCCTTCGTTCGATTTATACCCATACCCAAAGCAACTTTTCATGATGCAAATATATTTAACTATTACGAAAATAACCCAATACCGATGCATATAGCTAACCCCTAACTATATATAGATAATTAATCGTTATTAGACCAATAGAACCATGAAATGATCACCATGATCAATCATAAATCCAAATTTATTACGGACTTACCTGTAAAAAAAAATGCAATAAATCAATGATGGAGAAAGAAAGCTTAGAGAGTTAGCTCCTCCCAACTAAAGGAGAGAGCAACTCGACTGTTTGCTCAGCTCCACCCCCGAGCTGGATCACCACGATGCACTGGAACAAAAACGGTCGCTTCCTCGCGACACTCTCTTCCATTGTCGATAACAAGCAATATGGACTTATGAAAAGATATAACACTCAACTCGTTCCTCTATGCATG
The DNA here is from genome assembly GCA_027924585.1 of Larix kaempferi. Taxonomy (NCBI): domain Eukaryota; kingdom Viridiplantae; phylum Streptophyta; class Pinopsida; order Pinales; family Pinaceae; genus Larix; species Larix kaempferi. The sequence continues at coordinate 3,982,051 of BSBM01000422.1, read as the reverse complement.
TAATGTCCCTAAAAAATACACCTTAATTTTTTTTATATAAGGTCCTAATAGTTGTAAGACACGATTCTTTTTAAATTAACTTTAGCACTGGCTAAATATTGATATCCTTACTTTTTTGTGTTTTGTTTGATGGATTTATCGGTTGAGCTTACTGCATGGTACCGGTTTGGTTGCCTTTGCTTGACTGAGAAGGATTCTGTACATATTTGTTTGTGTAATAACTTGATATATTATTTAGCCCATTACTATAATACTTATTCTTGATGACTGGATTTGGTTTATGACCTGATTCCTATTGGAAAATAGAATCATCTTTGACTGTGCTTACTCAATACTTATTTTGCTTTACTTTAACATAAGTGGATATATGTTTTTAATGTTTCCATTGATGGATCCTAGATCCATGGTTTCGTGGGTTTTACTTAGCTTATTTATAAGATAACACTCTGTATATCTGTATATCCTTCTCTGTAGGTGGATTTGAGAAGGCTCATGCTAAGTCTTAAGCCATGTCCAAAAATTCCTAAGGTTTGAACTTTGTCAGAAGGTAAAAAGGGGGAAACAATGTCCCCAAGGAAATGACCATGCCTAGCATAACATAATGATATTAAAATACCTAAGCGCATTTGTCCCAACCCATGGGTCTCACTATAGATCCAAGCAAATATGATTTGAAGTGTAGTGGAGGTAGCTTAGCATTTACTAAGGCCCATGTGATGGCCCTGCGTGAAGGCTTCCACACTGGCGTACACATTCAATTGAGGTAAGGGAAGGGGTTTCACCTAGGAAATCGCGTTGTTGGAGGTTTTGTTGGGTTTATGCGACTTGCTGAAGGAGAGGGGAAGCAGGGGTTTCCTCTCTGCATCGTTTATGAAAACCACCCGCACATGACAAGAGCTACACTCTTGGTCCGTGCATAATGTTGTAAAGGAGGGCGACTATGTGGTGTTGATTCCCTTACCATGTATGACTATGTTCTTATCCAGGTTATTTTATAGTATAGAGTTTTTTTAAATGTGGGCTCGCCCCTTCATATTGTAAACTGACCTTTGGTTTCACCTTGTGTGCAAGGTGGGTGCTCACTTGGTTCGATACTTGAAGGCGACTCTGTGGAGAGGTTGTTCTAATGTGCAAGACTTTGAGTAAGCCCATCGCCCATTATGGACTGCTCCTTCCATGGGGATACCTATGGAGATGTCTGGTCTCTGGTTTGTGGTTTAATATATGTGGAGAGCTAGATGGTTGCACCCTTGGAGAGATAAGGATATGGTTGGTGAGCCTTTTAATGTTCTTAGCTCGGCATACTCTGTTTGTCTCTATGCTTGTAATTGTTTTCCTATTTGGGTTTTCCTTTTGTGTTTCTAGCTATAGCGATTGTACCCAGAATGTAATCTGAGGGTTGTAATTTAAGATATAAGCCTTCTAGAAATTTTGTAATGGTTCCGTACAATAGTTTTAATAAGTGAATACTTCAGGACTTTGGGTCTATATTTAATTGATAAATCTATGTATTTAACGTTTGGACTCCTTCTGTAATATCAATCTGATGTTTTGCATAATGTGATGAGTTTATGCTTTGGTATCTATGCTCTGTGATTTTGTCATTTATATCATGGTCTACTTTTTTTGTTGTTTTCCTAATGTACAAATTATAATATTTACATTAAGTAAATGTTTTAAGATTGTGTTTAGCTTCTAGTCTACGTGTGAGCATGACCCTAGTTTAAAACTGAAGTTTTGGCCCTTTAATTGCTTTACGGGATTTGATCCCTTATCTTTCGCTTACTGTGTGACCCTATTTTAAATCTCGGGTTTTGGTTTCTGCTTATGGGAATGGATCCCTGGTCATTCGCTTGAAGTGTGACCTCACTGACAGTGTGTGTGTGTTGGGTATTGGTCCTTATGGGTATTGATCCCTGGTCTACGCTGGAAGCGTTACCCTTTGACAGTATGTGAAATGATGATAATGGGAATTGATCCCTGATCAACGCTGGAGCGTGACCCTTTCCTATGTGTGGCATGAGGATAATGGGATTCGATCTGTTATTAACGTTGAGCGTGACCGTTTGACTGTGTGTGGTGTGAGTACAATGGGATTTGATCTTGGATCTACGTTGAAGTGTGACCCTGCTTTAAGCTAGTAATCAGGTTGTCTTATGGGAATTTCGTTCTCATTCTATTTTTATGCATGGTTAACATAATGTTTATAAAATATATTTAATAACTATAATGTGAAAGAAATGATGGTCAGATTTATTGGTTTCTTATTTCATTTGGTTCTAATATTTATATATGATCTCCCATTAGAGGAGATCTATCCTCTTTTCAAATCAAATATGCACATAATGGAGGTTCCCAAGACGCCAGTTAGGGCATAATGGAGACACAACGCGTGTTATGGGGAAGGGCGGATTGTTTTGTTAGAGAGCGTGAATGCTGAGCCAACATTAGAAACACAACGCAGTCATGAGGAGGGTGCAATGGCTTATAGAGTTACAGAGGGCGCTGATGCAGAGTCAGGGACTGGAGAAAATGTAAAGGGAGACACATGCAGATAGAGGGTAGGCAGAGAGGAGCCTCTAGGATGCCTATCATTTCAGAAAGGAGGCTTGAAAAACCTAAATCCTAGAAGCAAGAGAAACAGGAGAAGAAAGTACCTTTCCCAATAAGCTTGTTTGTATTAGATGAGAGGTTCACCTTTTATAATATGGGACCTACTTATTTACATAATAGATGTTCTAATACATTTTAAGAAAACTTAGGCTAAGCTTATTACATGATCCCCTGTTTCTACTGTGGGTTGCAAAGAAGAATAGCTTCTTTGTGGCCCAATTCCTCCCTATTTAGATCTAGAAGCGTCCCTGCTTCAATGAGAAGATGAGGAAACATTCGTTTTACAATATTAGTTTTCATCCACTTTGCTTGAGCTAGAGTTTGTCCTTCACATGCTAGGAGGTAGGAGGTGTAAACCCAGTGGATAGTAGAATAGGTCTTGGTGTCAAGTATAGTATCCTCGGACAAAGGAAGCTGAAAGTATGGAATATTTTCCATGGGATGGGTAATTGTGACAGGATCGAATAATTTTAGATGATCGACATTTATGAAATTCTGGATGCGGAGCTGAGGAGGGAGGTCCAACCGATAGGCATTTTTCCCAATCTTTTCTAGAATTGTGTAGTGGCCATATCAAAGTGGATGTAGTTTATGATGCTATCCTTTTAAGTGTTTCTTATCCAAATGTAACCAGCCTCAGTCTGTAGGTTGAAAGGAAATGGATGTCCTATGTTTGTCATGCCTTTGCTTTGCACGTGCTTGAGCAGCATTCAAAGCTTTTGTTACATAAGTGTGTCGATGTGCAATTTGTTGAAGAAACCTTTGATACTATTGTTGTTCTCTTTGTTGATGATCTATATCCTGGGGGTCCAACATTGGAAGCTGGTTGGAATCCTAAACATACTTCGAAAGGAGAAAAACCTGAAGCAGAGTGTTTGGCCCTATTGTAGCTATGTTGAAGAATATGTAAATAATTGTTCCACTATTTTCTACATCCAGAATGAGTACGAAGATCATGTACTAGCACACGGTTGACTACCTCTATTTGGCCATCTGTTTGAGGGTGGAAGGCTGTGGAGAATTTAAGCTGACATCCGAGCAGTTCCTAGAGTGTCTTCCAAAAGGAACTCAGGAAGCATGAGTCTCGATCTGAAATGATGTTGCTTGGCAGGCCAAAATGAGGCCACACATGTTGGAAGTACAATTCTATTATTTGAGAGGCTGTAGTGGTCTTTGTGAAAGCCATGAAGAGGGAATTTTTTCTAAATCGACATACTACCACCCAAATTGCATCATGTTTTCGTTGGGTGGTGGGTATTCCACTTAAGAAATCAATAGAAATTGACTCCCAGGGCCTGGAATGTAGTGGGAGTGGATGATATAATCCATGCTTTCTATTTGATGGTTTTGATTGAAAACATAAGGCGCAGGCTCTTATGAATCTCTCTACTTGAGGTTGAAGAGAAGGCCAATAGAAATGGCATTGGATATGTTGAATGGTCTTAGTGGTACCAAAGTGGCCTCCACATGGAGATGTATGAGCTTCTTTAATGAGCAGCAGACGATCATTTGAGTGTGGGACACATAGAAAATTGAATTTGTAGAGCCACCCATCATGGATGGTGTAGTCCAAGAATGGGGTTTGATTGATGACTGTAGGTTCCTATAATTCAACCCATATTTCTTGAAAGTTAGGGTCAGTAGCATACTTATCTTTCCATGTATCATAGGTAGCACAACGAACCTCTAGTAGTTGGAGAACTGGAGTGGGTGGCCTGCTGAGCAGATCATCCATCTTGTTAGAGGTTACCTTCTTGTATCTAATAAACAAATGGAATTGTTGAATGCATGATGCCCATTTAAGATGTCTTTGTTCCTGTATCTTGGACTGTGAATTAATGAAAATCAGTGGATGGTTGTATGTATGTAGAATAGTCTCCTCTCCCAATAGATAATGGTGCCATTTCCTTAGGGATTTCACTAGGTTGTATAATTCCTTGTCATAGGTGCTATAGTTTCTCTTAGCATGTGAAAGAGATTATGAGTTGTAAGAAATAGGATGTCCTACATGTTTAAGAACTGTTCCAATAGAATATTGTGAGGCATCTGACTCAATCTCAAATGGTTGAGAGAGGTCTAGAAAACACAGTACTGGGGAAGAACATAGAGCTTCCTTGAAACGAACAAAGTTGCAGGTGGTTTCTTCATTCCAAAAAAAGGTGGAATTTCTATTCGATAGTTGATGCAAAGGACAAGCAATCTGAGAGAAATGTAGACCAAACTTATGATAAAAAATTATTCCTCCAAGGAATACTTTTAACTCGCTGGAAGAAGAAGGTGTTGGCCATTTTTTCAATGCTTTGATGCGGGCAGGAACAGGAGGAATACCTTCCGTTTCAACTGGAAATCCTAGGTAAGGAACTGAGCGTTGGACAAAATATGACTTCTTTTCTTTGACCTGCAACTTGTGTTCTCTAAGTATTTCGAGAACTTGACGAACATGTTGAAGATGTGTTTCCCATGACTTAATAAAGATCTGAATGTCATCTATGTAGATAATCACAATGTGACCCAAGTGCTTCCTGAGAATATCATTGATGAGACTCATAAAGGTGGCAGGTGCATTAGTCAGGACAAAAGGCATGACCTTCCACTCGAAGAGACCAAACTTGGTCTTGAATGTTGTCTTCCAAACATTTGTTAGGTTCATTCGAACCTTATGGTATCTGTTGTCAAAACCAACTTAGTGAACCATTTAGCACCTTGTAGGGTGTTAAGTAACTCCTCAATTTGGGGTAGGGAGTTGCGGTTCTTCACCGTGGATTTTTTAAGGGCTCGATAATTAGTAATAAGGCACATTTCAGGGGTGTCTTGCTTGGGGATTACGAATACTAGGGAAGCACAAGGAGAAGATTATGGTTGAATGTGCCCTGAGTTGATTAGTTCAGTCAACTGCTTTTAAATTTCCTCTGTTTCCTGTGGGGCAAGGCGGTATGTAGGTGCATTGGGTAAAGCAACACCCGGGATGAGGTTAATAGAATGGTATATGTGGTGAGAGGGGGAGAGTCCAGTAGGGGGTTGGAATACATCGAAACATTCTTGGAGTAGAGGAGACATGGATTTTGGGATGGGATGAGTGGTGTTGTTTGGTTGAATGGGGTGGACCAGACAAAGAGAGACACACTGGTTGAGATGGACATGAGGAAGTTTTTCTTTTGTTGGATTGGTTTTGGGTGGGGATGCGGTAAGGATATAGGTGTGTCCATCCTTGGTAAGTTTATATTGGCGATATTTGGATGTATAAATGGAATTCCACTGGTCCTGGAAAGGGACATCGAGAAGTAGGTCGGCACAATCTAATGGTGATACATCACATAGTACAGAGTCTTTAAATTAACCGATGGAAAATGTTACCAGGTAGCGATGAGAAACCAATAGACGAGGATTATCCTTTTGGATCCATCCTAGATGATGAGGTTTCAGGTGAGGAGTAGTGGGTAGATGGAGGCATTGCACTAGCTCTTGTGAAACCAATTTTTTCTGGATGACGTTGTCCATGATGAGCAAGGACAATGAATTTTTTATTTGGAAGCTATGAGTAAAGAGGAGTAGGGTAGACGAGTTGGAATGTTCATATGTCATTAAGATCAATGAGGGATCTACTTCAGTAGGATTCTCAAGAGAAACCTCATCAATTTCCTCTACAGGTTGGGATGCAGTAGTTTGTGTGAAGAGAATTTTGTTGGTATTAAGAGATTTTAAAACTTGACAATCTGAAGAGTTGTGGGAATTAGTCTTGTGGAAGGAGCACCAGAGTGCATTGAAATTTTGATTGGTAGGACGAGTGGAGGGAAAGCGAGATGAGGTATTGGGTGTGGGAGTTTGTGAAGTAGAGGGAATCTGGTTGGGACATGATTGAGGAGTACGACCTCGAGGAGATACCTTCCTTTCGACTTCTAATGCTCTTTGAAAATATTTATCTAATGTATAATTTTCAAATAACTCAACTTCTCTACAGAATTGAACCAATAAACCAGAATTAAATTTAAGGATTAATATCTCCTCTGGATCTGGAAGGTGCAGGAGCAGTCGAATCTTGGAGAAGTATTCGATATAGACTTGTACCCCTTATGTAGGTAGTTGTGAGAGCTGATTCCAGCAGATCCATAAATATTGAAGATACCTAGGTGGATAAAAATGATCTCTCAATGCTTCATACATGCGAGCCCGAGTGATGATCGGTTGAGAAGAAGAAGACTTTGTTGAGGCTCCAATGTTTATTTCCAAGGTGGTATTTTCCTACTCTATGTCTCACCAAGTTTGAGCAAGTCCTTCCAACTGTAACATTGCAATCTATATATTTATCTTTTCGACAAGGCTTGTGCAAGTCCTGAAATAGGTGGAAAGGTTGCGGATCCATGAAACCACAGCTTCTCTATTGGTTTGTCCAAGGAACTTAGGGAGATGGAACTGAGTATCTAACTGGAATAGATATGGTTTGGTCTGTTGTTGCATCCTCATTAACTCATTGAGAGAAGATGCGAGGTCCTGGACTAGATTAGAGGCATTTGAATCAGAATAAGTGGCTAATGGATCTCTTCTAGGAGGCATATTGTGAAGTATGAAGGATTGGAGGCCAAGTTTTGGAGATAAATCTAGTTTATGATCTGTGTTTAGTAGAGAGGGCGCAATGCACTTGGGGATGTAAGCTTCAGAAACAAAGGTTTTACTAGAGGGAGATATCTGTGGGCATGTAACATCTCCATACCTCGAGATGACCCTTTGAAGCCATGGGAGACCCTCTAATTTTGTTTTTCCCGAGTTCGACCAAATATACACACAGCTGCAATAGGCTCGGATCTGACACCGACCATGGAGATACGCAATCCGCATTCCTCAATTCACAATTTGCAATTGCGATCCGCAATCCACAATTGTGATCCGCAATCCACAATTGTTGTCCTCAATCCGCAATCCATAATTGCGATCCACAATCCGCAATTGTGGTCTGCAATCCACAATTGCGATCCGCAATCCGCAATTGCGGTCCGCAATCCCCAATCCACAATTGCGTTCCGCAATTCGCAATCCTCAATAGTGATCCACAATCCACAATTGTGATCTGCAATTTGCAATCCACAATATGCATTACGAATGCGGAAATGCAAAAATCCCTATTGCATCTCCGAAGTGAATTTTCCTTCTGGAATCTGCAATCCGGAATTGCGAATGCGGAAATGTGGAATTTCCCACTTAGAAACTTACCTTCTGCAATCCGCATTGCAGATGCGGAAATGCAAAATCACACCCCTACAACAACGACTTTCCAAATAAACTTCGGAATCTGCAAAAATTTTGAATTTCTCACCGAGAAACTTACCTTCCACAATCCGCAATCCGCATTGTTGATCCGGAAATGTGGAATCACACCCTTGCAACATTGACTTTCCAAAGCAACATCAGAGGGGAATAACTTCCTCCTCCAATCACCAAATGGAACAAGGTTGGTACCGTTGGAAATTTCTTCGAGAGCTCTATCAAATGGTGCAAGTCCCACTCCTAACAGAGGTCTCTAACCTTTTCATTTCTCCAACTGATAATTTTTTGTATGACTCCACTTTAAATGACTTTAACGTTCTTCCTGCCATGACCTTCCCCTCACTTGTCCAACAGAGGGGCTCTGAAACACATCAAGGTATCCCCTTCCTTAACCAAGATAAGGTGCAGTCATACAACTCATTTGCAGGGTTAATTAATACATCACAACATGTAAGGTGCATGAATTTAGATCTAACCATTACATCTACCACATGCAAGACTTATAATGCATTAAACTCATGTAATTAAATGATGTCTATAACATGAAATCAACCTTCTACTCAGGATTACACATTGTCTACTTATCAATCAAATTCATATAAACATACATTCAATCAATGGAACATAAGCAACTATATCATAACAATGGAACATCATCATTTAACATAACAAAGAAGTACTTATCTTTGGACTCAAGCTGCCCAAAGAAACTTGCTAAGTGAGAGAAAAATTCCACCCAACCTTAGATATCTGTCCATCATGTACTCTTTCCACTAAGAGATCACCCCCGAGCTGGGTTGTGTATCCACTAAGGAGGATATTAGGTTCTCTCACAGTCAAGGTTCCATCCCAGTGCTAAGCCAATATGTAGTTGGGTTTATTAAGCATTCCAGGGAATCTACCCATGCTAAGCCAAACTACAGTGGATTTATCAAGCATATAAGGATATACTGGTCATGCTAAGCCAACCTCCAGTTGGGTTTATCAAGCATACTAGACAACAAAATCATGCCAAGCAAGCCTGGAGATGGGTTTATCAGGCATACCAAGCAAATGGGTTATGCTAAGCCAACCTGCAGTGGTTTTATCAGGCATATAAGGACAACAATGAAGGTATTTCTAATCTAGTGAGCTCAACCATAGAGCTATAGGCATCTCAACACTCAACATACATGGAACCCACATTACCCACCTCACCCAACATAAGGAAGACCCTCTTCTCTACTGCACAGTCCCTCAAGGACTCTTCCCTTCCAGAGTTATTCAAGGTGGGCATAGAAAGGTCCAGTTGCTAGTTCTATGAGATTACAACCTTCATTAGATTTATCAAGCAACCCAACCCTAAATTGACCTTGTACCATAGTTTAACCAAGATGGTTCTTCTCAGAGTTGCAGACTGAGATCTGTTTCACAATCTAACTCTCTGCAACCCAATATCGTGTTCTCACGGCTTCCCTAAGCTCTTTAAGCTCTGTAATTCATCTCAGGGTTCTTTCATGGGCATCCCGAGCAGACTATATTCACACACGTAGTTTCTATGGCATTGGATTTTGTGTTATTCCAATCTCACACAAGAAACATGATTATCATTCCTCTTCCTCACGGTTGGCCTCTATGGTCTGTGAATACCTTTATTTCTCGTGAATGAATGAGTGAGTGAATTGGTGAGTCCTGAATGAATGAATCCCCATTTTCTTTCCCCATTGGTAGACAAAACAAGTTCTGGGAGTTCCCAGGAGTTTGACTGTCTTCAAGGACATGTAATCAGATCCATGCCCTGCCATATGAAATTGCAGGCATGCTCCATACTCCATCGGCTTCAGCAACAAGGTTCTCAACCAACCTCTTGAATCGAATTAATGTCAGCAGGGAGGTCAAAAGGGTTCATAGTCAGACATGTCGCAGCATGGGTACCAATATCATAACCCCCTGACCTCTCCCTAGTGGATACAAATGCCCCCTTCGCATTGGTTTCCTCCTCATATAGCTTATTGGGTATTTTATTGGATTGATTAATAATTACATTATTTTCATTTCTTCATGGCCTAACAACCCATGAATAATCATATTGTCAAATACTTGCCTATGAAATAACCCTAAACATCCACTTGTGGTCCCTTGGCCTTGAGCTCCACACCAGGGTAGATACACACAATACGTATACACAGTATTTACATTGAAACCAATAAACATCATTATGCAGAATAGGGGTATTACAACTCCCTCTCCCTTAAAATGACACCTTCCTTGGTGTTCTCAAAATCAAACAAAACTGGGAATGCCTCTTTCATGGCATCCTCCAACTCCCACGTGGCCTCTTCGGGACTAAGGTGCCTCCATTTCACCTTTACCTACCCAATGGCCTTGTTCCGGAGCAAGGTGAATTTCCTTTCAAGGATGCATATAGGATCCACCTAGAACTCTCCCTCATGTTCCACCTGTACCACATGCCAATCAACGATATGATTAGGATCTTGTACATATTTATTAAGGAAGATACATGGATAACATTATGAGCTTTCTTGTTAGTAGGAAATGAAATCCTATATGCAATGGCCCTATCCTATCAAGGACATCGAATGGACCACAATATCTTGGTTCCAACTTGGAAAAACTTTCCAACTTCATGGAACCCTTCCTTGGTTTCACTCTCAAGTAGACATGATCCCCAATCTGAAATTCGTTATGCATTCTTTTCAGATCTACATAACTTTTCTTCCTATATTGTGCTACCTTCAAATTATTGTTGATGTTCACAATCTCCTGCTCCATCTGCTCAATCATTTATGGTCCAAGCACTACTCTATTCACTGGGATGTCCCTGCTCACTGTAGTTTAGAATCCTTTGCCATACAACACTTCAAAAGGAATCATTTTCAATGATGCTTGATGTCCATTTTTGTAAGCAAAGTCCACTAAGTGTAAATAGTCTTCCCACTTGTATGGCTTGTCCATCACATTCATCCTTAACATATCTTCAAGAATCTAATTTACTCTCTCAGTTTGACCCTCATTCTGAGGGTGATAGGATATGGTAAAATTCAATTGAGTTCCTAATTCCTGGAAAAATCCTTTCCAAAAATTGGATGTGAACTTTGTGTCATGATCTAAAATTATTGCCTTGGTCAATCCATGTAATCTGAATATCTCTCTCATGAATATGTTTTCAATGTCATTGGCCTTGTGAGTGGACTTGACTGGAATGAAATGAGCTACCTTTGATAGCTTGTCCACCACCACCATGACTGAATCATGTTTCTTCACTTTCATTGGAAAACATGTTATAAAATCCATAGAGATCACTTCCCACTTCCATTCTAGAATGAACAACGGCTGCAACAATCCTGCTCAATGTTGATGCTCTTCCTTGACCTATCGACACTTTTGACACCTAGCAATGTACTCAGCTATGTATTGTTAACAATCAAATTAACACCCTTAGTCATGTGACAGAAGAAGCATATTTTTGTCAAGAGATTTCAAATCATGAAGAAAAATCCTGAAATATCAAGAGATTTCAAACCACAGAGTCACTAATTTGATAATAGATGAAGTGGTTTGCTAGTAGGGAGTTAGATCTACAAATTATCAATCTATCTTACTAAGAAGTGGTGAGCTTCTATGTCAGCAAATGAAAATTATTATTACAAGTTATCAATAAGATCTATATTCATTCATTAAACATGATAAGCAAAGCTAAGATCTAATGCCATTTGAAAATCTAAATCATACAAGATAAGGAGCATTCAAACATTCAACTGGAACAAAATTGAATCATTTCATATCAAAACAATGAAGAGGTACATCCTTACCATGGATCTTGGTGTGAATCCCTCCTCCATTGCCATGAGCTTTCCTTTCTCCACCCTTGCTTTTGAATAAATTGAGCTTTTCCTCCTCCTTCAAAATCTCTCCAGCATGCCTTTGCTCTTCCTTTCTCCCCTCTACAATTCCCCAAATTCCTTTCATATATAGCATTGGGAAGTGGGCCTTCAAGCTTTTCCTCTTAGTGTGGGATTGCTCTTTTTCATTATTTTAGATCATTTTCACTCAAAAACCCACTTTTCCATAGTTTTTAGGTTTTTTTGCACAACTTAGCATACTTTAAGCACAATTAATGCATGTCCCAACCAGATTCAAATTTCGAAAATCGACACACAGTCTGATTTCATTGCTCTTCTTACATACAGGAACCAAATTGTCGATCCATTAGGTCTGTCTGACAGGAAAAATGATTTGGGCTACGAATAGTTTTTCTAATTCTTTTTTCATAGAAGCTTCCAAGGTGGGGTGCATTTTCCGCAGTTTCTATTGATAAGTCTTCACCTCCGGCTTCATAGGTATGTTGTGATACATAATGCTCGTATCAAAGGTTTTCAGCTTGTCATAGGTCCATGCAAAAACGTCCTTGTATTCTTTACATAATTTAATGATAGCTCTTCTTTCCTTGGGAGAACAATCAACTCCTATGTTGATAAAACAGGGTTCTTGCTTGGTACCTAAGTTGACTGGCTCGTAGTTAAGTGAGCAGCTCTGGGTTTTGCAATTGGTTTTGTGTCTGAACTTATCCTGTAAAGCGTAGAACTTCTCTAGACTGATAACAGATTTCAGGATAACGTTTGAAGGATCAGAGAGTGATTTTTCATGATCTTCATCGTGTATAGCCATGTTTTGAAATGTATCTTGGAATATAAGGAATTCAAGTATCTGTTGGTCGTCCTCAAACACTTTCTAATTGGTTACATTGTCAGGTATGGAAGGCATGTACATGAGTTATATTGAAAAGGTTTGAGGTGACAAGCCCTTTGGTGGTATCAATCTAGATGTTGTGTTCTCTAAGAGTTCAGCATCGAAGTTCTGTGACCTAGGGACTGAGTTAATGTTAAATGAAGAGAAGGAGTTTGTAAGGTCTCTTACCAATTTCTGATAATTCATCAGGCATGGAGACAAGCAGTGTATCTTATTCCTTACTTGTTTGACAAAGATTTTAGAATCACCAAAGCAATGAATCACTTGTGCACCCATATCAACAACTTTTTTGAGTCCCTGAACAAGGGCCTCATACTCAGCTGCGTTGTTGGTATGTTCAAATTCGAGTATGCATCCTATCATAGTTTAAATCCCTTTTGGTTAATGAGGACATAACCCACACCAAATCCATCCTTAGTCCTAGAACCATAAAAAAATAAAGTCCAAGCAATCGTATCTATCCTAAAATTTGTATTTACATTAAAAACATTATGTACAACATCTCCAGAAAAAGGTACAGAGGTAACCTGAGTGATCTGTGATTCTTTCTGTACATATTCTTCTGGTGAAGAATCGGTTATCAAATCTCCAAACAAGGTGTCAAAAGTAAAGTGTTCAATATGTGCACTGTAATAATTGGCAGGTTCACTAGAATCATTAAGGTCTGTGACTGTTGGTTTCATGAAAGGCCCCCTACTGATTTTGATTTTGTTCGGTTTTCCATTATAGGGTAACCACAGGTGAGACCAATCAGTGGAAAAGTATCCCTTAATCTTCTCTGACCAGTCCCTACTCGGCCACATCCCATTAGCTTCAGGAATGTCAGCTACAACAATGTCTATAGTTTGGTGGATACGAGGATCAATAGATAATGTAAGCAAGACATTTCTTAACCTTCCTACTACTCTGACTTTTGATATGTTGAGTTGGACAATCTGAGTAGGGAAAGGTTCCCAACTGGCATTTAATTTCCTGCACATAGCTAAGGGCATCACATTCGATGAGGCACCAGAATCTATCATGCAGTTATGTACGTTCCTGTTGAAGATCTCGAAAGTAAGAAGAAAAGGAGGTGTCCTTTTGCTTCCAAGTTTTTGATCATCTGGTTTAGTAAAAGAGTCCAGGTTGTTATTTTTTTATTCCCTAGGTTGTTTGATTATCATGCTTTTGGGTAAAGTATCCCTCATAGAAGGTATCTTCAAAAGTTCAAACAGAGAGATATTTGCCTTAACTCTCTTCAAATCTTCAACTAGATTTTACTCCATCTCTGGAACAACTGTGTCCTTTTGGGGAACATCCTTGCATTTATTGGGAATCGCTATTGAAGATGAAGGTTCCTGAGGGGGTTGTGGTCTTGACCTTGTGTTATAAGGGTTTTGAACATTAAACACAGTCTCAGGTTCTTCTTCCTCATCATTCATAGGAAGCTCGGAGAAATAGCTAACAATATTCACCAGTGGGTCCTCTTGTTCTTCGTTCTCTTCAGGTAACTGCGAATCTTGGTTGGTCTAATCATTGGAGGATTCAGGAATAGTTTGAGATTCTATTTCCAGTGCTCTTAATATATAATAGAGTTTTTCATTTGAAAGTCCTTCAGTAGGATTAGGAGGTGGTGGATTCTGAGGAGGTTGATAAGGTCTCCTAAAAGGCGGACTTACAAAACCTCTTTTTTTGTTTTGATTCTTGTTATTATTTCTTTTCAGATCGACCATCTCATTTGACATTTTTTGAAAGAACTTCTTCACATCAGTCATGTAAAAAGGATTCTTGTTCGGAGTAGTGGGTTTGGGGGTGTTATCAGTTTTTTTTCGAGAGGTATAAGGTTGTTCTTCTAAAATTTCAGGACCATCCCTCAAACAGAACACGTCCTTCTCAACTTGTATTGCTTCAGCCAATGCCTCCAGAAAGGTCCCCTTTTGTGCCATTTTCACCCACATTGCAATAGAAACAGGCAAGCCCTTTTCATAATAGGCTGCCAACAATTCTTCTGCAGGGAGAAGGTTGGCAGGAATTATATTCTTTAGGTAAGAGAACCTCTGGTTAAAGTCTTTAACCCTTTCTTTTCCTCCGATCTTCATGGAAGATAACTCTAAAACTAGGTCCTGTGGTGTTTTGTCATCTCCAAACTTTTGGATGAATAGTCTCTTGAAGTCATCCCAGGAGATTATAGATTGGGATGGTAAGGAAAAATACCATGTGGATGCCTTTCCTTCAAAAGTGTAAGGAAATATTTTGCAAACCACATCCTCATGGACTACGCTCCTAACCCTAATAGCTTGCATAAAGTTTTTAATGTGATCTAGTGCAGGAAACGTGTCATCAGGGTTGAACTTAGGAATCCATTTCTCAGGGTTCTTAGGTATTCTATGTTGGTCCTCGAGTATGAATACTGCATATTGGTCCAACCAAGGACTATTCTAGCCTTCTCTAGCCATAGGTGGTTCTTCTTCTTCTTCAGACGAAGAACTAGAAGAATATTCGCTTTCGGATGAAGAGGATGATGAGGAAGGAGGACTAGGTGGGGGTCCACCAGTTCCAACATTTGGTTGATCTTGTACTTCTTGGAAAAGCGGATCAAGGTTGTATTCAAGAGATCCTGAATCATTAGTTGTTTCTTGGTTTTGAAGGTTTTGATCAGCTGTTAATTGTGTTCCTTGATCACTAGCCTGCGAAATATTGTCTCTATGAATAGCCACCATACCTCTGCTTGTTTGAGCAACAATTCTTTTTTCTAACCTAGTGACACTATCGCTAGATCTTTTCAATATTTTCTCAAGTGTGAGGGGTCCTATCGTAGGGGATATGATGAGGATATCCCTTCTGGTTTCCTGCTCTGCTACAGGTGTGGTAGGAATGACAGTTGGTTGTGACACTGTTTGTTGTTCAGATGTTGAATCTCTAGATTGGTTTCTAGTGACAACCGATGATGTATTTGTTGTAGGAGGTTTCTGAGTGTTTTGTTTAGGCATGTTATACTACTGACCCTCTTTCTAGTGCCATTTGTTGAGGCCTCGGGGGTGCAGGGTATTAATGGGTGCTGGAATGGGTTCCAAGGCTCCCAACAGAGGGTGAAAACCCATATTGGAAGGCTTCGAAATACCCTATGCAAGGGCAGTTCTATCCCTAGCTTGTTTGCTATGGAAATCTCCCATGGATATTCGGCCTCCGCTGGAAATCTAGGAGTTGGTGTTTTGGTCAATACATCATTTTTCCACTTAAGGGAAACAAAAGTATGAGAATTAGTATGTTCTAACTTAACCTATTTAAGACAAAAGGATCTACTCTAGGTTAGATGTATTTGAAGGAAAAGCTTGTTGTTGTGTAGATCAATCTTGATGTGAAATGGATAAGTATATTTTCCAACTTCAACATAAATTTTAAAAGATGCATTTACTTATTCACTTAGATCATAATCAATTAATGAAAACTACGTGACAACAATTTAAGTATGTAAACCTATTCAAGATTAACCTGTAATCACTTTGTTAATTGAGAAATTAACATTGATTAAATTGAATGTTGATCATTTACAAAAATCGATAAAGAAAATATCTTAATTGACAGAAATTCAATAAAATATTTTCATAAACAGATCAACTATTAAGAGAAACCAATATCACAGATCTTTATGTAAATTAATGCTTGCAAAAGATCACACGCTGCAGATGACAATTTGAAGTAAGAAATCAGACACTGTCAAATAAATTTGAACAATAAACAAGAGATGATTCAAAGGGATTACTTTACTGCATTAATGAAGTCTGTAAAGAAAATTACAAAGCTCTGCTAAGAAAGAGTATCTCAAGTCGTCTCCTGCTGATTTATAACCCAAAATTTATCAACCCCTAACATCGAGAGGCATCCTCCTTAAATAAGAGTTAGAACAGAGTACAAATGGAAATTCCCAAAAGGTAGGGATTACAAAATTCGGATGAAGCTATTGTTCTAGAAAATAGTGCCACTTAATCTAAATAATTTAAGCTCAAATGATTCCCTCCAAGCCTAAGATAAATTTTGAAATAAGGATCATTTTCTAATTTCGGGAAAATCCCGTAACAAAATTGTGGAATTCAACAACATCCTACTGGCTATCAATAACAGGAAATAGACGGCCCAACAAATCCTCCAAATGGATCGCCTTAGAATCTTCCTGTTGATCCATAATGTTTTTGAAAACATAAAAGTCGGACAATGGGTCTTTCTTTGCGGGAGCTGGTGGAGTAGCACATTCCTTATTGATTATAAAATCATGGTAATGGAGTCATCTCGATCACATGGTTGTTCATTGATTTCCTCTTCGTTCTTCTAAGGGTGTGGTATGCAAATGGGTACAGTTTCAAAATATTCCTCTTTGCTATCACTACTGGTATCAGGAACAACTACGTCAAAGGTTGGCGACATAGGTTCTTGAAATAGCAAGGGATGAATTTCTTCTTCGATACAACATCCATCAAAGGATTCATAACCTATCTACATATTGCTCGCACAAGATTGTAAGAAGGAAACCTTTCAAAATAAAACATAAAACTTCTCTAACGAATATGGACAAGGAACGAAGTGCTTCATACTTGTTGCCATATTTAAGAAAAGATGAAAGGTCATAATGATTGGATATGATGAGCTGTTATGATTAAAATCATACGAATTGGGAACTGCAATTATCTTAATTGTAATGAAATGACATCGTGGCATGTGTTAATCCAAATTGGATCATAGTAAAGTACAATTTTAATGGAATCATGCACGATTTGAAGTTGCATCTAAAATCTGTCATTACAAGCCAATCTAATCGAGCAATCATATATTAAGAGGTGATCATGAGGTGAGAATTACAGTCAGAAACCTGATCACCAAAACAATGAAAAACAATGAAATCAAATGTAAAAGCAACGATGGAATCAGGTGCATTGGATCCAAGGAATGGACGGCCAAGATTAGCCTCTGCGGGGTCCGGGATCAGGTCATAGGTATGTTATTTACAAATTTATTCATGACCCCCGAAAGCCACAACCCAAAATTTACGAGTTGCGGGTTTCGCAAGTGGAAACAAGCATTAAAAATGAAAAAAAAACTTTTCCCACATCCCGTAACCCGAAATTGCGGTTTGCGGGTTTCGGGAACACACAATGCAACTAAAAATGTAAAACAAATTTCCGAAATCTGAAAGCCCTGATTGCAGATTTTGGGTTTCGGTTTTCGGGATGAAGATTTCCCAAAAGTTATTAGCAAGGATTCCCGCAACCCACTAGCAAGGATTCCCGCAACCCACACCTTTTGGGTTGCGGGTTTCAAGTTAACCAAAATCGAAAGACCTAAAATGGAATCCCGCAACCCGCACCTGTCGGGTTGCAGGTTTTGGGTTGTCGGAATGTCGGGTTTCGGGTTGGCAAGAGTAAATGACAAAAAGGCTTGAAAAATTAAGTCTTCCAGCAAACCAAAAACACTTAGAAATTTCCGAGAAAAAGAAAAAAGTGACAATCAAGGCTACCAAAGGTACAAGGATGAGATCATAGAAACAAAGTCCAAAACCTCATGTTAATGAGAACACTTACCCAAATACCTTTGTGTTTATTTTCAAATTGGGGCTCCCATGCTCAACTGAAGCATAGGATCTGTTGTGGCCACAACACACCTCTAATTCATCAAACCACCTCGAATTGCATTCAGATCTGTGTTTTTTGAATTTTGGGAGCTCGTCGCACTGTCCCTCATATAAGACTGTGACTAGGTGGAAAATTGTTTTTTTTGCTTGATTTCAGACCGTTCTTCTTCCTTAAGTATGGTACTGTTGTTTAGATATGCAAAGGCCCTGTCTAGGTGCAGATCCATCAAGTTTTGAACCCTCCTTTTCTCATATATTTGGTGATCATTTCAATTCTGTTTTGCTTCATAAATGTGCACATCCTGAAATGCTTGGTGAGATCTCTTGAAGTTTGAACCTGTTTGAAGGCTTGATATGTGTGTTTGCAGAACTGTGTAGGAGCTTCTTTTTCTGCTTATGATCAGTCTATCACTCCTTTGATAAGTGTTGAAATTCTTTGTATTATTTGGGTGTAGATCTTTACTTTTGGAATCCTCTTCCATTCAGCTTTAAATCTGCTCCAAATTTCAATTTCTTTTTCAAGTTGTGATGGATCTACGACATCTTTGTATTTTCTCTTTATCTTAAGATCCTTTTGTTGATTATACCTAGTGTATTACTCCTTTTTGAAAACCTTTGAAAATTTTTGCATTGCTTGGATCAAAGATCTTTCTCCTTGGAATGACCTTCCAAAAACCTTAAAAATTGCTCCAAATTTGCTCTCTCTTTTCAATTTTTTCATCAAGTTGTAATAGATCTTGTCGATTGAGAAAATTTTATCTCATAGATCCCTGTTTTGACATATATAGGACTGATATTTATTTTCATTTGAATCTCCTTTACATGTTTGCAAAGTTTACACACCTTCCAAACCTATTAATTCAAGTTTCAATCATACACTAGTTTGTGGAGATCTCTTCAGCTTTTGGATCTGTTTGGAGATGTTGAACTGGCCCTCGGCTCGGGCATACCACAGTGTAAGTGCACCCATCATATCAAGGTTCTTAGGGACACTCGTTGGGGTGCTTCCATGGGAAACGAAGTGAAGCATTTCCACAGCCTCCTTGGAATTCCTCACAACTCAACTCACAAATTGATAAACCAACATAACCACTCTATTACGGAATAACTTCATTGTAGCGAACTACCAGCTGGATTGTCTACTTATAGCCGGACCGTTCCCGGGTTACGACAGTGGCAATGATGTCCCACTAACACTCATCTGTGTGTGTGAACCCATCAACTAACACAACCGGAGGGGTGGCCATAATGTCACCGAAGATCCTACGTGCCTGCATGTGAGAAATCTCCTCACATTGTGTTGATCGTACTGGCCTAGTGTGCCATGTGCAAAACATGCCGTCGGCTTATGGTTATCTAGCTGACTCGGCGAGGTGAAATCATGTATAGGGATGATGGGTAGCAGTGACAAGATATTAGTGGAGCAGTAGTCACAACATTGCCCCGTACCTCCAAATCCTCCATAATCATTACAACTCCTTGAACAATATATGTCGTCAGTCCTGGTCGTAATACTGCCATGAGTCTCTGATTTCTCCAAACTTGTGGTACAAGCCTCCTTGCATACCTTCTTCTTTTGGTGCGCCATCTGCCACCAAGCAACCTGCAACAATCATCATCTTTTTTTTTTAACCATGCAACTTAGACATCGCAGTGCTCCAAGCCCGATTGATAGAGCTTCAACCTGTGACCATTTACCAACTTGGAGAGCATCGCCCCATCCAACCGCTACAACTGAACTGCTCCTCCTGAAGTAATACTATTGATGCGATAGGGATCCAGCCAATGCATCTACAACTTTCCTAGATGTTTCATAAACTTGCCGTCGTAAAGTAACACTAAGTTGCCTTGTTGAAACTACTTGTTCTTTATGTGGCGATCATGCCATGCCTTCTGGTAGTCCTTCTCTACCCCTTGGTGAAATCCAGCAATAAATCGATCCTCTTCGAGCTCCACCAATTTTGCTAGACGTTCGTCTAATGCTGCAACATCATCCATGCTCATAACAGCCGCAATTCGTAGAAGTGGAACAATGTACTCCATAGGCATAATTGCTTCCTTCCCATATACCATCTTGAAAGGTGTCTAACCAGTCAACCTTTTACATGTGGTGCGATAGGCCCACAATACCGCTGGAACTTTCAAATCCCAGTCGTCTCGGTTCGCATTGCACACCTTTGTCAACGCATGCTCCAATACCTTGTTAAACGCCTCCACTGTTCCATTCGCCTGTGGGTGATAGGGTGTACTCTTCTTATGATGTATCTGCAATTCTTTCGTTAATGCGCTGATAGTGTGATTGAGAAAATGGTTGCCTTGATCACTTGACAATATCTTGGAGTAGCCGAAACAAGTGATAATGTGGTCAAACAAAAATTGAGCAGCCGTTGCGGTGGAGAAATCAACTACAGGTGCTGCCTCAGCCCATCGGGTCAAGTATTCTGTCGCCGTGATAATATACCGCGCACCTGTGCATTTCCCTGGTGGATGTATCGGTCCTACAAAATCCACAGCCCATTTTTCGAATGGTTTCAATGTTATTTGAGGTAGTAGAGGCATCTCGTCGCGTCTGGACGGCTTGCCAGTTTGTTGACAAAAATAACAAGACTGCACATAGTCTGTCACATCATTATGTAATGTGGGCCACCAAAGCCCTGCATGCAATACCTTTCGGGTAGTCGCCCAACTATCGTAATGTCCTCCTACAACTCTACCATGTGCCTCAACTAATATCTGCGCTTTCTCATGGGGCAAGACACATCTACGCAATATCTCATCGGCACCCAATTTATACAACTCTCCCGCGCTCAGTTGAAAGTCAGTAGCCTTGATGACCAATTGCTTCTTCTGAGCAGTGGTAAATTCATCAGGCATGGTGACAGTCACCAGAAACTGAAGAATGTCATCAAAATATTGATCAGTAGCGGAAATGTGAAATAGTTGGGCATCTGGCAACCCATCTTCGATATTAGTCGGTTCCTCCCGTGGATCAATTCGTGAAAAATGATCTAGTCCAACATTCAACCACCCCGGTTTAACAATGACTTCGAAATCAAAATCCTGAAACAAAAGTAGCCACTGACAAATCTTCCCCCCCAACACAATCTTATTGACCAAGCATTTCAATGTAGAATGATCAGTAAACATTTTAAAGTGGCCACCCAACAAATAATGCCTGAATTTTTGCAGTGCGTAAACCATGGACAGACCTTCGCATTCTGTGGTAGTGTAATTGCGTTCTATAGAAGATAGCTTCCGACTGGAAAAATAAATGGGACGATCAATGTCACCTTCTCCTGGTTGAGCCAATACAACCGCTAGTGCAACCGATGAAGCATCAACATGGACATGGAATTTCTTACTCCAGTCTGTAAAGACCAAGATTGGGGCTGACGCCGTCTTCGCTTTGAGCATTTCAAAACTATCCTCACATTCCAGGTTCCACTGGAATGCCACATCCTTCTTCAGCAACTTTTCCATAGGGGCAGTTATCGCAGCATACCCCCTAATGAACTTGCGATAATATCCCGTGTGACCCAAGGTCGTGCGCAACTGCTTAATGGTGGTCGCCGATTGAAACCCCAAAATAAGTGCAATTTTGGCTGGATCAACCAGCAATCCCTGCTTACACACGATATGACCCAGCAATATCCCAAACGGTGTGCAGAAAATACATTTCTTCAAGTTCAGCGATATCTAGTGCTGTCGACATCGCGAAAGCATTAACCGTAGATTGGCCAAATGATCACAAATCAATCCATAAATGGTCCAATCATCCATATATACCTGCAGAAAATTCTGAATAAAATCTTTGAATGTGGCAACAACGACCCTGGAGAATATCACAGGTGCATTCTTCAAACCAAACGGCATGACCGTGTACTGAAAGCAACCCCATTCAGTAATGAAAGTTGTCTTATTGCGATCTTCCTTGGCAATGTGAATCTGATGGTAGCCAGAGAATCCATCAGTGAAAGAGCATATCTCCTGGCCACCCACTCCTTCAAGTACTTTATCAATAAACGGGGTCAGAAAAGGGTCATGCAAGCAGGCATCGTTCAACTTCCACTAGTCAACACCAATGCGCACTTCGCCCGTTTTCTTGTCCTGCACCACCATAGGACTGATCCATTCAGATTCCTCCATTGGTTCTATAATACCAACATCCAACATCCAATCAAGTTCTTCCTTGACCTTCTCTTTATGTTGTGGATTTAGCTGATAAGGTCGTTGTCGGACGGGTTTAGCATCTAGTTTCAATGGAATCTTCATCTCTCCTAAATCACCCAGGATTCCCTTCATTTCAAAAACTTCATGAGAAACATGTCTTGAAACTCATGTAGTAACTCGGTGACCTTACTCATCATCTCATCATCCCAATAATCCCCAATGTTAGCAAACTCCCTTACAATATTTGTCCACTTACAACTAACTCCCTACCTGACACTATGGACAATTGACCCAATATCTAACTGACTTGATCCAAATGACCCCAAAAACCCACATACCGCGGTATACTGACTCACTATTACATAATGTATGGTCCAAGTGACCCAAAACCCGCCAACTGCGGTATTCTTTGGCACAAAATACTCCTTTCACGCCCTCCTCTAGCGTGTCGCAGCTTCAGCGGTACTGCTATCTTTCCCCATCAAACCGCCTACCAACAGGAGACCTGATTTTTATTACATTTGCACACTTGTTTAAGGCCTTATTTGAAGCTTGAGATCAGTGTTCTACTCCTCTTGAAAAGTTAGGCAAGTTTTGCACCATTTGGATCAAGATCTTTACAATTGGAATCTACTTCCAAAAACCTTTAAAAATTGCTCCAAATTGTCATCAATTTTCAATCTTTCCTTCAATTGGTAGTAGATCTACTTCCTTACAACCACATTTGATGATGGATCCCTATTTTTACATATTTAAGAACTGATCTTAACTTGCATTAGTGTCTCTTTTACATGGCTGCAAGTCTTCCAAGCACATTAAAGAATTGTTTCAAAACAACTTAAGGACATTCAAATTTTGAGATCTCCTACACATGTTGATTGGAAACTTTAAACCAAAGAATAACCATACACATTTACAAGAACCATACACATTTGAAGAACCTTCCACACACATTTTCATTTGAATAATAGACTTTGAACATCACATTGTGAGATAAGTGGAAGATAATTTCTTTCCAAAAAATAGAAATAAACTTTAAATTAGTTACATTTTGTTTTGGAGTTGGAAGTTATTTATAATTTGCATGCACAATTAGAGAGAGTTGCACCTTTAGAGTTCAGTTTTCTTTATATATATTGTGTATGAGCCACTGTATCATCTTCACTCGCACCTTATGGCGATCTTGTGAATGAGAAAGTGGATCTCACTCGTAATAGTTTAGGAGTTGATTTTTTCAAAGCATCTTATATCGAGCCACTGTATCCTCTTCACTCGCACCTTATGGCAATCTTGTGAATGAGAAAGTGGATCTCACTTGTAACAGAGTAGATTTAATTTTTGCATACAGTTTTTCGAGCCACCGTATCCTCTTCACTTGGGCCTTCATGCGATCTTATGAATGAGAAAGTGGATCTCAAGTGTAACAGTTTAGAATTTAATTCATAAGCATTCCAAAGGGCTCTGCGTATACTTTTCACTTGGGCCTTTGTGTAATCTTGTGAATGAGAAACATAGATCCCCTGTGTAATAGAATTAGATTCATTTTCACTTGAGATATCTATTTAGGTTACATTGGTCATTAACATCAATTATTATCCATATTTCAGAAGAACTGTGCATTCACACACGAAATCTACTAGAAAATTTGCATGTCTGAAAGAAACTCATGAACCTCTAACTCTGCCTTAATTTAGAATATTCATCGAATTGAAAGGTAGAGTAGTGAGAATTTTGCATTGTTTGGTTAATTTTCTTATTTTCGAGTCAAAACACCCTCCAGTTTCGCTTCCACTCCTTAAACTAAGCAAACTACCCTTAAAATCGGCGCTTAATCTAAAATTGACAAACTTTTGATTTTCATATCACCAACAAGATTAGGTTAGTGCCCTGGATTAGGTTTGGAGATTTTACATTCCTGGGCTGCAAAAATTTTGAAACTAGCATTGATTAATGAGAGTAAATCCATTAGTAGCATGAAATTCCTGTCGGGAAAGCGCTTCTTAAACATGTGTTAAGCACGAGGTCAATTAGAATAAGTTAAGAGTGGTTCCCCCCTCTTGCTTGTTTAGTGGGACATGAAATCATCACAGAACTCTATGTAAGTGACAAGTCCTCGGGGTGACATCACTTTTCTAGAGTACCTGGTTATGAGGGTTGTCCCCGACTTGCGACTGTTCCACTTGATCGTGAATTGTGAAGTGGTAACCTTAGTTTCTCATCCTAAGACATCACATAGGCTGCTGTAAGTGGGGAAATCTTGCAGTACCCGAGACAAACTTTGGAGATTTTACTCCTTCGGAGGGTGATTGGTCAACAACCAATGCTTGCACCCCTGGTGATTAAAGTTCATTGTAATAGTTTCTCACACCTTCACTTCTATAAATTGTATGACGACATGAAATCCCTCAACAGCTACTAGTTTCAAAAGGCCCTCCAATCCAGCTTTTCACTGAGCTTCGGTTCTTTGGAAGAGTAAGTTTGCTTGCTTGAAATCTCTAGGAATTTTTACTATGTGGACACTTTTTATTTTGTTGAGTCTAGAAAGCCATAGGATTGTTTGATTCTATTTTTTTTTCAAAATATTTTTAAGCACATCCTTTTATCAAATTTCTTCAAAGTGGCTACTCTCCCAACCCACCAGTCACGGCGGCAGCGAGATGAGTCACCAGAAATTGAAGGCCTACTACATTGCGGAGACGGATACAAAATAAAAAATATATTGAATTTGAAACTGAAACACTTCTAACTTCAATTAACAACAATAAAGAAGAAACACATCAAACAAATACTGTAACACAACCTATCAAGGAAACTACAGACATTGTTGATAATCTTGCTCCATTTGAAATTGAAACATTAGAAAACAACACTGCAACTCACGTAAATCCACCTTTGACCAGTCTTTCAGACCCAGTGGTACTTCACATTAGTGAACCATTACACACCATGAATTCTACTTTTGAATATTTGGCACACATGAAAAATTCAACACCTAACCCCATGGCTTCATCAGGAGCACAAGGTACCACATCAGCACCACCTCAAACGAGTGTTGGAGGTAGCAATACTTCCAACATACCTATGGATTCATTAGGAGCACAAGGGACCACATCATCATAGCCTCAAACGGTTACTGGAGGTAGCAATACTTCCAACATCCCTATGGCTTCATCAGGAGCACAAGGGACCACATCATCACAACCTCAAATGGTTGCTGGAGGTAGAAATGCTTCCAACTTGACCTATACCACAATCCCAACAGTTAGTTTACTTGCTGCTACCATAAGTTCAACTAGCACTTCAGTGCCAATTGGTATAGTTTTGGGTCCCAATCTCGGAGGTACATCCACTTTGCCTACAGGAATCCCTATTGGAGGGTGTACCTTACCAAACTTGGGTTTCCCATATGGTTTGTCTACTCAAGGTCAAAACAATCCAGGAGTAAACCAAAATCCTATTGGCATACAAAACAGTCTTCCAAGTTCTAACCCTAAGGGGAATCCTTCACTTTGGAATCTCAATATCCCTAGTGGAATTAATGGACCATGGAACAATAATGCCAATTGGGTAATGCTCCACAAGTTAGGGAAGTGCCTCGGGAAGCCATTATCCAAAATTTCCTACCATAAATCTTGGGGGCAATCCCATATCCCCAATAGGTAGCACACCAGGAGGTAACCCGCCCACCAACTCCATTCCACCATGGAGTGGGAAGGTTCCAGGAAGTACCCAATCTTCTTGGGCACCACCCCCGCAAGTGGGAAACCAACCTTGGAACGATTATCCAAACCAAGGAAATAATCAATGGAGTGGTCCAATTCCAACTAGTAACCAATCTAATTGGGGCCCACCCCCACAAGGGGGCAATCCACCCATGAATCCTAACCAACCATGGAGTGGGAATGTTCCACCAAATAACCAACCTTATTAGAACATACCTCCGCAAGGCAGAAATCCATACATGCAACCTAGTTCACAATGGACTAGGAAACATCCAGGAAATAACCAATCCTTTTAAATGCAACCTCCGCAAGGAGGTAACCCCTCTTGAAATGCTTTTCAATCCCAAGGACCACAACAATGGAGCTATCAAGATTCAGCCACATATCAATCGTTTGCTACGGCACGTGTCAAGTCACCATTTATGGCCACATTGAATCTACCGGATTTATCCCGGCTGACTAATGATCTTGTTGTAAATTTAAATGGATGGCCATCAATACAACCAAACTAACCTTAGACATACCCAAGTTTGACGGAAAATCTAGGGAAGATCCATCAAATCATGTGATGACATTTCATTTGTGGTGTTCATCCAATTCCCTAGTTGATGACAGTATGAGCTTGAGATTGTTTCAGCGAACCCTAACAGGAACTGCTGCCAAATGGTACATTGAATTGCCACGCAATACATTTACGGAATTTTCATCTTTGGATATGGATTTTCTAACACATTTTCAGCTACCTATCCACTATGAGATGGGAACAGAACTTTTGACTTGCCTTAGGCAATCCACCGCTTCTCACATCTTGGATCATATCCACAAGTGAAGGAGGCGCCAAAGGCTTATCAAAGCTGAAATTCCTAATCAATTCCTAGCAAACTGGTTCATAAAATCACTATTACCTACTCTTGCAAAATATGTAGCTGTGTCAGGAGCCATGACTGAAGAACAACTCATTCAGAGTGCCCACCAAATGGATTTTCTATATTCCCAATTGGGCACACTTTATGACTTAAGACCTCATGCTGTAACACATACGTCTGATCCAACTAGGCCTCCCAAAGGACCTCATACTGATGGTGTGATTGGATCCGTTAACCAACTTGAACTTGTCATCCAACAATTGGCACAAATGACAGTTCAAAATTCGCAACCCGCAGTTGGCCAGGAAACAAAGCAACCCGCAACTCTAACCCAAACTTCTGAAATACTTAGGGTTCAAACTATGGACCCAAAAGGAAAAAATAAGAAACAGAAGAAGAAGCCCAATGCTAATCTTGGGATAGGAGATGCACCCAATGTTAATAATCCTACTGGGGGCAATAATGAGAATCAAAAAAATAAGTACCCTTGCAAAATTTTCCAAGTGGACCATCCCACACATCAATGTCCTCATATGGATGATATTCATCGCATGTTGGCACAACGAGGAGGGAAACCACAACTTGCCATCCTAACTCAACCCTTCCCCTAGCAACAACAGATGGTTGTTGCGGCTCTGGCACCTCCACCAGGAGCAAACCAAGCAAACCCCCCACAAGGGGGCAATCCACCCAATGCTAATATCTCCACAATTGGTGAACATGACATCCATATCCAAACAAGGGCTCTCTCTTATGACATACCTTCAAAAGATGCCAAAAAAATTGGATCTCAGCCTAGTGGTTCTCTAACTATTGAGAAACCAACCATAGATACAGTTCTTTGACCTCCAAAATGGGTCTTCCGCAAAACAACAAACAACCCCAATGCGCGAGCTGCTCAAAACTACAATGTGGTTGAAGATTTAGCTCAAGCTCCTTATGCAATGTCTTCCTTAGAAGTGTAGCAAAGTTGTCCTGCTCAACAGAAGGCACTATTGTCTGCCATCGGTGATATTGATCCATCAGACACTAATTTGATCACATTTGATTTAGAACAATCCACCTGTAGGCTTCCAGCACAAATTGCATTCCAAATTAAAGTGACTTCACATGGTAAGAACATTTTTCTAACCGTTGTGGATGAAGCAGCCTGCACTTGTGTCATGTCACTAGCTTGTTGGAAAGATTTGGGATCACCCACCATAGTACCATCCCACACAATTCTCAAAGCATTTGATGGTCATTCGTTTCCACCTCATGGACTTATCATGGCTTTCCCAGTTGAACTGGGGGGAAAAACAATTCAAGTATATGTTGAGGTAGCGGATGCACCCATAGATTGCAGTTTTCTATTGGGTCGTAGTTGGATACATAAGATGACGGCTATAGTATCTTCTGTATTCTGAGTCATTTGGTTCCCCCACCAAGGGAAGATTGTCACAATCAGTCAACTAGATTACTGCACACCTGAAACTGGTCTCCACTCGAATGTACCTTTTGTAGGGGATTCAACGACAATGATTCAGGATGTTGGGGTAGGAATGTTTAAAGACTCATCCCTTATGGGAACTTTTGCAATTCCACCACCATAATTGACCCCTAGCATTGCCTCGATTTTCACCATTACATCGGAAGTGTACGTTCCATTATGATTTTTTTCTAACTCCACATCGGAGGGTGGTTCCACCTCATCGGTTGTAACTTCCAAAGAAAACATCTTAGATGAAAATAATCATGGAAATACACATACTTCTGCACAACCTGATGAAATGAAGAGTAGTGTTCCCTTTTCTTCCGTAGAGATCACTTATCAAGCTATTCAAATGGCTTCAATAGAACCGGATCAATATCCTCCCAATATGGAGGAATATGATCCCTATACTTCACCTGTTTGAGCCTTGAACTCTCATAGTACCCATGATATCCTGGATCAGACTTTCTCTTTGGATGAAGCCATCCTGGAGATCATGAACATCTTGAAACGACCTTGGGAGGATATGCACCACAAATCCTCATTTCTTCCCAAAATCGATTCATTAGAAGTCAACCATGAAAATTTTGATGACGATATGACCAAGTACCAATGCCCTATCCAAACCCACAATGTGAGTTCGGAAGGAAAATTGGTGAACATTTCGAAAACCATCCCAATTGACATATCCGTAAAACCTCGTATCGTTGAGAACATCAACATAGGTCGAGATTGTTCTCCTGAGGAAATAGCACTTTATACTGCTTTATTTAAAGAGTTTCGTGATGTGTTCGCATGGTCTTATGAAGAAATGTCAGGAATTGATCCTAATATAGTGGAACATGAGATCAAAACCTATACCAATTTTAAACATGTGCGGCAAAAACTACGTCCTGTGAACCCTAAGAAGTCCACTGCCATTAAAGCCGAGGTCAAAAAGATATTGAAAGATGGATTCATCTATCATGTTCCTCTAACTGAATGGCTATCCAACCCCGTTCCCGTTAACAAAAAACAAGGAACTATCCACGTTTGTACTGACGTTAGGGATTTAAATTTGGCTTGTCCCAAAGACAACTATCCCAAACCTTTTATTGATCAGATTATAGACGAATGTGCTGTTCGGGTACACAGGGTACTACCAAAGGACCGAACACCAAGAGCAACCACTTCACACAAACAAATCACAGATCAACACACCGATGTTTTGACGTGGTTTAAACCCTCTTGAGGGAAACACTCCACGGCCCCGGCCAAATAGCTTCTACGGGACAATTTATTATGCAAAGAAAGAAAGTTACAAATGAGCTTCTCATAATCGATCAACTAAACAATGACCCTCCATGCTCTTTAAATAGAGATCATGGACCAATCAGGTGTTAAGCCACGGATCAAGGTTAGGTTTGATCTAAGAGAAGTTGAGCCGTCGGATCACTCTATGTCGGAAACATATCGTGACCGTCGGATTAAGTATTTACAAATGCATACTAATGCATACTAAAGAAACACACTATCCCTAACGGATATATTACACAAGTTGATCTTAACTAACTCCTAAGTGTCTAAATATCCTAACATCCCCCCCTTAAGAACAACTTGGGATAGGATTGAAGGATTTACAAAAGTGACACTATTAGGAGAAGGAAGGAGGCATTAGAGCCTATCCCCCCTTAATGACAAGTTCCTGAACTCCTAACATAGATTGAAGTTTAGAAAATTTCGCTTCTGTAAGAGACTTGGTGAAGATGTCTGCAACTTGATCATCTGTAGGGCAAAAGAGCACTTCAAGAACACGATCATGAACAAGATTTCTGATGAAGTGCATATGTAGCTCAATGTGTTTGCTGTGTTGATGTAGAACTGGATCTTTGGCAAGCTTGATGGCACTTTGATTGTCGCACCAAAGTGGAGTAGGCTGCTGCTGCTCGAATCCAAACTCTGAAAGGATCTATCGAAGCCATAAAGCTTCATGACTGGCATTAACTGCTGCTCGATATTCTTCCTCTGCTGAAGAAAGAGCAAGAGCTTGTTGTTTCTTACAAGCCCAAGTAATAGGTCTAGATCCCAGACTGAAAACATAACCTGCAGTAGACTTTCGATCATCAGGATCGCCGGCCCAATCTGAATCAGTGAAACCAACCAACAAAGGTTTCCCCCCTGTACTGTAATGAATCCCAAACTGAACTGTACCTCGAATATATCGAAGTATTCTTTTAGCTGCTTTCCAGTGACTTTCATGAGGTGTCTGCATATAACGGGCAACTCGACCAACGGCAAAGGAAAGGTCAGGACGGGAATGAGTCAAGTATAAAAGACTACCAACAAGCTGACGATACAAGGTGGAATCTACTTCAGGTGAAGTACAAGTGGCAGAAAGTTTGACTCCAGACTGGAAGGGAGAAGGGGCTGGTGTACAATCTTCCATGTGAAAGCGACGAAGACGGTCACAAGCATACTTAGACTAAGAAAGAAAGATTCCTTCTTTGGTTTGCAGAACTTGGAGGCCAAGAAAATAATGCAAATGTCCTAAGTCTGACATTTCAAAAGTTTGTTTAAGACTGGATTTCACATGGGTTATAAGATTAGGGTCACTACCAGTAAGAATAAGGTCATCAACAAATAGAACAAGTATGATGAGATGGTTTCCTACTTTCTTGGTATAGACATTGGGGTCAGAATGGCATCTAGAAAAACCAGTGTCAAGGAGAAAGTTATCCATTTTTGCATACCAAGCTCTAGGAGCTTGCTTAAGGCCATATAAGGATTTCTTAAGGCGGCAGACAAGGCTAGAGTTATTCTGAACATAGCCAGGAGGTTGTTCCATGTAAATTTCCTCCTGTAAATCACCATGTAAGAAGGCAGACTTGACATCCATTTGATGGACTTCCCAATTGTGTAAGGCTGCAAGGGAAAGAACAAGGCGGATGGAGTTCATTTTGGCGACGGGAGCAAAGGTTTCATTGTAGTCAATCCCTTCAACTTGGGAAAAACCTTTGGAAACTAACCTTGCCTTAAGTCTTTCAACACTTCCATCTGATGCATACTTAGTTCTGTAGACCCATTTACATCTGACAAGTTTTCTTCCTTTTGGAAGAGGTACAAGATCCCAAGTATCGTTCGCCATTAAGGAACGATATTCTTCATCCATGGCTGCATCCCAATCTGGATTCCCTGAAGCTTCTGCAAAAGTTTCTGGATCATGATTCTCGAAAACTTGAGCCAAAAGAGAAGAGGCTCGCTGAAACTGAGAACGTGTTCGACGTTGATCTCTAGGATCACTGGCAAGATCACCAGCTGCTTCACATGTTGAATGGACCCATCGAGGAAGCACTTGTGCTGGTGCAACTGGAAGAACATGAACAGGAGGAGGTGGATTTTCATCCTCACTATCATCATCAGAAATTGGAGTTGGAAACCTGTCAAGGAAGTTGGAAGAAGAAGAAGAAGGCACAAACGCTGAATCAGGCTCGCAGGCCAAAGGTGGCACACTCGCCGAGTTAGGCTCGCAGGCCAAGATATTTTCATCAAATTTAACATCTCTTCTTATGATTATAGCATGAGAATGTGGTTGAAGAAGTCTATAACCTTTTACATCTTCAGAATATCCAACAAATATGCACTTTTCACTTTTAGGTTGCAATGCTTTCCGTTTTTCATCCGGAATGTGAGCCCATGCTTCACTACCAAACACACGAAAGTGACTTACATCAGGTTTAATTTTACTCCATGCTTCTTCCGGTGTTATACCTTGTAATGCTTTTGTGGGGGTGCGATTAACTATGTAATTTGCACAATTTATGGCTTCAACCCAAAATTGAAGACTTAGTCCCTTAGATTGGATCATACAATTAGCAATTTCTTTTAAAGTGCGGTTCTTCCGCTCAGCTACACCATTTTGTTGTGGTGTATATGGAACAGTGTGCTGTTGTTGGATGCCTTGTTCAGTGCAGAAAGTAGTGAACTGTTTGTTAACATATTCTCCTCCATTATCAGATCTTAACTTAATAATTTGATGACCAGATTGTTTTTCAACAAGGGCCTTGTAGGCCAAGAACATGTTAAATACTTCGCTCTTAAGTTTTAGGAAATAAACCCAAGTGCGTCTGGTGTAATCATTAATGAAAGTTAAGAAATACTTGAAACCAGAAAAGGAAGCAGATGGAAGAGGGCCACACAAGTCACTATGCACAAGCTCCAAGGGAACCGAGGCGTGCCAAGAGGCACGTTTGTCAAAACTGTCCCCATGAGGCGTGCCAAGTAGTCTGGATGTGAAGAGCTCGAAAAAATAGGCGGTTTCAAAAAAAATGGCACTGAAAACTGACTCTGTATGATGAAGTTATGCTTGAACAAAGAAACTGTTGAAGGCGTCCCAATAGTGACGTGGCAGCTAGAGAATGTCCAGCAAAAAAAGAACCCCCCTCTTCCCAAGATGAACCTTTTGACAATCACTTTAAAAAAGTTGCTTTAAGTGAATCACTTTTGTAAAATAAGTGATTTCACTTTTACAATGATATTACTTTTTAAATAGTGCAACAATAAATAAAAAACTTAAGTGACTCACTTGTATTTTTTATTTTTATTATTTAAGAGAGATGCACTTTTACAATAAAGTAACTTGAAATTAGAAATTGCATGCACTTTTTATTTTAAAAGTAACTTCCTAAGACTTGAACTCAAGACCTATTAAGGAATAAAGCAACTTTGGACCAAGTGAGCTAGTTTAAAAGGTATGTAAAATATGGAAATGAGGAAGGGGGCTTTTTTTTTTTTTACTCTTCTTGCTCGGTTTGCGTGCTTGCCCTTTTTCCTGCAAAACAGACCACAAATCAAAACAAAAAAAACTTTTCCACATTTGTGGAGTTAGATCTTGTTAGCTTGCCTGGAAAGTTTACGTTTTCTCTCTGTTTCTGATTTGCCGAGATCGCACAAGGTGCACGGCAAAGAGCATACACAGCCGAGAAAAACCCTTTTTCCTTTCTGTTTCTGATTTGCCGAGATCGCTCAAGGTGCACGGCAAAGAGCATACGCAGATGGAAAAGTAACAATCCGAACCAAAAAAAATGTAACAGTAAAAAAAGATGAAATATGAGATTTTTCTTTTCAAAAAACGAAATAAAAAAATGCGTCACTGTAACATTATACCTTCAGATCTGATGAAATACGCGTTTCTGGAGCAACCGGGAACCGTTTTCGATCAAACAAAAACTATTTTCCAATGGAAACGATGCTCCGGACGCAATGGAACACCTCCCACAGCCCAGAAATGCACAGAAATACCAGAACCAGAAACCCTTTCGAGTTTCGGCAACAACAGTTCAAGATCTAGATCATAACCGGAAGCGGCACTTCATAAAAGCTCTGATACCATGTTCGGGTACACAGGGTACTACCAAAGGACCGAACACCAAGAGCAACCACTTCACACAAACAGATCACAGATCAACACACCGATGTTTTGACATTGTTTAAACCCTCTTGAGGGAATCACTCCATGGCCCTGGCCAAATAGCTTCTACGGGACAATTTATTATGCAAAGAAAGAAAGTTACAAATGAGCTTCTCATAATCGATCAACTAAACAATGACCCTCCATGCTCTTTAAATAGAGATCATGGACCAATCGTGTGTTAAGCCACGGATCAAGGTTAGGTTTGATCTAAGAGAAGTTGAGCCGTCGGATCACTCTATGTCGAAAACATATCGTGACCGTCGGATTAAGTATTTACAAATGCATACTAATGCATACTAAAGAAACACACTATCCCTAATGGATATATTACACAAGTTGATCTTAACTAACTCCTAAGTGTCTAAATATCCTAACATGTGCTGGAAACGAAATCTTTTCATTTATGGATGGATTCTCCAGTTACAACCAAATCTAGATAAAAGAGGAAGAACAACATAAGACAACTTTCATATGCCCTTGGTGGACCTTTGCTTATCGGAAAATGCCATTTGGACTTAAAAACGTCGGAGCTACTTTGCAAAGATCTATGTCATATGCATTTCACGACATTAAGAAAATTGTTGAGGTTTATCTTGATGACTTGGAAGCTAAATATAAAAGGAGAGCTGAACATAGTGCCCATTTATGAGCCATCTTCATGCGTTGCTACAAGTACAACATTAGGATAAATCCACATAAATGCATGTTTTGTGTGGACTTTGGGAGGTTACTTGGGTTCGTAGTGTCCCAAAAGGGGATCATGGTCAATCCCATCAAGGTTGAGGAAATACTTCAGTTTCCTTCCCCAAGAACAATCTCTCAACTTCAAAGCCTTCAAAGGAAAACTAACTACTTGAGGAGAATTGTCGAGAATTTTGCTGAAAAAGATAAAGGTTTCATCTGTCTCTTAAAACAAGATGCAATATTCATATGTGATGACTAAGCTCAACGTTCATTTGATGAAATAAAGAAAGCTTTGGTCTTTGTCCCAGTGCTTAGTCCATCGAACTATAATAGATACTTTCTGCTATATTTGGCTGCATCTCCTTCCACCATTGGAATGGTCTTAGCACAAGAGGAGGAATCATCTCAAGAACATGTTATTTACTATCTTAGTAAGGGCCTTGCAGGTTCCGAATTGAGATATTCCCAGGTCAAGAAGTTGGATTTGGCAACACTCCATGTTGTCCAACGAATTAGACATTACATGCTTCCAAGGAAAACAACCATAGTGGCTGAAATGAACCCCATGAGACACATTTTGTCCCACCATATCATTGGTGGCAAATACTCAAAATGGATAGTAATTTTACAAGAATTCGACCTGGAATTCAAAAATGCTAAAGCCAAGAAATTGTTGGCATTTGCTGAGTTAATGTCTGAGTTACCCATTGAGAAGGAGGGTACTATATCTATTGAATCTTGGGAATATGAACATGTATTCCTCATTGCAAATTTTGATCCTTGTTATGGAACATTCATCATATATCGCCAAACCCAAAGGATCGATCCTCAGTTTTCTAGCATTCAACGACGTCGGATTCGACACCGAGCTTGAAGATACCTCATCATCGAGGATACTTTGTACCGTTGAGGAATAGACATGATATTGATACGTTGTTTAGTGCACAAGGAAGCTGAACAAGTGTTGAATGATTGCCATGATGGGGCATGTGGCGGTCATCTTTCTCGGTTGGCAACTGCCCAAAAAATCTTGTGTGCAGGATATTTTTGGCCTACAATTTTCAAAGATTGCATGAATGTTGTCAAAAAGTGTCACCCTTGGCAAATTTACAAAAGAAAAATGCATGCACACCCTACTCCTTTACACCCTATAGTAACCATGGGTCCATTTTCAAAATGGGCCATTGATTTTATGACAGTCAACCCACCTTCAGCCGATGGCCAACACTACATCATCGTAGCAGTGGACTACTTCACCAAGTGGCTCAGGTGATACCTGCATTCAATTGCACAGGTAAAACTGCAGCATATTTTCTATTCAATCATGTGATAACAAGGTTTGGTGTACCCAAAGAGATCAGTATTTACAATGAAAGTCATTTTAGGAATTCCTGTATGGATGAACTTAAAGACCGGTTAGGATTGCGGCAAGACTTTTCCTCGCCATATTACCCTCAAGCTAATGGACAAGTTGTTTGATGGAAAATCTACCAAGATCGGACTCGAGGCATGATCTCCCTATCTTAACGTAAGACTAGAACAAATAGGACAGAATATAGAATACTTCCCTAGATCTGATTAGATATTGAGTGGATAGATGCTTTACCTTTCCGATAGCTGATCCTTTCTCCTTGATGTTCGCTCCAAGCTTGACGGTCTTCAGATCTCAGCTGCAAAACCTATCAAGACAACACATAACAAAACAAGTAGTAAAATGCACCTAAACAATAATAGATCTAAACAAGCAGTTAAGCAGGAAAACTACACAAACATCATCAATGCAATAACATTTGGTGGAAAGCATTTATATTACTGTATAATAAGGGAAAGTACATAGAAGGAAGTGATTACAACCAAGGCTTAACGTAGCAATCCTTATCCAACCAAGCCAATACCAAAGCCTCCAAAGGAAGTGTGGATCTCTCAAGGGATGAGTAGAGATCTCTCCTAAGCTAATTTCACCAGCATGTAGATACTATAGACTTCCTCCCTTTGGAATGGGAATGAGCTTCACTTATATAGGACTAAGAGGATAGGATAGGTTGATATATGGTAGGAGAGAGTTAGGGGATCTCACCAAAAGGATAGGAATCGAATTCCATCTCCCTTATAGGCTAGGGATATGGATCCACATCACTCAGCTTTGAGAATGGGCTTGAAGATGCTATTTTATCCAATTAACTGACATCGTCGCAGGCTGCATTAGAACAACGTGCGATGTCATAGGCTGCATAAGGGTGAACTGCGACGACCTAGAAAAATGGGTCAGTTAAGCCCTCCAATCATACGGAACTTCAGGGATGTTTACACTGAGTCTCAGGGTAGTAAGATTTAGCTGTATTAGAATGCCCCCCAAAGCATGAAGCTATTGAAAAATGGACAAGTGAAATGATTTGACAGAAGGGATGGAAATGGACTGTTAGACGAAGGATGCTACTGCAGTACAACCAACTATGAGTACACAGTCTCATACGACTCACAACATGGATTCCAACCAATACAATGCAAATCCATGGTACTAATGACCGACTGAACACAATCATGGCTGCTAGACACAAATGTAGATCCATGATGAGATGATAACACAGCAATGACCAATACAAAAGTGGATCCATGTAATATGACTCAAAATAATCTCCATTGCAACCTGGGTAAAACATGACTCCCCAGGGTCTTCAAGCCGAACCCGCAATGATACAAATCTATCCATGTGATTACAAATGTCTTGACGTCGAACATGGTAGATACCACTTGATTACCGGTCATTGATGTATACCATTAACAAGCACGAGGGAAATCACCATTAGTGTCAATGATCCCCAAGGTATCACAGTACATATCGTCAAGCGTGAATAAATGAGTTGAATTCGAATGCTTAACAAAATATTTCAATCAAGAGACAATGGAGTAAACTAATGTCGAAAGCGAGGTAACCCACCATTAAGGCATGCAGGACCAAGGTACTCGATTGGTTTCTAGATTCAATCCTTGGATGATGATTTGAAGTCGACAAGGATGAATCCGTCGAAGGAGGGCCATGATGAATCCCCCATCATTGACACCAAACTCGATAACAGATGTTTGGAGTATATCGGATGGTACAGTAACATACATGACCGACTCAGAGTAAACCGACATGGTGGAAGGTGTACTGACTGCAGATGATGAGTGGTGAAAATATTCTTGAACATGGGCATGGCATGACTTGGCAGTATTGACATGATGAGTACGACACCAACTCCTAATGAAACTGATGGTGGAAGTATTATTTGGATGACTCAAAGGAGCAACAAGACTTAGGAAGTGGGAAAAACTCGAGGACAAACGGATCATCCAAGTTCAGTATGCAAATGAAAATGTGTGTTATGTTCAAGAACGACTACGTACTACCATTGGTAAAAACTATAACATAACCATCTTGATGAGGGTAACCAGATGCTCGGTATAGCTCATCTCATAGATGAGTCCAATCCCAAATATTTTATGAACCTGGGAGAGGATGGGTTTGTCCCATAGAGGGCCCTTCGATGTTAAATTTTAACGAGTCCATAGAAGGTAAACTCGGTTGTCATTTCATGTTTAGAGAGTCCGAAAAGAACTAAAGAAGAATCCAACAGTCCTTTTTGTAAAGTTATCCTCTTTGCCCGAAAAAGGGTAAAACAACGCGGGAGAGGACTCTTCCAGTCATGATTGGCTGTAGTATTCCTTTTTCATAAATAGTGCCCCCCTAGTCTGAAAAAGGGGTAAACTATCACCAGGGAGATGACTGTTCAAATACTTTAGCAAGCGTGAACGCAACAAGTTCGCTTGGCGATCTTTTCGTATTTTGAGAGCCTGAAAAGAGCTTAAAGATAGACTCCGGAGGGGGTTCCTTTTCCGTAGGAGTTTAACAAGCCCGAAAAAGTGATAAATCATAACTCGGTGACTTATTCTCATGGTTTTAAGAGCACAAGAAAGAACAAAGAGTAAGCTCGCCATCATTAAATAATTGAAATCTAACGGGTGAAAATAACAACAAAAATATCCAATAGGTTCTTCATACCTGAGATGATCGCTACGATGTGAAAACAGCGCAAATGAAACACTTAACGTCCCCTACATGCATGGAAACTAGGTCAAACAGTCAACTGGTTGTTAAAATGCGGTAAAATAATCCAAACTATAGCAAATAACCCATAAATCATCTAAATTTGAAAAAGAATATTCCCTTTTTTTTATAAAATAGGAAAAATGATCAAACATAGTTACCATTGTCATTTGCCAAGTTTGGGGAGAAGAAAGTGTTATTTGGAGCAGATTTTTATTCGTTGATTTCCAGAGCTACGAGTGATCATTTCGCATATCATCCGGAGCAGGTAAACCTAAATCTTAGCCAACATCTTCTAGTGGTTTACAATTTCTTTTTTTTTCCATTTTTTAGGTTTGGGTTGATTTGTGAGGGGATTTTGCGCCCTTGGGTCGTCGCAGGTCTCCCTTATGGGAACTGCGATGAACCCGGGTCATCTCAAAACCCGTAAGGATGTCTTGTGACGATTTCTCCCTGTCATCAAAGATGGGGTGCGATGGAGGAAACGTCCATCTCCAAAATCAAACCTAGCCAACAAGAAAAACTTTTGATGGTTTGGGTGAGCGCTAATGGTGTTTAAATGCTTCCTTTGACAGGTTTGTGGCCTTCACCATGGTGCCAGAATGGTGCGAGCGTGAACATGAAGTGGAAGATGTACAAGCAGAAAATGATCCATTGTGTGTGGAGGCATTGAGGAACTATGGGTTGTTGAAGTTCTTCCAGGTCCAGGGCATGAGGGCCCAAGTCCCACTATTGGAGCACATGCTTTGGAGTTGGGATGCAGCATAGCAGTACTTCATGATCGATGAGAATGTGCTGAATATAGATGTTGATGACATCTATTTCCTGATAGGACTATCCCAGAGGGGGGATATTGTGTCTCTCACAGGATCATGAGGGAGTGACCAGACGGTAGATGACTTGATCGCCCGGCATTGTACTCCCCATGCCCATGCCTCTAGTGGGAAAATTCCCATTAAAGAGGTTCGAGAACGCCCATTGTGTGTTATACTCTTCACTATAGTGAGGATAGTAGGGAACCAAGCGGTTCATCTGGCTACAAAGTCCCAAATGTTATATGCAGAGGAGTGTATGTCTCCAAAGGTGTTCAACTGGTGTGAGGGACTCCTCAGCAAACTTCAAGATCAACTAGCCAAGTGTCAGCGTGGTGAGCTCAAGCAGTTCGGCTATGGATCAGTAGTGATCTCCTTCTTTCTAGAGAAGGTCCCTCTATTATGCCCACAGGTGACCTTGGATAACAGGGATCCCAAGGATCCTCACATGGCCTAATGGACGGAGGTGATGGCCTGCCATGGTGGTGGGGGTGCGATCATCGAATATGGTTCCTGATTCTTCAACTGGATGGAAGGCCAGTTGCTCATGATCGAGAACTATCCGTACAGTGGTATGGACTTCAGGGAGGATCCAAACCTCGTGTTGCCCAAGGGAACGAAGTGGGGAGAGATCGGTAAGAACAATGACCCTTGTACTTTTCATTTTGTGTATTTATAATTTTTTGGGTAGTGTTGATGAGTTAATAACATATGTGTGCATATGTGGGTCCTTAAAGACCGGTTGGAGTTTCACTTATTGCAAGGAGAGGAGAGGCACCACCAGTAAACCCAACCATGTATGATGCCAGTGTAGAGATGGAGGATTTCTATGAGAACTTTACTAGGTTGACATTGGACATTCCAGATGCAACAGTGCATGAGTTACCGAGGCCCATGCAGAGGTACACAGTTGGTGTGACCTTGCGCTTCAGTGAGTTGCTCCGCAAGTTAGCGAGAGCAGTAGACTGCTTCCACGGTCAGTAGGCAAGAGCTGCGAGACCTAGGGGTGCACGGGCCTGGCATTAGGCCCCATGATATTATGTATATACTGAGAGCTTGTGAGCCTTAGAGTTTGTACTACTAAAAGCTATCAAGCTTCAGATTTTGTATAGACTCACTAAAATCCATCGTGCTTCATATTTTTGTATCAGCACTACTTTATCTTGATTATATATATATATATACAGACATTTTGGCGCCTTTATACATTTGTGTTCGATATGAGATCTTGTTTATATGTTTGCTTATGTGATGAATTATTTACATGTTGTGTCCGCTTTTATAGTTCATAAATATCTTTATGTGTGTGCAATGTACCAATCTAAGATGAAGATGGCCATGGAGTCAGCAACTGTGTTCATGTCTCGTGGAATGTGCAAGCACTAAATGGATTCGAAGGACCTTTCCAAGAGACGAACTTGTCGGAAAAGACGGAGTAGGGTAGGGTCACAGATGGCGTAGAACCAATTAAGATGAGAGACCACCAATTGCGAATCCAAATAGATAAAAACGTGGTCT
This sequence comes from Larix kaempferi, assembly GCA_027924585.1. Classification (NCBI taxonomy): domain Eukaryota; kingdom Viridiplantae; phylum Streptophyta; class Pinopsida; order Pinales; family Pinaceae; genus Larix; species Larix kaempferi. Next base: position 3,941,049 of record BSBM01000422.1, on the reverse strand, counting down.
ATACCCAAGGAAAGAGCATCGGTTAAGGTTCCAATGACTGCCTGATATTCCGCAGCATCGTTGGTTGAGAAACCTAGACACATTCCTCCTGAGATGACAATCTTGCCAGTAGGTGAATAGAGCACCCAGGCTGCTGAGGCAAGGTTATGGGTATGCCGATTGGCGCTTTCCATGAATCAGTAGAAAGTTTCCATCTGCACACGCAGACAGAACATGGTGTAAGTAACGAAACAAGACCTAAGCACGCAAAAAATCAAAGTGTTACACCACACAAAACACATGCCACATATAGTATATACAAAGTACTTATGCATGAAAGTCTCAGGCATAGTACCTATTCAGGTAAAGCCCATTGCGGGGTTCACCTAAAGATATCCCGTCGTAGTCTTCAAGTTCGTAGGATCCCTTCTCTAAAATGAGCTTCACTATGTAGGGTCCATGCCACATGGACTCAAACTTTCCTGCCCCCAGCTTGTCACGTCTTTGGTCGTATGTGAGGACCAAATCACCCTCGCTATAGATGCAAATTTCTACCAAATTGTCATACTGCACTTTGATGCGTTTCTTATGAGCCTCGTTGGCAAGAGTGGCATCGCAGCGATTCTCGTCGAGTTTTTCTAGGTAGAGGAAATATTCTTCCTCGGCAGTAGTGTTAGGGAGAAGTTCAACTACGAGTTTGAGGGATGGAATCTCGCACTCTATCGGAAGGACGACCTCTAATCCATAAACTAATTGGAAAGGGGTAAATCGAGTGGTGGTTTTGACGAAAGTTCGATAAGCCCATAGTGCAAAAAAAAGAATATTGTGCCCATTGGACTTGTGCGTGCCCACAATGCATTGGATCATGGTTTTCAAGACCTTGTTAATGGCCTCTACTTTTCCATTGGACTGTGGGTAGTATGGTGTTGGTTTTTCATGGCGTAAACCCAATCTAGTGCTTAATTCATCAATCATTTGGTTCATAAAGTGAGAACCATGGTCAGTAACTATAGCTTGAGGAAATCTAAACCGTTCTATAACATGATTAAACATGAAGAGTGTGGTGGTTTTGCCGCCATCCGTGTATGTAGATATAGCCTCGGCCCACTTTGTGAAGTAAACCACAGCTACTATGACATAACCATGCCCCCTGGCTGAGGTAGGATTATAGTGCATGAAGTCAATGCCCCATTTAGCGAAGGGGCCAACGGCGATAACCAGGTTTAACGAGGATGGGTGGGTGCGTTTCTTTGTTTGGAAGTGTTGGCATGGAGGACATTTTTTTATGGCCTCGATATAATATTTAAAGATAGATGGCCAATAATATCCTGCATGAATTATTTTCTGGGCTATATCCATCCCAGAGAGATGACCACCGCATGCCCCAACGTGACAATCATTTAAGACGTGTTTAGCCTCTTCATGAGTGAGACAACGTCGAATAATAGAATCAATACCACGACGATACAAAGTATCACTGATGATCAGGTAATACTTTGCATGGTGGAGTATTTGACGATGGTCGTCTCGCGAGAGTTGGGGGCTGAAACGTTGGGTCTGAAGATATAAAGTGATATATCCATACCATGGGTCAGACGTGCTGATGAGGAACAATGATTCGTCTGGAAGAGAATAATTGGGCTCCAAATCGACATCAGCCTGGGGAAGATCACATATCAGCTCGGCAAACACCAAAGACTTTTTAGACTTAGCTTTTTCGAATAAGAGGTCAAATTCCTGAAGTATCATGATCCAGCATGAATACTTTCCACCAAGCACCTGACGTCTCAAAACGTGGTACATGGGGTTCGAATTGGCAATGATGGTGGTGGTGCGGAGCAATATGTAATGTCAAAACTTTTGGATGGCAATGACTGCCACGAGAGCGAGCTTCTCGACATGGGAATAATGGGTTTCAGAGTCGATGAGACCCTTACTGAGGTAGTAGATCATATGCTCCTCGGCGTTGTTGTCTTCTTCGAACAAGACCATGGCGATCGTGGTGGAAGAAGCGACAAGATAAAGGATATAATCCTTGTAGTAATTGGGCGGTTGGAGCACAGGGGCATGCGTGATAGCATGTTTGAGACTATCAAAATATTGTTGCGCTTGGTCATCCCAAATGAACGGGACGTCTTTATTAAGTAGTCTGATGTAACCCTACATCTTTGCACGAAATTACAGACAAAACACCTTAAATAAGTTTCCTTCCCTTGCAAATTGTGAAGTTTCGTGATGTCAATGGGAGGTGGGAGAGCAACGATGGCTACCACCTTCAAGGGATTAATGCAGATCCCATCTTTCAAGACTATGAAACTGAGCAGGCATCCAGACTCAACACAGAAGATACACTTGTAATGGTTCAGGCGGATATTATACTGCCTGCATCTAAGAAATACCACTGTCAGCTGGTTGATGCAGTACTCGCGCTACCGTGAATGGGCAGGTAGATCATCTAAGGTTCCACAAATTCCTTCACGTCGTGAAAGGCGTACAACATGGCCTGCTGGAATGTGGTACCAGCATTTTTAAGGACAAAATGGAGCTTGCGATAAGAAAACATACCCCAAGGACAGATGAAAGTTGTCTTGTGTTGATCAGCCGGGTGGATCTCAATCTGGTTGTAGCCGGAAAAGCCATCCATGAATGAAAAGATGACGCTTCTCGCACAATTTTCGATGATCTGGTCGATAAAGGGATTCGGGTAATTGTCCTTAAGACAAGCCTTATTGAGATTCCGATAATCGACACAGACACGAATGGTACCCTTCTTTTTAGCTATAGGGACGACGTTTGAGACCCATTCTGTCAATGGGACAGGGTAAATAAAACCACCTTTCAAGAGCTTTCCAATCTCTGCCTTGACTGCTGCAGTCTTTTGGGGGTGTACTGGCCGCGGTTTTTGCCGGACTGGTTTAGCATCAATATAGGTTTGAATCGTGTGTGAAACGATAGCGGGGTCTATCTCGGGAATCTCCTCGTATGTCCAAGCAAACATGTCTCGAAATTGCTTGAACAAGGCCGTGAATGTTATAACTTCTTCAGGGGAACACTTCTGGCATAAACGAATGTGTTCCATTACACCAGAAGTAACTGATATGTTGACCGAAATGGTAGGCTCAATGTTGGCCAAATTTCCTTCAGAGTCCATTTGACACGTGAGTATCGAGGACTGAGAGCAAGGGTAGACATCTAGTGTAAATATTTTGGTGATGTTATTGTCCACAGTATCCAATGAAGGAAGGAAAGACGAACGATGATGGAGGTCTTCCCACGGAGGGTCATCTGCGACCATGATTTCCATAATGGAATCGTCAGAATGAAAAGTCCGCAGCAGAGGATCAAGTAGGGATGATGTCCGCTGTAGAGAATAGGAGGTGGATGCCATATCTAAGTGGTCCTCCAGGGCTCACTCGATAGCCTCGTATGTGAGTTCGATGGGTGAAAGAGGCATAATGTCTCCAATCAGGTGTGTGGTGGCTTCATCAGGTAGAAGCCATTGATTAGTAGAGTTGGGGATAGATGAAATCCAAGAGGAGATCATGTTCACCATGGAAACGTGATTTGGGGGATCCGAGGTTGGAAAAACGCCCATAAGGAATGATTCCTTGATGAGGACAACCCCCATGCTCTCATAAGGATGCGAAGATTGTCCAAGTAATGGAATGTTATCGCCTCGATAAGTAGCTATGTCAAGTGTACAGAAATCCAGTTGGTTGAAAGTAACAATTCGTCCTTGGTGGGGGAATTGTACTATGTGGAACATAGATGATGCGACCGCAGTCATGGCGTAAAACCAATTACGACCAAACAGAATGTTATAATCTAACGGGGCAATGACCACTTCCACAGTAATGGTTGTGGTATTGCCCCCCAACTCGACTACTAAATATCGTAATAGCCCATCGGGTTGAAAGCCACATCCGTCAAATACTTTCAAGGTGATAGGAGAAAGGTTCAACTCGGGAGAGCCAATGGCTCTCCAACATGAAATCGGCATGACTAAAGTAGACGCACCTTCATCCAAGACGGTACGATGGATTGTCTTCCCAGCAATGTTTGTGGCAACTTGAAATGCCAACTGATGGGAAAGCCTCGGTTTAAAGTATTCCAACCAGAACATAATGGGATTAGAAGAATCCGGATCCACCGTGCTAATGGCAGCAAGGAGAGTCTTGCGCTAGTTAGGATAGTTCTGCAAGACCTCAAGTGTCAACATAGCACAAGCGGCTTGTGCCAGGTCTTCTATAATATTGTAGTTCTGAGCGGCCCTATGATTGGGATTGAAAACAACTTTTCAAATCATGCTCTTGGGAATATGCAACACTGACTATAAAGAGGGATTCTCAATGGTGAGAGAAGCGTGCGGTATGGTGACGTCAGGGATCGAGGTGGAAGGTTTTTCAGTATTATTTCCAACGGGTTCCTTCAGCAGGATGGAGTCAAACGAACGAGAACGTGTGTTCAAGTTGACGGTCTCACTACGCATCATGAGAACATATGCGGTGGAGGATGCTTCTCCTTAGGAAGGAGAGTTGTGTGTGATGAGTTGTTGGTTTTGAGTGGGGAAGGGATCGTTGGGAACTGCGGTAGTAGAGTTTCCCTTAAGAAAATTCTGCACTTTGTCTCGGTGGGGAGAGTCTTTGGAGAAATGGTCTCCACCGCATAACAAACAAGGATACTTTAAGTTCCTCTTCTGTTTACTGTCTTCCTGAGTGGGTTTGGGATCCTGTTAGTTAGAATATTTCTTAGGTTTCCCTTTGTTCTTCTTCTTACCATCATATTTATGAGATGAAGCTGATTGCATAAAATTCACCTCTTCGGTGGAAGCAGGAGTGGTGGACTTGGTAGTGTTGTTTCCATCCTGTGGTGGTGATGGGGAAGAACTTTGGGGGTTCGAAGAGCCACCAGTTTGAGTAGAAGGTTGGGAGGAAAGGGAACTAATGATTCCATCATTTTGTGGTCCCTTGGGTGGTTTCGCAGGATCATACATCGGGCGAGGTGTGTTAGGAACAATTTCATACAATGTGTCGTATTGAGCGTAGACCAAGTCTAGGTAATGAGAACGGGAAATAGCATGTTCCTCAGTGACGACCCCTCCCATAGCTACGTCTCAAGCTACGACGGGTAAAAGTGAATTTGTGAACGATTCAGCTAAGATTTGGTCTGGGATATGAGCCTTAATAAGACATCGTATTTGCCACCATTCATGAATATGATCGGAAATATGAGTGGCAGTGTTCTAGCGAAGGGAGGTTAATAAGTCCATACCAGTCTCATAGCGAATGGGAAACTTGAAGTGGGTCAAAAATGGCATAGCCAGAGAATGGAAATAGGGAAAAGAATTGGGTGGTAGTTCAATGTACCACTTGGCAGTTGGACCGATGAGAGTTTGTGAAAATCCTCACAGCAGATCTAAGAGATGATGTATACCTCACAAGAGTAATTATGATTGAGCAGGAAAATAGAAGAAGAGTGATCAATGCAGTATAATGAGCAACAGAATAATAATATAGTAGAACTCGGATAGAAGCAAAAATACTTCACACACGCTAATTAATTAATCACAATATGGACAATAAGTAGTATAATGCATAAGGATTCGAATGCCAAGGTGGAAATTCGAATTAGCCTTCATGGAGTGATCAAAAGATCACTAGAGTTTCATCGGAGCACAACTAGTAGTTTGTGTCATCATCGGTGGAGTCATCAATGCACAAGTAACTGTCAACCGCGAGTCAAACTGAGTCTAATTGAGTGTGGTAGGTGTAACTGAATGTAATTGGAACATGGAGACACTAACTGAATGAAGGAGGCTCAGTGGAGGATGCATGAGGAGCTAACTAGAGTCAGAACAGGTAGTCATGTCTCATCAGAGGTCAATCGGAGTGATAACAATAGTGAGGAGTCAATTTGGCCTCAAATCAAGAAAATATTGGTGGCTAACTGAAGTAAATTGGACTGGTAGGTGAGAAAGGATGAGTGGCTTCCTTAACTCAAGGAGGAATGGTGTACTAAGCTCTAGGAGGGCTAAAAATGATCGGAGAGAAACTATCGGGGGCTGGCTAACTGAGGGCTAGGTGCTGGACTGAGGACTGGAATGCATGCAAACCCTAAATGATGCATGCAAACCCTAAAAGTGCATGCATGACTGAAAATGTAAATGATAAAAATACTGGTGGGACTAGGATGGAGTATAGGAATATCCTAACACCCCCCCTTAATCCATCTTGGGCCCTGGTAACTAAGACCAAAGGTCTCCCAATACAATGAATAATAACAGTCAATAAACTAAGGAAGTGGGAAAAATTTCATGGGAAAAATACCCACCCTCAAAATAGGTTGTAAGGCACACACAAAAATAAATGCTCCAAACTCAAGCAGGTGTGATGCTTGGTCATATGTCTAGAGGTATCTTCTTCTTGGGAAGAAGTGGATCATGCTCAGAAAGGATGTGCTTGTAGTTGCTCTTCAGATCGAATGTGATGAGAACAAATCCAAAAGTATGAGGATGATCCTTGAACTTGTGATTCAAATCAGCTAAGGTAGGATCAAAAACATGAATGTGCAGATAGTATTTTGTCTTCTCCTTCGATCCATCATGTGTGAGATTATGCCAAAAAGAACCATCAAATAATAAAGATTGCTTGAAATCCAAATCAGATTTAAGACTTGAAGAATAGTTTCTTGAGATCTCCTTTGAACCAGCAGGGGTGAGATCAAAACTATCATATGCATGAGAAATTATCCAAAGTAGTAATTGCATAGAATCCAAATTAGGTCCAAGACCTGAATCATGGTTTCTTGAGATATCCTTCGAACCATAAGAGGTGAGATCAAAACCAGTAAATGCATGAGAAATTATCCCAAGCGAATGGCCATGGTTTCTTGAGATCTCCTTTGAACCAGAAGGGGTGAAATCAAAACCATGATGTGCATGAGAAATTATCCCAAGCGAATGGCAATGGCCATATTCTTCAATAACATTCTGAAAGCATGGAATAATGATCATATAGTAGTAAATAAGAGGTGATTGCTTGAGGAGAGTGAATGCATTACCTCCAATAGCTGATTTTTCCTCCAAAATAATCATGTGATCATGATGCAAACCAACAGACTCTAGTGCAAGAGAGGATTTAGGACCTTCTGCAATATCTAGAGTGTGAGCTAGATTAGAAAGAGAAGAAAGTTGGATCATGAGTGTAGAATCTGCAAGTTCTTTGTGGACAACTTCAATATGAGATGATACTGGTTCATGATCTGAGAGACCATCAAGGGGAGCGAATGTATCACTTTGCTTGTTCTCGAAAGGGTTTGGACCAATTCCTTCATTCTGTCTGCCAAATATTTCATCCAGGTAAGCCCATATCTTCTTTGGAGATGAATATTAGGGAGGTCATATACCATGCATAGAGACATAGCATAACTCATGACTGCACAAGCTTGTTCACCTTCACTTAACCAATCATACTCTTGACCATAGGATTCAAACTCTCTTTCAAAACAATAATCAAAGAGACCATGTCTCTTCAAATGTGCTATCATTTGTGGTTTCCATTCATCATAGTTGAATGGAGAAAGAGGAGTAATTCCTGATGAATACATGGAAGTTGTAGAAGACCTGCAAAAACAATAGAGAATATCTGCAACTGCTAAACTGCATAAATGCAGAAACTGCTGCAACTGCTGCACTCGAAATCTTGATAATAAACTGCAAAACACTCTCAGTAATGGAGATAAATAATACTCTCAACATGCTCTGATACCATGTGAAAATCCTCACATCAGATCTAAGAGATTATGTATACCTCACAAGAGTAATTATGATTAAGCAAGAAAATAGAAGAAGAGTGATCAATGCAGTATAATGAGCAACAGAATAATAATACAGTAGAACTCGGATAGAAGCAAAAATACTTCACACACACTAATTAATTAATCACAATATGGACAATAAGTAGTACAATGCATGAGGATTCGAATGCCAAGGTGCCAATTCGAATTAGCCTTCATGGAGTGATCAAAAGATCACTGGAGTGTCATCGGAGCACAACTAGTAGTCTATGTCATCATCGGTGGAGTCATCAATGCACAAGTAACTGTCAACCACCCGTCAAACTGAGTCTAATTGAGTGTGGTAGGTGTAAATGAATGTAACCGGCACATGGAGACACTAATTGAATAAAGGAGGCTCAGTGGAGGGCACATGAGGAGCTAAATGGAGTCAGAACAGGTAGTCATGTCTCATCAGAGGCCAATCAAAGTGATAACAATAGTGAGGAGTCAGTCTGGCCTCAAATCAAGGAAAGATTGGTGGCTAACTGAAGTAAACTGGACTGGTAGGTGAGAAGGACGAGTGGTTTCCTTAAATCAAGGAGGAAGAGCGCACTAAGCTCTAGGAGGGCTAAAACTAATCTGAGAGAAGCTCTCGGGGGCTGGCTAACTAAGGGCTAGGTGTTGGACTAATGACTGGAATGCATGCAAACCCTAAATGATGCATGCAAACCCTAAAAGTGCATGCATGATTGAAAATGTAAATGATAAAAACAATGGTGGGACTAGGATGGAGTATAGGAATATCCTAATAGAGTCCATTGAAATAACCTAAGATGGAACAAGTCATCCATCAAAGAGTTGGATGAACACCATAGTTGGTATGTGATCACATGGTTTTTGGGATGCTCACCAAGCTTGCCATCAAATTTGGGGATATCTGATGGTAACTTAACTAGAATGGGCGACCAATTAGGCCCATGGAGAATGGGATCATTTGTCGGACGATATAGGTCGGGTAAGTCCAAAGTAGCCAAAAAGGGTAGCTGTTGGTTCAGTTGCGGGTACTGATAGTACTGATATGGCATGTATGGACCGGTAAGACCTTGAATCGATTAATTGTAGGGTGTTCCTGGAGTAAACTGACCATGACGGGGTGTACCTCTTGGACCGTAAGTAGGTGTGCCACCATAAAAAGGTGTTCCATTACCATAATAAGGTGGTCTGTTATCATAAGGTGGGGGCTCGCCTCCACTTCTAGGAGGAGGTGGGTCGCCTCCAAATGGTGGGGGTCCACCACTACGACCAGCATAGATGGACCTCCATTGGCTCCGTTGGGAGGAGGTGGTGGTCCGCCGCTGCCATTGGGATAGGGTGGGCCTCCACTGCCTCCAACGGGAGGAGGTGGTGGTCCACTGCTGCCGCCGGAAGGGTAAGGGCGTCCTCCGCCACCTCCACCAGGGTAGGATGGCCCTCCACCACCACCACCACCAGGATGGGATGGGCCTCCACCATAAGGTGGAGGTTCACCGCCATTGAGCGGGGTGGCCCTCCGCCTCTACCTGAAGGGGCAGGGCCCCCACCTCCGCCGCTAGGGGGGGTGGGCCATGATAACTAGATTGAGGTAGTCCTCCGCCAAAAGGTAGAGGTATTCCTCCTCCGAAGTTGTGTGTGCGCCCGCCGCCTCCAATGGGAGGTGGGAGTGGACCAAAAGGGAGTGCTGGGAATTAAGGGACTATAGGTGGGGGTCCATGTTGTAAAACATTTTCTTCCCCATAGAGTGTATGGATTTCTGGGGTAAGGTACTCCGTAGAGTGAGTTTATGGGATTGAGTTGTCCCGATACAAGGTTAAGATAACCTGGATACGCTTGAATCCATGGTGGTTGAATTACATTGGATGGTCCCCCAACATGAGATAATACCGTAGTGGAAGGTCTAGGAGGTAAGGAATTTTGAACGGAAAGACCGATGGGAACCCCTCCTCCAGTATTACGGTTAAGAGATGGGGGTTGCCCCCAGCAAAAAATTGCTAACCACTAATCAAAGGTTGACCCAACATGGGTTTTTGATTATCTACTATAGTATTAACATTATCGGTAAGGAAGGTAGGGGGTAACAAGTATCCTCCCCGTGAGTTTTGGGGTGGGGGAGGAGCAGGTAATGTAACCATGGTAGTAACAGGTGTGTTGGACTATTGTCCTTCAACAGGTTGAGTCGTTCGAGGTGTAGAACTGGTCTCCTGTCTGTGGGGTGAATGTGTAGGAAGTGATGGTTGACCAGGTTTAGAAGTGGTCACGTGTTGTGTGGATGATTCCGGTGAATCATAAGATAAAAAATGACTTGGGAATAGTTGATAAGGAGGTAACGTCAGGTCTTCAACCCTTCGTAAAAGACTTTGTCTTCGAAATTCATCACCAATGGTACGTAATCGATCCAAGCGATCACGAATGGGTCCAAAAATATCCTTAGGAGTAGCTCAACTAGGTGGGGATGAAATAGAAAAACGAGCCACTGGGTGGCCTAGAGATGATGTCCAATAAGTTGCTGCTAGACCAACAGCTGTTGAATTTTCAGAATTTACTTCAATATGATCTAGGATCTTAACTGAGAGAACAACATGTACAGCATATCTACAGCATATCAATCATGGAGACAATAATGCAAGCACACAAGAGACACAAAGATTTACTTGGGAAAAACCATAAAGGTGAAAAACCCCAATAACTTCTTCAGAGATAGATAGAGCAATGATACAACCAACCAAGAGAGATAGCCATAACCTAGCAGCAGATCCTACTCCTCCATAAGTGCGTCACTCCTCCTTGAGTGCATGTGTGAGAAGTGAGTGAGCAAATAGAGTGCCTCCCGCACTCTATTTATACTTGACTTGACTTGCCTTTTTACCTAACTCATGTAGGCTCGAACTTTACCACATAACATAATGCTGAGTGGGCCGACCCCCAATAGGGTGGTCTAATAACCCTTTGACCCACATGGCCGACCCCCAATAGGGTGGTCTAATAACCCTTTGACCTACATGACTTATACAGGGCCGACCCCAAATAAGGTGGTCTAATAACCCATCAAGTATAAGTTACGACACTTACAATATAAATGACGACACTTCCTTATAGAGGAATAATACCATCTCTATAGGAATACAATATACATATATGTGAAATACATTCTGAAGTTACATATACATCAACAACAACTACTGCAGGGTCATCCTGGGGTGGATTTAACCATTCCACTCATCAAGGATCTCCCGGTAAAATGAAAGGTAGGTCTTGTGAAGTAGAAGTTTGCGCCTTGTAACAAATAATCAATAGTACATTAATATTAATAATAAGTAGGAGTAATAGTTAAATGAGAGGATGCATCCACTCAAATAGGAAATTCCCAAGCTACTATATAAGCGTGCCAACATTTGTATATTTATCATCTTATCTTATAGCCACCAATCTAGGATCTTGTCCAAAAAAACCTGGCCCTTGGCCCAAAGAAATAAAAAAAAGAAAAAAGAGAAAGAAAAAAAAAGGGCGAAAGTAAAAGAAAATAAAAAGAAGAAAAGAAAGACAAGTAAAAAAATAAAAAATAAGAAAAAAGAAACGAGAATATAGAAATAAAGAAAAAAGAAGTGAGAAGAAGTAAAAAGGGAAAAAATAGAGTAAAAGTAAATTTTTGCTAAAAAAAAGGACCCTGTCCTAAAAAAAAGAAAAGAAAAAAGTAAAGTAAAAAAAAGAAGTGAAACCACACGTGGTTTCTTCATAAGTGGTTTTGGTTGTAATCTCCAACAACAAACAAAAAGTGAGATTTGAACCTAGGTGGGGAAGATAACAATCATTCCTCCCAACCAATCAATCGACACCATTTTTATTATCCTTCAACTCCAAAAACAATTATTATAATAATTAATAATTATTATTATCATTAAATAATAATTATTGTCATAATAATTATTATATTATATTTATTGATAATACTATAATTATTAACTTTTAATAATAATTATTATTATTGTTAAATTTTGAGCATTAATTCACAATACTTTAGGATATTTACTGAGAGAATAACATTTACAGTATATCAATGCATGACAATCACAATAAGCATGACAAGCATCAGAAGAATCAAAAGCATGAGAGACAAGAGACATAGAGTTTCCGTGGGGAAAACCCTAAGGTGAAAAACCCCACAACTTCCTCAGAGATAGAGAGAGCAATGGCTCAACCAAAGTACAACCAAAATACACTGAGATAGTCTCCTAGTAGCAGATGATCCTCCTCCTTACTAGTGCGCCACTTTCTGAGTGAGAGTGAGTTACTTTTTCGAATGAGTAAAATATAGATCTCCGATCTCTATTTATACTAACCTTTTTTCCCAGTGACCTTATGGGGCCGACTTGTCTAGCTAGGTACATCCACATTATAATATATATAATTCAGGTCCGACCCCACATGGTGTTCTAATAACCCATCGAAAAGTACACACACTTGCGACACTTGTCAATCCACATGATGACACTTCCTTATAGAGGAATGACACATCTCTTATAAGGGTATAATAAATATATATAAAATACACAGATGAAATACATTCCGAAGTTACATATACATCAACACTCCCTCTTAACTAGGAAGGTATTTCTAAACACAGTTCTACTAAACAAGTCTTCTTCTTGAGATCCTCATCATCATCATCGTCACTGCTGCTGCTATCTCAACCAATCTATGACTCTACTCGTCATAGGAAGTTCTACAGAGCCAGTCCTTTTTCATACTGGATGTAGGCCCACCACCTACAGGTCTTCATCATCACTGGCCATACTGTGGAATTCTTAGGACTTATTACGTGCGTCACAAAACTTGGCTACAACATCCCAGGCTATTACGAGCACACAGCTCTACCTATAGGATCTCCCAGGAGCACATTACATGTGACCCATCACAAAACCTGGCTGAAGCATCCCAAGCTGTTACGAGCACATGTCTCTACCTGTCGGATCTCCCAGGAGCACATTACATGTGATCTCACCACAAAACCTGGCTGAAGCATCTGAGGCCTTTTTCATCCTACCCAGATCTCCCAGGAGCAAATTACATGTGGTCATGGCAAAACTTGGCTGAAGCATCTGAGGCCTTTTTCATCCTGTCCAAATCTCCCAGGAGCAAATTACATGCCATAGGACAAAAGCTCGCAAGAGCATCTGCCAGATATCCTAGGGCACAAATTACATTCCATAGGAAAAACCTCAAAAGACTATCTGCAGATCTCCCAGGGCACAAATTATATGTCCTCCCAAGAAAAACCTCGAAAGAGCATTTTCCAGATGTCCCAGGGTACGAATTACATGCCATAGGCAAAACCTCGAAAGACCATCTGCAAATATCCCAGGGCACAAATTACATGCTTATCTGCACAACCTATTCCACGGCCACAGAGTATCAACATGATACTCACCATACATCATCCTGATGTACACATGATCACCCTAATCATCATCACTGCAACATCCTGCTACATGTCATCCAGAGAAGCTCGTCATCCACGATCATCCTGATCATACAATGCATCCATATGATGCACACCAAGTATCTACCTGATACATATCATCATACATAGTGTATCCACCTGATACATAGATACATGATCCACACAATGTATCCATCAACATACATGATCTACTTGATCATACCTGATACATATCAATATACATGATCTACCTGATCATACAATGTATCCACCTGATACATATACAGATACATGGTCCAATCATCCAACATGATGCATATACAAAATACATACACATGATCCAACCGATCATATCCAGCATCGAACATGATGCATACATACATACATAAAAATGATCCAACAGATCATATCCAGCATCCAGCATGATGCATACATACATATACAAAAATGATCCAACTGATCATATCCAGCATCCAACATGATGCATACATACATATACAAAAATGATCCAACTGATCATATCCAGCATCCAACATGATGCGTACATATATATAAAAATGATCCAACTGATCATATCCAAGCAGAAGCCAGAACATCATCCTGATGCTCGTCATCCAGCGCTTACATCCACAGCCATGTGAAGGATCCTCCTTCCAACATGCTTGGAATGGCTTTAGAAAATGTGTCCATCACTTCTTCCTCGAAGTGTCATCAATTTGAAGAACGCCAAGCCTCTCCCTGAAGTACTCAAACTTCACCCTGGCTAGTGGCTTCGTCAGCACATCTGCAATCTGCTCGTCCGTCGCAACATACAGGAGCTCCACAGCTCCTCTCTGCACCATATCCCTAATATAGTGATATTTGATCTCTATGTGTTTCGACCTATCATGAAACACCGGATTCTCGGACAGCTTCACACAAATCTGGTTATCACAGAAGATACCAGTAGCATCCAATGGGAGATCAGATAACTCAAACAGTAGCTTTCGTAGCCATACTGCCTCACAACTAGTTGAACAGGATGCAACATACTCTGCCTCAGCTATACTCAGTGCTACGCAGGACTGCTTCCTACTAAACCAAGAGACCACCCCTGATCCCGTACTGAAGCAGCACCCATATGTGCTCTTCCTATCTGTAGCACTGCCAGCCCAATCTGAATCAACATAACCCTGTAGGTTAAACTTTTGATTCACTTCATACTTGAGCCCAAAATCCACTGTACCCTTCAGGTACCTCAGAACATGCTTTATAGCAACCAGGTGAACACTCCTCGGATCCGTCAGGAACTGGCTCAATGTGTTCACAGCAAAGCAAATATCTGGTCTCGTGTTCGTCAAGTACATCAAGGACCCAATCATCTGACGATATATAGAGACATCAACCGGCTCAGATGAAGCATCGCATAGAAGCTTCAGATTCGATGCCATAAGTGTGGCCATGGCCTTGCAATCCATCATCCCGAATCTCTTCAGGATATCTACTATGTACTTCCCTTGACCAAGGAATATCCCACTTGCACTCTGCCACACCTCCATACCTAGGAAATAGTGCATCATTCCCAAATCTTTCATATCAAATTCAGCAGCAAGCTTCCTCTTAGTATCTGCAATTAGTCTGTCATCTCCTGTTACAAATAAGTCATCCACATACAGGAGTAGAATCACAGGATTCCCTTCCTCAACCTTGTAATAAAGGTTGGAATCCGCTTTACTCTTGGTAAATCCCAAACTAGATAGGAAACTGTCCATCCTACCATACCAAGTTCTGGGAGCTTGCTTCAAGCCATACAAGGCTTTCTTAAATCTGCACACATATGACTCCCTGTCATGTATTTCAAAACTGAGTGGCTACTCCACATATACTTCCTCTTCAACTACACCATTCAAGAAAGCAGTCTTGACATCCATTTGGTGTATTTTCCATCTCATTGCTGCAGCCAGGGCAAGTATTGTTCTGATGGAAGTGTACTTGGCTACAGGTGCAAAATTTTCTTCATAATCTATTCCCTCTTTCTGAGAGAAGCCGCAAGGTACAAATCTTGCCTTGTATTTCTCTACACTTCCATTTGTAGCATGCTTGATTTTGTAGATCCATTTGGAAGTCACAACAGACTTCTCTTTAGGTCTTGGGACAACATCCCAAACATCATTCTTCATTATTGATTAGTATTCCTCAACCATGGCATCCTTCCATTCTTTCTTTTCCACTGCTTCTTCATAACTGGAAGGCTCTTTGTTCATAATGTCACAGAGTAAAGCAACATAGCTGGTATGTGATCTAGTTCTCTTCTTTACTCTGCGTTCTTCTTCTGGAATTCCAAATCTTTCTGCATCTTGAATGGGCTCTCTAGCCCATGCAGGTTTCCTCTTGTGAGAGTTATCCTCATGGGGTGGATCTATAGGTTCTTGTGGATCTTCAAACTCATGAACATCTTCTGGAACTGCTTCAGTCATGGTATTGTCTTGAAATCTAGTTTCCTTAGGTTCTTCATAAACTTCGATAGGTGCCTTCCTTGATTTGATGAATGTTGAGTTTTCATCAAATGTTACATCCCTGCTGACATCAATCTTCTTGAACCCTGGAAAGTATATTCTGTAAGCCTTCGAGCTTCCACTGTAACCCACAAAGATACCCTTCTTTCCTGAAGGATCTAGTTTAGTCCTCTTTTCTTTTGGGACATGAGTGTATACTGGACAACCAAATATTCTGAGATGGTTGACTTCAGGTTTCTTACCAGAAAAGACCTCTTCTGGTGTCTTGTTGTCCAATATCTTGTGGGGTGTTCTGTTCTACACATATACAGCTGTTCTAGCTGCTTCTGCCCATAGATGCATAGGTAGATCCTGGTCATGGAGCATTGTTCTTGCTGCTTCCATGATTGTTCTGTTCTTCCTTTCTGCAACTCCATTCTGTTGTGGATTGTAAGGAGTAGTCAACTCCCTCTTAATCCCTGAATCACTGCAAAGCTTCCTGAAGTCACGTGAGGTGAATTCTCCACCATTGTCAGATCTGAATGTTTTGATTTTCTTGTCAGTTTGATTCTCCATCAAGGTTGTGAATTCCTTGAATTTATCAAACACATCATCTTTGTTCTTCAAGAAGTATACCCAAGTCTTCCTGGATAAGTCATCAGTAAATGAGACATAGTAAACATACCCACTCAGAGAACTGGATGACATAGGACCACATACATCTAAGTGGATGATTTTCAGGATGTCTTTTGCCTTGCTTTCACTGCTTGGGAAAGCCTTCTTAATGTTCTTACCTTTTGCACATCCTTTGAAAACACCTTCATGTTTGGTCTTAATTTCAGGAATACCCTCTACAGCCTTGCTTGCAATTGGAAGTGCTCTATAGTGCATATGAGCAAGTCTTCTATGCCAAAGTTCACTTGGCTCCATGGATTCATGTACCATGGCATGTTCAGGTTGTCCCTTCAATTTATACAAACCTCCCTCTTGCTCTCCAATCATTACTGCATCATCTATGTTCTTTCCCTTTGGCCACATGAGGACTTGGCCATCCACAAATGCAACCCTCATACCTTTTGCATCCAATGCAGAGATGGAGAGTAAGTTCTTCTTGAGCCCAGGTACATAAAGGACTTCTTTCATCTTCAAAGATTTTCCAGAATCTAGGTTGTAGGAGGCTTCACCACTTCTTTTGATTGGGTATTGATAATCATCCCCAAGTTTCACCTTATGGGGTGATTCATGTTCAGATAGATTCACAAAAGATTCCTTAAACCTAGTCATGTGTTTGGAAGCCCCACTGTCAATCAACCAATCATTACAACCATGAGAGATAGTACTTGTGAGAGCATAAATTAGAACATATTCTTCTTCACTTGATGAGTCATCATCACTATTACTTTCTGCACTAGCCTTCTTCTTGGGTGGTTCATCATCCTCGACAGCATGAGCATGAAACCTTCTTTTGTTGCCGTTCTTCTTCTTGTTGGAGTTGTTGTTGTCCTTCTTGTTCTTGGGACAATTTATGGCAATATGTCCTTTCTCATTATAGGTGAAGCATATTCTTCTTTCTTTGAAGTGATGTGAAGATTTCTTGGAGTAAGATGGCTCTCTCTTGGACTTCCCTTTCTTGGTGTGAGTTGTGAGAGCTTGATCTTCATTCCCCATCTTTTCTTCTCGTGCCACAAGCCTTGCTTCTTCTTGTGAGCATTCTTCCCATAGTCTATTGAAGGAAATCAACTTCTTCCTTGCACAGATTCCTTGAATGAAGGAGTCCCATGACTTGGGTAGGCCATTTAGAGTGGTCATCACCACTTCACCATTCTCCACCATTTCATCCACTGCTTCTAGTTGTTCCTTGATCTGGGAGACCCTTAAAAAATAAGATTGAATGGTTTCTCCATTCTGAAACTTTACTCCTTTCAATTGGTTCCGCAGGGTCATCTTCCAATTTATGTTCTTCCCTTCAAATAGCTTGGTCAAAGAGTCAAACATCTCCTTGGGTGTCTTTAGAGAGGACACATGGGGTATGAGATGATATTTAATGGAATCAGCAATGATTCTCTTTCCCTTGACCAAGTTCTTCTTATGCAACACCTTGGCCTCTTCATCCTCTGGGATAGGGATGTCTTCTTTCACATATGAGTCCAGGGAAGTAAGGACAACAAAGAAAACAAAGCTCCAGGGAAGTAAGGACAAAGCATGGTCAATAGGATAATTGTGTCATTATGGGTTTAAGGGTACTATGGGGTTTAGGCCCATAGTTATTGTAAATATGTGACCTTCAGGCACAATCTATAAAAAGGGAAATTTTTTATAGGGAAGGGTTAGATAGATTTTGTTAGAGATTTTAAGAGCTTCAAGTAGATCTAGGCTGAGAGAGATCTAAGACAGAAAGACTCTGCAGCTGTGTGCATGGAGATCCATTGTAAGAGAGGAGTCTACAGTTGTGTGTACATAATATAACTATTAAACCCTTCCCTTCTGATACAAAGAACAATTCCCATGGACATAGCTCCCACATGGGGGGTGAACAACGTAAATATCCTTGTTGTGTGATTGGATCTATGATTTATTTCATGTTCATATATGCTTATCCATTTATCTGTATTTCCATGTGTATGTTGATGAGAATAGCATGCTAAGTGGTGGACACACATGTCTGAATATGCTAAGTGTTAATGAATGTGATAAATGCATAGTTGCATAGTTAAGCATTCAACCAAGAGTCTGTATTGTTGGAATTGCGAAGTGTGCAGTTGCATATTCGTGCTGTTATAATTGAGGCATATGAGAAGTAAGGGTAACTTTGCTAGAATCCAACTACATATCCATGCATCACCATGGTTACAAAAACCTGCTTCTGTAATCCCCCATCACTTCTCCTAGAGTAAGACCTCATCCTGTTCGTAGGTTGTTACCAAAAGGGCCAATGAAAAGGGGTTTTTTGAGTCTTTGAGTAACTAGTATGAAGAAGTCGGGTCAGCCTAAGAAAGTCATAGCTCAACAATGGTGGATTGTGTAAATATTTCTGTTGATGATTTAATTTTTAAATTATTTAGGGTATTTAGGGAAAAATAAATTCATGGAGGCCATGCTTCGAACATTGCAAACATAAACTACGTAAACTACCAAGATTAAATAATTAATTATTTTGGTTATTTTTAAATTACTATTTTACAATTTTTTGTTAAAAGAAATTAAAATTATACAATTTAATTAAAAATTATATGACCATAAAAAAATCATTTAACTAATGACATTACATTAATGTGATACTGTAAATATTTATACAGTTAACAAAAACATCAAACTATTCAAAGAACGCAAATTTTATATCTTAAAAGCATATAAGATATATCTGTATCATAGAATCACAAGTTATAGTAAAGAGCATGTTTAAGTTAAGCACATAAAAAATTAGGGAAAAATAAATTGATGGAGGCCATGCTTCGAACATTGCGACCATAAACTCCGAAGATTATTTTTTGGTACTCGAATATAAAAGATAGACTACTTTGAAAGTTGCTTTTCTCAACAATCTTGAAAAACAGGTTTTGGCATTCCAGAAAGAAGAATCACCTCGAAGCAATTGAGACCAGGATACTAAGAATCTATAGGCATCTAGTCCAACCGAAACCATGATATCAATAACTTCATGTTTCATTTAAAAAAAATAGAATATCTCATATGAATATGAGTAAGTGTCTAGTCAAACTGAACCCACTATCTTGATATATTCATGTTTCACTTAATGAAAAAACAATATTGTAGATGAATATGAGTACTCCAATTGATTTTTAATACGATATCTGGCATTAAAGAGTAATGGAGACTTACCAGATATCTGTGATATTGGTGGACCACCACATCTACATTGTTATCGTCTTTTATTCACTACTACATGGTGGGGATGTTTAAGACGATTTTTTAAGATGAAATTAGGATTTTGTCTTAAGTTCTAATTTAGATTGCTTTTATATATTTTAGGAATTTTTAAGACAATATGTTTAAGAAATTTTTTAAAGAAATTGTCTCAAATTTATATTAAAAATGTTTAAGACAATTTTGTAATTTTTTAAGACGATAGCAACAATATTTCTATTTTCATCTCTAGAAACTAATTTTTTGGATTTTATGGATGAAAAGAAAGTTGGTTATGATTTTATGGAGGGAAAAATAATTGGAATTTTACATACAGCTTTTTCCTAAACAAATTATGTTGTAAAAGCCCAATTATATATGTAAAAGCCCAATTCTTTAAAAGTGGGAATCACACTTGCTCTGGTTTTCCTCTTCTATTTCATGCATCCATTGTTTGAAAGCGTGGGTGGAATGGTTGTATGGGAAATCATGACGCTCTGGTTTCCCTCTTCTATTTCATTCATCCATTGTTTGAAAGCGTGGGTGGAATGGTTGTATGGGAAATCATGATTGTGGTGGTGATCTTTGAGTTTACTGCAGGTAAAATACTAGCTGGGCTAATTCCTGATATCTATATATATATGCAAATAGCATCAAATATTCTGTGCAATACTAGATTGATATTGTAAATTGGCACAAAAAGAAAGAATGATTTGAAGGTATGGTGGGTATTGTTAAGTGTAATTCCAAAGATCATCTACGGACGAGTTACCGCTGATGAGTTCAAAACATGAATCTCCTACTTTACTGTCAGTCTACACAAGTACTCTGAAAAAGGTTGAGAGCCCTGTTGTAGCTGCAAGCAAGGGTCTCCGAATCATAGATTTTATGAGGAAGAAGAACTTTCTCATTACAGGTGCCACTGGATTTTTGGAAAAAGGTATACGACTAATTATTTACGTTATTTCTTCTTCCTTATTATATATCTATTAGGCCTTAATTTTGTTGACCCAATGATCATCGGTTGTATTTCATACCTGCAGTGCTCATAGAAAAAATATTAAGGATGCAACCAGACATTGGAAAGTTGTTTTTGATAATCTGGGCGGACGATTCCACGTCTGCATTCAAGAGATTGACGAATGAAGTAAGATGAGTATTCTCTTCTCAACTATAGTATCACTGAGATTAAACAACTGGTTTAGATCATGTCAATAGTTAAATTAGAAACTATACTTTAATGCGAGGCTCTAATCACTTTGTTTCTGGTTATCTATTTTTTTGGCTACCTCTTCCATTAACTTTCCGTCTAATAATATGTGCAACAATTGTTCGAGTTTGCGAACAAATACAGGGGATTATGCAGTGCTAACCCCATAGCGAGAGCAGCAGTGTGTCCTTTCTACTGCGACAAGAATAATTCAATCCAATATGTTCCTACAGGAAAAAACGTCATGCCTAGGTACTTGCTCTGACCGTTTGGGGTTTGTACGACTTCCTTTTATTTCTTCGAAAGGATTTAATCCTTTAGTTTGTTTCCTCTAAAGAAGCAGGAGTTTTCAAAAAATTATCTCTATTTTTTTATTATTAAGAAAGGGCGAGTTTGCCTTCTCTAAGGTCGAACCGAATCTTCTTTTAATTTGGGTAAGGGTTATTTTATAGATATGTGCTAAGTATTCTATGCATCATTTGTGCATTTTATTTTACAGAAACTCTTTCAGAGCAAAAATATTATCACTGCAAATATATGAGGACAAATATACCCTCAATCTTTTATTGAAAAATCTTATTATTTTGTTTGCTCCCGTCAGTCTTGGTTATATGTAGGGGCCCTTAGTTGATTTGTCCAAAGCAGGGTCCATATTGATTATTTTGGAATGAATTCTTTTAAGAGGGGCTATGAGTTTTAAAGTGCCTCCGAACTTGATAAAGACCCTCATTCCTAAACAAAAGAAATGATTCTCCAACCTAATTTTGATGCACTTTGAGCTCTAACCCGTCATCTTGAATGAATGAGAGAAGAAATCGGTGAACTTATTCAAAAGTATTGTTATCCTTATCTTAACAAATTTGGCACAAAAATCATTTCTATACCTTTTTACAATTTTTTTGGCTTTAAAAAATAATTTGTATTTTTTTTTTTTATAGAGATTTTGCTTTGAGAATTTAATTTATGATAAAGGATTTGGTTTTTAAAATGATTTGTATGTATATATTTTTAGTATATAAGCTTGGTGGGCTAGCTCAGGTGGTTGAGTGTTGTAAGTTGTGAAATCCCCATGTGGTTATACATTGCTATAAGGAACACCTCAATACCAAGACTATAGATTTGAATAATGATTTTATAATTTTTCATATTGTTTATATTAATTTTTTTAAGAAAATCTTCGCACCAATAAACCTTTAACATGATTAGATTTTTTTAATCTTTAACCCTTAGAATACCAACAATGCTAATGAGATTTTATAAATTTTCACATTATTTATATAATCTTTTTATGTAAAGATATGATCTTGCTAATGTACCATTCATCTGGCATAAACAAAACCTTGGAAGACATTATCACCAAACTTTACTCTCTTGTCTTCCATATCAAGGCTAACCTATATATTTCCCATTTACAGGATAATTAAAATCCCTTCTACACACCAACCCCAAATTCTGAGTATAATACTAAATCATTCTATTGTTGTCTTAACACATATCATGAGCCAATAGTCCAAGGTTTGAGGCAAGTTATGCAACCTTCACCCAGTGGAAAACTATTGGAAAAACTTGATTAAGGGTTTGCTAACCTTTTGCTACAAAATTCAGATTTTAATGTCTATGTGATTACTACTGTTACTATTTAGCTAACTTGATCGTCTCCTCAGTGGGATGCCATATGAAATTTACACGAATGACAAATAAATATTTGTAATTGACATAGAGCTTTGTATCTCTAGTTATACAACTATTGTATCATAAATTAGATGGTTTGGCTTACTTATTTAGTGTAGATTTATCTGAAATTCTGTTTTATTAAGGATTTGGAAGGATTAGCAATTTACAGATGTAAATTTAACTTTAAATTTGATTCTCTTTTCTATATTGTATTGAGTAAACAAAATACACTTTAACCAATCATAAATTTAATTTTTGTAATCTAAAATTTAAAATAAATATAATTTAATGTTTAATTAGACTGATCAGTTTTTAGATATTATATGAGATTTTGGGCTTGCATAAGAGATCCTGCAAATCAATCCATCGAATGAGTGAAATACAATGAGTATTTCATGCTTCTTGTGCTCATTGCTTTAAAAAAACTCTAAAAAAATACAAATATTCTTCTTGTATACGAAGTTGCAGGGTACTAGCTCAATGGTAGAGCATCTGCATTATAATGCAAAAGATTGGTGGTTCCATTCCACTGTGTGCTATCATAAATATTTCCATTCTATCACTACTAAATAGATGAGGTATTAAGACAATATTTGTGTAAATTGTCTCAACTTAAGACAAAATAAAAATTGTGTATTATCTTAAATATTTTCTTTAAACGAGTGTCTTAAACTATTGTCTTAAATTTAAGACAATAGTTTATTTATACACATTAATAAACGAAAAATGTTAGTCATAAACTACTATTATTCATAAATAATTTTTATTCATTTATGAAAAATGTTAGTCATAAACGAGTTTTATTCTAAAAGATTTTTTATTCATAAATCAAGGATGTTGACTAAGCTAATAAACTTTAATTGAACTTGGTATTAAAAATAACTCCTTCAGAATCTCATGTGACTCAGTGCGTCCCGTCTTAGCCAATGAGTTTTGAAAACTGAGGCGAACTCGAAGCCAGGTTTTGTTACTTATTGCCTTATCTGCCGTTAGCTTCAATGCAATTAGCATTAGCATTTTACATAATAAATAACAGCTCATAACTTTATCAAATAATCTATTTATATATTTAACCAGTCCATAATTAAAATCATTCATGTCCATCAGTCAATAAGTTATAATCCATTTTCAAGAGGAAGGTGTTACAATATGCACAGCAACAATGGTGTAACCGAGTTAGGAGTGAAATCATTCTCTGTCCTATGATCTCCTTACATCATATTTATTGGGAAAATAATTCTATGGCTAATAAACTTTCTAAAGAAGCCCTGGAGTATGAAGAAGGTATGTTGATTTGGGAGGAATTTATAGACTCCAAATTTAAAAGTCAAAGCTTCTTATATTTTATGGAGTAATGGTCATCAGTCTTTCCAATTTTGGGTGGACTGTAATTTGAGGTAGATAGATTTTTTTGTATTGCCGGGAATTTTGTAATTTTCTGAAGTATCAGCAGTTGTAGCATCCCTATTGCTAACTGGTATATCATTATACTATTGGATTTGCTATAAATAACAATAGTACATTTTTTTCGCTGAAAAAAGAACAAAAAAAAATAGTATACCTTCATTCAAAAACAGCCATCTACATCATCGTCCCAGGACCCAATATAAAGAAATCGGTTTTAAATAGATTTCAATTAATTGAAAAATTTGCCATATATTTGCCAACCAATATAAATGGTAGATTGTGTAAATATTTCTATAAATATATTTTTGTTAATTTAATTTTTAAATTATTAAAGATATTTAAGAAAGAATAAATTGATGGAGGCCATGCTTGGAATATTATAAACATAAACTGTCAAGATTAAATAATTAATTATTTTTAGATTATTATCCTTACCAAGATAAGGATATACTTTTGGTTGAAAAGTCAAATTTTTTTATTTGTATTAGTTTTTTTTAAACAAAATTTTTTATTATGTTTTATAATGTTTTGATAATTTTAATATTAAACATAATAATCTGAAAAATAAAAAGAATTTTAATAATTTTTAAAATATAAAATTTTGGTTTTCTGATTGGATAAGAATAACTTTGACATAAACATATATCCATGCAGAAATGATTTTTAATTTCAAAATTTAAAAATAAATAAAACTAATTTATAAAACAAAAATTCATAAAATGCCACTTGTACTGTGTATTGATACACCATCTGTTTGTTATGATATAACATTAAATATAATCTTGTAGTTTGGAAGGGTACTTTGCAAAACGACAAATGAACGATATGGCAACCCCGCGTATAGAAATATTTTAACGCTTTATTGATGTCGGTAACAGTAACGATAAGGGCTCCAATGCTGGCTTACTGATGTCGGTAAGGGTAACCATAATGGCTCCGATGCTCTCGACATAACTCGGCGAGATAACTTACAATGGGACTATATCCTTGGGGCTCCGATTGCTTGAAGTGATGGATGCACAATGCCTTGCAATGCGTGTGTGCTTCTTCTATGGACTTCAATGTAATATGAAATCTTGTATTGATTTTGTCATTTTATTTGTTGGACACATTGATTCCGTCAGCGATCATTTTGGTTTTATTTGCGATGCCACGAATAATCCAGTCTTCTTTTCTGATATCTGAACTACATTGTCTCCCAAGCTCTTTAAAATTTAACTCGTGCTCAACTAGAGAAAGAGTTGTTGATAGATGAAATATCATGTATTGAAGACTTGCCCGTTTATGGCTTGCTATGTCAATTATAGAAAGGCTAGGTTTCCAACTATTTTAAAGTAGGTTTCTAACTATTTCAAAGTGGGGTAATTTTTAGGGGCGAAATTTCCTCAATTAGTTATTTTTTGGGTTTTTTTTCAAAAAATAAATTTGCTATTAGGTCGTTTTTAATCTCTATTATAGCCTATATTTACATAAAGTATGTTTTTCTATCATAATATTCGCCAAAATTTCCATGTTTCAATAGTAGATTGTAGATTTCATATTTAATATTGGTTTACCTATCGATATATTTGCTTTTTTCAATCCAAAATAATCGCCTAGAACACTATACTTAAGTATAATATTAGAATCCTTACAAAATACCCTCTTTCAAATTATGGTGTGTGCTAGCCCTATTAAAATTTATTCTAGCCATTGTTTTTTTTTCTAGCAAGGAAAAATGGGGATTTACTAATGAACCTCTCTAGAAAAATATGGCACATCAAGATGCACATCTGAAAAAAATAAATAAATAAAAAATCTTCATGTCCTCATCTTGTTCAAGATTCCTCGAGTGCATTACCCTAAGAAAAAATATTCTCCAAGGAAACAATGATCTCACGAATCAAGGGAAAATCACTCCGCGTAGGTAAAAGATTTGATCTGCGCAGTAAATGAATATCTTTATTTTTCTTTGCTTTAGAGATGCGCTTCACTTAGCAAATACTTTGCTCACATTTTGACTTTCTATTGCATAGGTGAACTTTGTTGCACAATTCTCTAACCTTGTGGAACTTGACTTTGTATGAACTTCGCACTTCACACAAATTTACCTTTGCAAACTTCTTTTAACTTTATGAAGGTTAACTGTGCACAAGTTAACTTCGCGTATCTATTTAGCTGCGCATAACCCAATCTTAAACAAACTTTGTATAAAGATATTTCATACTAAAACATATGTTGAAGTTACTGCGCGTTAAACTAGGACATTCACTAGCGTGAAATACTTGGAATCTTGATTTGATTTACAGACCATAAATGTAAACAACATTTACGCAAGTCAATATGAAATGGATGTGCCAGATGCATAAACCAACATTCTTGAGAATGAATTACATAAAACTAAAGACTTATATATATTACTACTGTAAAACATGGTAACTTTGCCACACTTACAGAGAGATGAGCTTTACTTCAATGTTTCACAATTTTACAGAGCTTGGGCTCTTCATACATTTCACGGGATGAGCTTCTCCTCCTTTCACTCTTCTTCCGTCACATACATCTCTATCTCTATCTCTATCTCTATGAGTGATTTTCATTTATAGAGTTTCATTATCACCGACTTAAGATCTCTTCACTTGGAAGCTACAAGATTTCATTAAAGACTGTAATAAATATATACCTAAGAAGTTTTGGGCCTGAGAAATACAAATGCGGAAACACAAATACTAACTTGCCGTGAGCCAGATTGGCTGCAAACTGACTGACTGACTTCTGACATTGCAGACTGACTGAGTGTCTGACAGAGCCAGCGCATATCAGATATGCTATCAACTCATTAATTACAATATTCCAACACTTTGCCAAAGGCTATACTTCGTGGACTTCTTAACT
Source organism: Larix kaempferi (assembly GCA_027924585.1). Taxonomy (NCBI): domain Eukaryota; kingdom Viridiplantae; phylum Streptophyta; class Pinopsida; order Pinales; family Pinaceae; genus Larix; species Larix kaempferi. The sequence continues at coordinate 3,914,318 of BSBM01000422.1, read as the reverse complement.
TGAAGATACTTTTAACTCCGCGTAACTTCTTAACTTTGCGGACTTCTTGACTTCGACAAAACCACTCTTAAGCAAACTTTATATTAAAATATTTCTTGCTAAACCATAAGAACTGAAACATTTAACCAACATTTTTTAGAATAAATACATAAAACTACAGACTTATATATTACCGCATCGCATCGGGAACATATTAAGCAAACTACATCGCGAACATATTCTTCTTCTCCTTTCTTTCACACATCTCTATTTGATTCTCAGTGTTTGATTTTCATTTATACACAAAATTGAGATCGCTTCACCTCGAAGCTATTATTCTCCAATAAAGACCGTAATAAATTTCTACCTAACAAATTTGACTTGCCGAATACAAACGTGGCTAAATAAATACAAGGAAGTGTGCACGAAGCCTTCTCACAGAGAGACTGACTGTCTGACATTTCTGCCACTTCTGCAGATTGACAAAAGAACTTACAAAGCCAACGCTAGCTAGATACGCGATCAACTCGTAATTACATTTTTCCAACACCTTGTTGAGAAGACCAGGTATGGAAGCTTGTCCTTTGCCACAGACGTTTTGTTATTATTCCCGAAGCCACATCATTTTACATATTATTCTCCATTTATTTGACTTTTTCTACATAACAATGGATTTTATATGGAAAATCCTTAGAATTGAATGTCAATCTTCCTTCTCCATCGTCCAGAAATATAAATACTCACTTTTCCAGATGGTTTACTAATGATAACTTTAAAACTCTCACTATTTCTCCTTATTACAGTGTATGGAAATATTGCTTTGGGAGGTCTTTGATTTTGTATTGTGTTCCATCTTAAGCACACCTGTTATGCACCAAAATGATAGTAAACATGACTTTAAACAAAAAGATATTATAATAAAAAGTTTATTTACACTATAAAATTCAAAGTATATTTACATTGTTTTTACAATATATTACAATATAAAATTCAAAGTTTATTTACAATGTTTCTTTATTTCTTAGAAAAATTAAAAGCACATTTAACTTTTGCTATTATTTATTTGCTTCATTTTTATATATGTTGCTTTTATTATTATTGTTATTTTATTTAAAAAAACAAAAGTTTGTTATATTATAATATTTGTATTATTGACATACAAGGTATTATTGACATACAAGGCTATGCGTGAGTTGAGATATTTTGCTGCTTTAGGTTTTTAAGAAAATTTACTTACCTTTCATCCCCATCTTCACAGTTTTGCAATTCATTGTCTAAATATGCTCCCCACCCTCCCTGTTGTGCACTATAGGCACACGAAATGGCTTGTTGGACACAAGTTTTTGGTGTATGACGCTTTGTTAGGGTTGGCGATTGGATGGGTGGTAAGAGTTTGAGCTTAAAATTTAAATTGAAGGCTCATTTGGGAGGATTAAAATTTATGATATTGGTGCCTTTTTAATTTGACTGTATGTATTTATAACGAGACAATACACCTTATTTTCATATCCTGGCAACATATACTTTTTTGCCTTGCAGCTTTTGGGCTGATTATTTTACATTTTTTTATTAAAAATAATTAAAATTATGCAATTTAATTAAAAATTATATCACCATAAAAAATCATTTAACTAATAACATTACATTAACGTGATAGTGTAAATATTTATACATTTAACAAAAACATCAAACTATTCAAAGAATGAAATTTTATATCTTAAAAGCATATAAGATATTCTATATAGTAGAATCACAAGTTATAGTAAAGAGCATGTTATAGTAAAGAGCACATTTAGGTTAAGAACCTAAAAATTAGGGAAAAATAAATTGATGGAGGCCATGCTTTTGAGAGAAGGCAGGGGAGTGTTGCTCTTATTCTTAGCAACACGCATAAATCACAAAACTCATAAATCTTCACCTGCAGAACAGTCGCAGCTGTCTGTAACAACTGACTGTAATCTTTAGCACAGTCACAGCTAACAGTAACAACTGACTATTTCAGCAAACAGTAATCTACAGGACTATTGCAGCTAACAGTAATCTACAGCAGTTTCGCAGCTAAATGTTTCAACTATGTTTTGATGACCCCTGCGTTCATAAACCTTGACTATTTCAGCATACTCTGTTTCAGCAATTCTGAAATCTAACTTGCTACAGAAAAACTAAACATTCCACAGTCAATCATATATGCTCATAAAATTATCATGCTACAACAAAATCTTAAACTTAAATATTCAACAATGAGTTTTCAAACTCATAAAGACAATAAAGACAGAGAGGAATATAACAACAATATTACAGAGTTGAAACTCTATTTCATATTTAACTCCATCTCTCTATCTTTTTCTCTATTTCACTCTATTACAAAACCAATACTACATCGGTATTTATACAACAGAAATATAGTTGGTCATTTAATTCAACTTGACCTTTCACTGCACCAAAATTGACTGTTCAAAATTTAATTAATTCTCTACCCTTTCATGTGCCTTTCATGAGCTGAAATGTGAACGATTGATGCCCCTTAAATCTTTGACAGGCTGCAGGAGAGTTGGTAAATTTAATGTGCTACAACAGTGATGTCCCACGCTACTCCTTTAACATCTGACCAGTTGAAACATGTCAATGACTGACTCTTCAAAGAAATGACTCTTCAAAAAACAATGTAATACTCTACCCCAATAATTATTCGATGTACTGTGACTAAGGCTATAACTGCTTCTTCCAGAAATCGATTCGGTGTGTTGCTTCTTTGAAACCTTGATATCATGACATAATTAGGAACAGTGTGGCAGGGGTTGGCTATTCATATTTTTGGTGGCCATTCAGCATGGCGGTGAATGACTTTTCAGAACTTGTGGCAGTGAAGAAATTAACCACTTCCAACATTCTCCCCCTTAATTACTTCACCCAAACAATACATCCGACACAAACAACTACAACTTTACAAGCATATCAAAACAATATTTCAACTATAATGCCTGCTGGTCTAAGTCTCAGCAAGGCTTACATCATTATCAAAACAACTCAAAATTTGTTTCACATTCTTTGTTACAACATACTAGTGTTGTTTTACTTCAACTCTTTCATGAGCATTTCTTTTTCTTTCGACTCCAAACTTTGAAATATGTAAACTTTGTTTTTTGTTTTATCTTCATCTTCACCTTGATCTTCTTCAGCTCTTGCTTCATTCGTGGCTTCAGCCATCTCTCCATTTTGACTTCACATCTTGACACATTTTGCTCAGCAACTCCACAATACTTGTTCTCCTCAGCTTCAGTTAGCTTTAGCGATTCCTCAAATTCACAATGATCAGCTTCAGCTACAAAATGTTCTTCAATTTGCTTACCATCATTCAAATTTTTAATGTCCTTTATGCCAAGGACTCCAATCCAAATATTTTACTTTAAATACTGTAACGTGGGCATACAAAGGTCTCACAAGCTATTTTTTACTTCACCAAGAGTAATATGTTCAATGTCATTCTGTAGACACATTAATTGATAATAAGGCCTGGTTTCTTGAGGATTCCGTGACATGAATATTTTTCCAACTGATTCTTCAACCAGTCCATCTTCACTGCAATTTTCTTCATTCAAATTAAACTCATCATCATATTCAAAGGATTCTTCTTCATCTTCGATTGGTTTCTCATCTGTACACTCAAACATTTTGTCAAAATTATATAAATTATCATAATGTGAACCACATTGGTTCTTTTCATTGTGTTCTTCTCTCAGAGCTGTCACTTTCTCTTCATTCAAATCTACCTCTGCTGCTACAACAAGGCAATCAATTTTCTCCATTTCTACTTCCACAACAAGGCTATCATCATACCTTGGATTTTCAAGCCATTCTTCGAAAATTTCAACTGTTCATCAAGAGCATCATTTCTTATTTCAGCTGCTCTATCTGCAGCAAAACATATAACATTTTGAGTGTTATCATTATGCAACTCTTTTTCTATCACTGCTTCTGCAATCACCGAATCATCAACCTTTTTATTTTTAGCATCATTAGAGATTCCTTCTGCTTCAATCGCTGCAACTTATGTGTATTCTTCAACAATCCTATCAAATTCTTCAACAAAATTAAAATCATCAATATTTTCAAAAAACTCACAAAAAGGTTCAAGCACTTCCACACAGTGCACTTTATCTTTCTTATCTTATGATGTTGCTTCACATACTGCTGATATGGCAGTCTTCATTCGATCATCATGATCATCTTTCATTATTACTTCTCCATGAGAAATTTTACCAATACTGGCTGCTTCATTGGCACCTTCTTCATTGTTGTCATCAGCAATAGACATCGCTGGAATATTCAAAGAACAAATTGATACACTGAGAGTTGCTTCACCTTCAATATTTGACTTACAAGCCAAGACTTTATCATTTTCTTCCCTTGTACTTGCACAATCACTAACAAACAAATTATTAGAAAAACTCTTGTTCTCTTTTTTGTCCTTATCTGCACCATTCAATATCGCTGCAAAATAATATTCAAAAATATCACCAGCACTTTTCCATCAGCAGATACACCATTTTCATAATTGTATTTTTCACCAGCAACTTTATCATCTTCCTTATGTGCACCAAATGGATGAGTGAAACACTCTTCATTTTCTGCAACATGACTGTTGTAATTTATTTCAAACTCATCTTTGTCTTTGACTTCTACAACATCTTAAGAGTTGTCTTTTAGATTCATTATACCTCAATGTCCACAATCATTAGATTCAATACATGATTTAAATACCTTCATGGGCGTGTCCATCAAGGACTCTTCTTGCACAAATACTTCTCTGTTGTCTTCATACTTAAGGAATTTATCATCTTTATCAGCATTCTGCATGTTAACCATTCCTTCATTTTCACAATTCACTTCTGTGACATCTAAATTTGAAACTACATCAACACCTTTATCAATGGCAATTTCAACTTCTTCAAATTCTGCTACTGCTATACAAGATACAACAGCCTCATCTTCTTCTTTAGTTTCAGCAACATTTTCATCATTTGATAGATCAACAAAACAGTGAGATTCACAAATAATTTGACAATCTTCTACTGCTACTACAAATTTGTTTGTTGAAATGTTAACAGGCTGTGACTCAGCCATATATCTCCCCCTTACATCAAACTTTCTCTTCAAACTTTCCCAGGCTTATCTAGCTGTGTTCACTTCAACAATTACATAAAAAATATTATCATCCAAAGCTTTTTGGATGTAGTACAACGCAAATGCATCTTTTGCTTCATCTTGGGGTTTCTTAACTCAATCCTTAATAAAATACCATAAACCTCTACAATGCAAGAAATTTTTCATATTAATTGACCAACATTCATAAGTTATACCTAAGAAATATGACGGTGGATAATAGATGCTGCTCCATGCATCCTCTACCTTTTCTTGAACTTCATTTACTTCAGTATCCACTGCCTTCTCTTGAAATTCCTCTGCTTCAGTAGGTTCTTCGATGGCTTCTTCTAATATATCTGCTATGGAAAAACCAACTTCTTTTGCATTAACAACATTCTTCTTCATTTGTTTAAGCCTTTTGCTTTCCCCCATGTCTTTGCCTTCAAATAAATATTTGCATTAAATTTTAAATTTCTTTTGGATACGGCCTCCCGGTCCTCTTTCACGCATAATGGCTTCAATTCAAACCAAGCAAACTTCCCAAAACAGTGGGAATCAAACTGCTCTATCATTAAACTATGTGGGAGCTCTTGACAAGGAATAATTTCTTCCTTTCAACTGGTCAACCTCTATCTAAGGGAACACAAACATAGAATCAACTTCCTCCACGGGATACAACCCTTTCTTCTCTTTACACAAGCCACAACCAGGCTTGAACAACTTAACCAATAGATGGGTGACACAATAAACACTTGATTCAGAGTTCAGCTACTAAATGATGACTCAACCTTTACTTAAGGGAGCACGTGAGCTGTCTTTCAACATAGTTCACTCAACTGAGCTTACTTCTGCTCTTTCTACTTAGCAGGAAGGGGACGCTGTAGTAAAACTCAACATCAAGATCTCCAAAAGAACACAAAAGTTTCAACACACAATCATACGGCTCATTCATGAAGTGAGCACATAACCAATGAACAAAAATCAGAAACACTTAGCTCTGATACCAATTGAGGGAAGGCAGGGGAGTGTTGCTCTTATTCTCAGCAACACGCTCAAATTATAAAACTCATAAATCTTCACCTACAGAATAGTCGTAGCTGTCTGTAACAGCTGACTGTAATCTTCAGCACAGTCACAAGTAACAGTAACAGTTGACTGTTTGAACAAACAGTAATCTACAGGACTGTTGCAGCTTACAGTTGCAGCTAACAGTAATCTGCAGCATTGTCGCAGCTAAATGTTTCAGCTATGTTTTGATGACCCCTGCATTCATAAACCTTGACTGTTTCAACATACTTTGTTTCAACAATTCTAAAATCTAACTTGCTACAACAATACTAAACATTCCACAGTCAATCATATATGCTCATAAAATTATCATGCTACAACAAAATCTTAAACTTTAATATTCAACAATGAGTTTTCAAACTCATAAAGACATAGAGGAACATAACAACAATATTACAGAGTTGAAACTTTGTTTCATATTTAACTCCATCTCTATGTCTTTATCTATTTCACTCTATTACAAAACCAATACTACATCGGTATTTATACAACAAAAATATAGTTAGTCATGTAATTCAACTTGACCTTTTGCTGCACCAAAATTGACTCTTCAAAATTTAATTAATTCTCTGCCCTTTCATGAGCTACAATAGGAATGATTGATGCCCCTTCAATCTTTGAAAGGCTGCAGCAGAGTTAGTAAATTTAATGTGCTGCAACAGTGATGTCCCATGCTGCTCCTTAACATGTGACCAGCTGAAATAGGTCAGTGACTCACTCTTCAAAGAAATGGCTCTTCAAAAAACAATGTAATACTCTGCCCCAATAATTATTCGATGTACTGTGACTGAGGCTGTAACTGCTTCTTCCGGAAATCGATTTGGTGTGCTACCTCTTTGAAACTTTGACAGCATGACAGAATCAAGAATAGTGTGGCGCTGGTTGGCTCTTCAGATTTTTGGCGCCCACTCAGCATGGCGGTGAATGACTTTTCAGAACTTGTGGCGGTGAAGAAATTAACCGCTGCCAACAACTTCGAACATCGCGACCATAAACTACCAAAATTATCTTTTCCTACAGGAATATAAAAGATAGATATCTTTGAAAGTTGCTTCTCTCAACAATCTCGAAAAAGAGGTTTTGACATGGCAGAAAGAAGAATCTACCTAGAAGTAATAGAGACCAGGATAGTAAGAATATGTCTAAAATAGACCATATCTCAAATGACTATGACTGCCTATTTAGTCCAACCAAAGCCACTATCTGTATATATTCTTGTTTCATTTAATGAAAAGACAATATCTCACATGAATATGAGTACTCCAATTGCTTGTTAATACAATATCTGTAATTAAAGAGTAGTGGAGCCTTACTAGATAAATGTGATATTGGTGGATTGCAACATCTACACCGTCGTCATCTTTTATTCTCCCTGTCATGATCGGAATTGATATATGACGACAGGAAGTTCCCCTAGTAGATCTTCCGCCCAACAATTTGCTGAGAATCTTGGGGGGGTGTCACGATGTCAGAGTGCCCATTACCCGAACAAACGAATTGAATCTCATGAAGCCAAAGCATTTCCTCTTGGCACTGCTCTCGTCCATCACGATGCAGGCTGTTTCTATTTCCCGGTAAGGAGAGGGAACAGAGTTCATGTGTTAAAGGGAGAGCAAAGAAGCAATGAGATGTTGTGACCGTCAAGAAACCAAGGAAAAGTTGGACATTCTACGAGAAGCTCCAAGAGATAAACAAATTTTTTAAACTTATAGAGATAATTCAGGCATTGGTAGGTCATAAATAGTAATTATCTCTCTTTGCTTTAGATTTTACTTTAGTTCTTATTTAGAAGTTCAGTTAATAAAACATGCAACATCATGCTTTGCATGCATGCAAGCTAAGTTAAATTTTAGGTTTTCTACAAATGTTTAAATACACATTCAGATTTGGTTGTAATTGCATTAGTTAATCTTCCGTTTATCAATAAAAGTTGAAGAGCCGTAGTTCATTCTGCATAATCATTGTGTTTTCTTATGCCTCCAACCTTCAAACAAAAACCCTCGTGTTAAACAACTGATCCTTAGGGCGTCATTGTGTACCTAACAGGATTATCATTTAATTATTCTTGTTTCCATGTGCAGCTAATCCGCGAACACGTCACGTCGTTAAATAAAGGGGCGTCGTGGAGCCACGTAGTTAGGTAGCAGTTAAGTGCTTCAATGAGTTGGTAATTCCTAGTTTCCATGTGCAACCAACCTGCCAAGCGTCATTAAATGAAGGAGTGTCTTGAAGGAGTGTCGCGGAGCCAGGTAGTTAGATAGCAGTTACATGCTTGAAGCCGTCGGTAATGGCCTAACTAAATATTTCGCGGAAAACGTGACTGAACTAAATATTTCGCGGGGAAAAAAGGGCTTAACTTAATAATTCATTAAGGAGGTAAATGCTTAACTAACCATTTATTTATAGCTAACTAAAATAGCTCATCTGGATCATACACTTGCGCATCAACAGTAAATCTAGCCAATCTATACTTTGTCCTCTATCTCAAAAAATCTAAGATAAAAGGCCTATCCGAGTAATTAAACCGCGTGTTTATGATGTTGACAGATCAAATGTGTGTGGTATTCTTAATCTAAGATAAAAGGCCTATCCGAGTAATTAAACCGTGTGTTTATGATGTTGACAGATCAGATGTGTGTGGTTTTAAGAATAGTATAAGTTAAATTGTTGAAGCCCCCTGTTTATGACGTTGACAGATCAGATGTGTATGGTTTTAAGGATAGTATGGGTTAAATTATTGAAATTGCAAATGTAAATTTTTGGAATTGCTAAAGTCTAAAGTCTAAAGTCTAGATATGACGCATAATCTATTTTTACATGCAAAGCTATAATTATAGCAATACATATCTACAATTTCAGTCAAGAATCATGGCCAAATTCCTCACAAAAAATCCAAAATCCAAAATTTTACACTGATTAACCAACTCCTTTCCATCATAATTGAGAGGCCCGTGGAGTTTTGTTCTAAATTCATATCTTACCTCTTAATACTGTGGATATCGGTTAAGTTCGCAGTTAAGAAATATAATTGTAATATTTCTGTAGATTGTTCCATTCAACTTCAACATTTCAGCTATAATTTGTAGCAGACATTTATTAACCTCTTTAACTCGTCATAAGGAGCAAGCAAAAAGTGTAATTTGGTAATGTCTTCATAAAATCCGTATATATCCAGATGCCAACGGTACAAGTTTTCTGAATTTCCCGAGGGGAAAGAGATAAACAAGAACAATTTAGGTCTGAATTTTCATGAACATAAGTTTTAAATATCTCTTTAAAAAATTGCATTCCAAAATTTAAACAAGCTTTAAAATAAATGAAATAAGAATTATCAGTAAATTTTACAGTTTCCAATAGATAAAATCATAATTACTAAGACACCATTTCTCTTAGTAAATTCTACAAAAACCTATAAAATAAAACTCATCATATTTTATTATATTTTAAACCATTTTTTTTACAAACTCTACAAATGCTATAAAATCTGTAGACTTGGTAGATCTTTCACATACATAAACTTTCATTAAAAGAGTTGGTAGATATTTCACAACCTGTGCCTAGCGGTTTAAGCAATGTACATAACTATTCATATGATCTGTTTTATGTAACCATCAAATAAAATACATTTATAAAACATTTTAAAATAAAACTTATATCACTCCCCACGTAAAATACATTTATAAAACATTTTAAAATAAAACTTATATCACTTACCACGAAGCTAAGTCTCATATATTTATGTAAACAACCATTCATATGATCTGTTTTTCTTTTCATGTAACTATCACATAAAATACATTTATGAAATTCTTGATAAACAGCTTGGGTTTTCCATTTCTAAATGAGTACATTTTTATATAACAAAACAAATGAGTAATAATAGAAGGGTATTTAATATTTTAATTTTCAAATCCTAATCAAAGTTTATTGACATGATTTTTAATTTATTGGATTTCTAAAACAACTTGTGTTTAATTTATTTTTTTTATAATACCTATACAACATAAGATCACTTAAGTAGTAAGAAGAGATACTTGAGTCTAATTAAAACTCCATGTTTCCATCTCTATGTGGGTATGTGGGTTATGAGGAAACAATTAAAATGCGGGTGGACCTATTTATATGATTTCTATGATATATAATTCTTTTTAATAATGTGAGTAGGTTTCATTCATGTTTTAAGTTTTCAAATTTAGCTTTTATTTAATTTAAATTTAAATTTAAATATAATATTTTTAAAGATATAATACTAAGATTTTTTAGTTATAATAATAATAATGATTATTATATTAGGGAATAGGTAATTATTATTTTAATATTATTATTATTAAGTATCAATTTAAATTTTATTTTAATATAATATTGAAATTAATGAGATTAATGGCTTGATTATATTTATAATTATAATTAAGGAAAGAGATTATCATAAATATAATTAATATAATAATAACATTAATATAATAATGATTGTTTTAAGCAATGTTATAGAAAAATATAAATATCATTTTTTTATTACATTATTAATGTTACAATTTATTGAAATAAAATTTATAGAGATTTTATTTAACTTATTCGAGTTAAAAGTTTTTTATGTCCATTTCCATAATAATATTAATTATTAAATATAATTTTAAATGTTTTCCATATTTGATTATTATTTAATGTGTATGAGTTGTAATATATATTTTAGATTTAGAGTTTGAAATATATATAGATTAAATTAAAATGATGTCTATTTTTTGGTATGTTGAGGATGGCATATACAAATTGAAGTACACGTTATCTCACTTTTTTGGAGTTTTGAAGTATTAGTATATTTCATTGACATTTAAACTATTTTTACATAAATTGTGAATTTCAAATGTTTATAATATGTTTAACATGAAATATTAATATCATTACTTATAAAATTAATATTAATATAAAACATTAAATAATAATATTTATATTAATATGAAGAGTAATATTTTTTTTAGACAATGATGGGTATATTTTTTGGGATTAAGGACCGGCAAACCAGCTGCCGGGTACTGTGATACAATGAAGTTTAACTTCTACGTTACATATATGGCTAGATTTCATATAGATAGAGTAGGAAGCAAATTACATGCCTTGTGCGCTCTGTACGTTGACAATTTAAAAAAAAAACAAAGTATAGCTGCATTTTAGAAGAGAGTTGAGACAAGAGACCACGATAGCTCATAGGATTCATCATTTTTCACCAATGCTGGGGAAGCCTTGGACCATTCTTCAATAAGCTTCCCTACTTTTACTTCAAGATTGCAGAGGTGGTTGCCAAAATCACCATGGGTATTTTCCATATCCTTACCAGAAATGAGACTGCAGGAACCCAACCATGATGACACATGCCAGAGGATCCTTCTAAGGAAATGGTTTGATAAGTAACTTACCTGAGGATCGCCCTTTGACCTCTTGATCGACTGGTCCAAAATTCCCCAACCTTTATAGGATGTGGAAAATCACTTCTGTCCCATCTATTGATAGAGTGCTCCTGCTCAAGAGTGTTCCTTTATTTGCTTCGGAATCCACCATCGAGTTTAACCCCCGTAAGATGTGGAAGAATCTTACTGTCTGAAATTTGGGCAGCAAAAGAAGTATTTTCTTGAGGATAACAGCCAGCATTACTTGGGAAGGGTTCTAACACGAAATCCTGGCTTGAATTATTAGACGAGAGTCGCCAAAGACTACTAGAGATTGGATGTTTTTGTTGAGAGCTAGCTTTATTCCCCGCCAGAGCGCGAGAGCCTCCGCTCTATTGTTGGTATCATGACCTAGACCTCAGGCATAGCCTAGTTCCAACTTTCCACCAGGGCCCAGGAGAACCCCTCCCCCACCAGCCACTCCTGGGTTTCCTTTAGATGCTCCATCAGAGAAAAGGAGGTGTTCTTCTGGGGTTGAGCGCCATTTTATAAACTCCTGCTCTTCCAACCTTATTTCCCATCGTGCTTTTAAGATTGGGATGGGTTTTGCTCCGAGATGATGGTTTGGGACGAATATTTTTAGCCATTGATCTTCTTCATTGTCGAGGGGATTTCCATTTCTAAGTGTGACATTGGATTCCAACGCCTCTCCAAGAAGAGCTTTGACTTTAACTACTACCCTAGCGGAGTTGCAAATTTCATCCCTAAAGATTCTATTAAATTTCTCTCAAGCCATATTTTCCATAAGATGAATTTGGGAATCCACATCCAACAGGTTTTGAGGAGGTCTTTTTGTTTGTGATAGAATGGCGATCCCGTGACCCAGGTGTTTAGCAAATCCTGAACATTTTCTGGCATGGAGAGCTTATCTGGCCCGAGATTTAAGACTTCACTCCAAACTTCTTTTGCATAAGGGCAGGTTAACAACAAATGGTCAGAGTTTTCTTCTTCTGTCAAGCACAAATACCATTTGGATGGACCTTCCCAACCTCTCCTGCCTAAATTTTCACTGGTCAGAATACTTTTATGAGCTAAACTCCAGATGAAGATATCTATTTTTGGAATTGAGGCGAAGGACCGTACTGTTTTCCACTGAGTAGGATCCGGAGGGACATACGGGACTACCTGTAAATATTTATATCTTTCTGTTGCCGAGTACTTACCAGAGCAGGTGCTCCACCCTCGTTTGTCTTTTGCAATGGCCTTTAAGGGGGTTTTACCTTGAAGGGCCTCTATCAAATTCTTGGCTTATTCTTCTAGATTTTTAGGATAGTTTCCCAGATTCCAATTCTTCCAGCTTCTGTCCTTGTCATCTTCCCAACTAGAGATATCCCACAGAGTGAGGTGATTATTGTTCTGAAGCCAGACTTTTATGTTTTGAAGCTCTTCCTTGTAGACTAGAGGAGGGTCGTCAAGGATTGAATCCTCCCATATTTTAATGTTCCTTCTGTTGCTAGGAATCCAGGTTAGCTTCGTTTTGAAATGCTCAAGGGCTCTGAGGAAAAGTGTGAAGATCGGTGAGCCTCTTGTAGCTTTTGGAGGTTGATCCAGACATCTTGTTCGGTGCCCCTGGAAATATTTTTTCCAGAGCACACGTTTGCTCCATGTGGATTTTCCAGAGACTAAGTTCCATAGCATCTTAGAGCCCATCGCAAGATTTTTAGTAGCCACATCCCGGATGTGAAGACCTCCTTCTAAGAGTAGTTTCTTGACTTTGTCCCAGCTTATTAAATGAAGCTTTTTTTCATTCTGTCTTCCTCCCTCCCACATAAATCTTCTCAACAGTCCTTCAATTTAAAGGTGATAGTTTTTGGGGCAAGCACGATTGAGTTCTAGTAGATGGGGAGACTGTTAAGGACCAATTTCATCAGGACTACCTTCCTTGCAATGTTTAACGAAGTTGTAGCCCAAGCTTGAATACAAATTTTCAACTTATCCAGAAGGGGCATCCAGTGAGCTACTTTGGGGGTCGATTTGAAGATTGGGATTCTGAGGTATTTTAATGAATCCCAGGACATGGTTTCTTCCATTTCTAACATTCTGGTGATTTCAAACATCTCCCTTGGTAAGCAGTTCCATCCATAGATCTTTCTTTTTTCCAAGTTTATCTTACTTCCCGAGATCTCTTCATATCTGTCCAGCTCTTGTTTGAAGTGTCTTGTTGTAATAACACTTGCCCCACCCATAAGCAAAGTGTCATCAGCGAATTTCACATGATTGATGTATTTGACGTTGGAGACCATTCTGAGGCCTGAGAGAGAGCGGATCTGATGGAAATGATCCAGCTAAAAGCTGAGCACTGAGGCTTGAATATAATAAAGAAGAGGTGACAAAGGGAACCCTTTCCTTAGGCCTCTTGAGGCCTGGAAGTAATCTGTTGAGCATCTATTCACCAACGGGGCTATCCAAGGAGTGGCGATACAGGCTTTCACCCAGCTTATGAAATATTTAGAAAATCCCAACTTCTCCATGATAATGAAAAGAAAATCATGTCTAACTCTATCAAATGGATTTGCAATATCTAACTTAATAACCATACGTTTTTCTTTTCGTTGGCAGCTTGAGTGGATGGCTTCTTGCACCATCACAATATTGTCCAGAATTTGACATCCTTTGATGAAACCACCTTGGTTTTCTGGAATGATGCCTGGCAGAATTTTCTTAAGTCTGTTGGCTATGATTTTTGTGACCAGCTTGTAGCCTGTGTTGCAAAGAGAAATAGGCCGGAATCTATTGAAGTTGCTTGCCCCTTTTTCTTTTGGAATCAAAGCTAAGAAAGACGAGTTGGTGCTTCCTTAGAGCTTGGTGCACCTCTGGTATTTCCTGACCATTCTCAGCAAATCCTCCCTAATGGTAGACCAACAAACCTGATAAAACCGAGCCGAAAAACCGTCAGGCCCAAGGGCCTTATCTGCTTCCATAAGGTCCAGGGATTTTTTGAGCCCTTTCATACTGATCGAGGATGCCATATTTAGGTTGTCCACTTCATGGATGAGATGAGAGATAAGAGAGAGTGGGAAGCAGTTTACATCTATTGGAATTTCATCAAGGGTTGTGTATAAATCTTTGAAGAAAGAATGGGAAGCTTTCTTAATGCCTTCAAAATCTTTTATCAATTGACCTTGTTATTGAATTTCATTGACAGCTTTATAGTGCTTGCGGGCTTTGGCTTGCTTATGAAAGTAACTTGTGTTATTATCACCAGCCTTAAGTCAGAGACTTCTGGACTTTTGCCTCTAGTATTCTTCCTCAACTCTATAGGCTCTATGGAGGTCTTTTTGAAGATCAACTTCATTGTTTAGCAGCTCTTGGGTCACAACGACATCCTCCATGACAATTTGGTGAGGCTCAAGAGCCTCCTGCGCTTTCCTTTTGGAGGTTGGGGATTTTAACAATTTGGCCCAACTTTTCAACGCTCTTTTAAGTCCTCTCAACTTTTCTTCCTAGAAGTAGAAACAGGAACCTTGAACTTTCCTTTTCCAAGGCATTGTAACCACTTCCTGGATTCCTTCTTGTTGGATCCATACAGGGTTGAAACGAAAGGGTATTGGACCAAGATTTGTTTCCAAGGATAACTCCAATGGGATGGGCTTATGGTCAGAGATATAATTTGGCAAAATTTTTGAGGAAGCCATCATCCTGAAGGTTAGAAATGTGGATTGGAAAAGACATTTGTCCAATCGGGCTGCTATATGCCCTGGGCCCAACCTTTTGTTTGTCCAAGTATATTTTCCTTGGGTCAGCTTGATATCCTCTAGATCCCAATCCAGGCTAATGTCCTCAACCCATTCTCTTTCTGGATCTCTGACCGGGGAGACCCCTATTTTCTCTTCTACAACAAGTGTTATATTAAGATCTCCTGCAATGATGACATTCTCGGGATTGTGCATGCTAAGAAAGGACTTCAGGGATTCCCAACAGGTTCTTTTTTTAGAAAGGAAAACATGAACATAGAGATTAAACATACTTACTTGGTGACCTGATTCTTTGTGGATTAATTTGGTGAAAAGTCAGTGCCTACTGCTATCTTCAGCAGATAGATCAAATTTGGAATTGTCCCAGAAGGTAGCTATTCCTCCTGAGGCGCCTCTAGCACTGAATTCTTTCCCTTGACCTTTTTTCCAAAACAATTTGCTTGTTTGGAGGAGAACAACGTCCTCCAATTTCGTCTCCTCGATGAGAAGGATTTCAGGCATATACATTCTAACGATGTCTTTAAGAGCTTCTTCTTTTGATTTGCTCTGTAGACCTCTGCAATTCCAGGAGATGTATTTAATTACTTGCTTGCTTGGGAGTGGGTGGCTCCCTTTGGAGCCTGGACTTGTTTTCTAGTGGTTCTGGTGTTAATCATTCCTTTGATGGTCTTATGGGATCCTTGGAGCACATCCTGGTAGGTTTGTTCCTCTCTCTTTTTTTCTTAGACTTCTGTCCCCTTGAAGTCGTGATCAAGGTGACTTGGGAGATGCTTGTTTCTATTTCTCCATCGTCTGAATCCCCCTCAGTTTTTGAGCCAAGGCTGATGTGGTCCTCCTCTTATTTCTCCTTTGGATCGTCCACTAGGGCTACCGGATCGACTACTTTTTCTCCTTTTTCGGTTTCTTTTGGTTCCTTCTCTTAGATTTCTACGAATTCGGAGTTTTTGTCTGAAGACAAGCCGTCTTTTGGTACTTCTTTGTCTTCTCGGGTAACTTGAGGTTTCTCCACAGGACCTGCAATTTTTTTTCATTTGGTTTCGAAGATGCCTTGCCTTTTTTGACCTTTTGCCAGCCATCAAAGCTTCCTCTGCAGTAAACAAAGGGGGGGGGGGAGGTGGCTCCCCACCCCAGGCTCACTCATGGCGGTCGGCTTGAACTCCTTTCTCTCAAATGATGCGCGAGGAACCCTAGCGGTTCACTCTCGCTCTCAATAATAATAATACGAAGAGTAATATTGATATTATTAATATTAATAATAAAACATTAAATATTAATAGAAAACATTAAGCATTAATATTTATATAAAACTTTAAATATTAATATTAATATTAATATGATTATTGTATTGAATTACACAATTTGTCATAATATTGAAAGTTGAATTTTACATTGTTATTGCTTAACTAACATTAAACATCAATGTTACTAACCATTAATATTATATCAACATTAGCAATGTTAACAACATTATTAATATTATTAATAACATTAATGGAAGAAGGAATGTCATTAATAGTATTAACATTAATAATATGACATAATACAATCTACCGATTGGGGAATTGTAATATCCCTCTTTTTACCCCTATAGTGGCGAGGAACTCAATGCCAAGAGATTCATAGAAAACTTTGTAAGTATGATAGTGATTTCCTAAGTTGTATTGTGAATTTGTAGACTTAGGGCTTTACGCAACTAAACAATATGGGCATGGATTCCACTAAGGGGAGAGGTTGAATGGATGGGTTTCCATGAGTTTAATGACGGGTGTCATCCTGGTGCCATGAGCACTTAAAGAAAGGTGAATTGTGATGTTCACTAGATGGGCACTTAAGTTTATAAGTGTCGTTAAATGTTAGTCCTAGATAGGGACACCGAAGAAACTACTAGTCACTCCAAGGCAATAACAAGCTCCTATGACCTAAGAATTAGCATAAAGCTATTTATTATTAAGTGTTATTAAGTAAAGTAAACTAAGTAATCATTTACAATATCATTGATATCCTATTTCCGGGAAATGATGCCATGAATTATTGTTAAGGTCCTAAATTAAAAGAAGCTAAGTAGCATTACTATAATTATTACTGGCCCAATAGGCCACTAATCACTACCTTAAGTAATTATAAATTTTGAGGTATGGAAATGGAACCATGAAAGTTGTCATATATATATACAAGAAAAAGAAAAATATTCTAATTACAAAAATGCTATATGCCTTAAAGAAAAAGTTTGATGACAATTTTAGTCAAAAGCATAAATGCTAATACTTTTATGCTTTATAAGCTTTTTATTTTAGAAATTTCTTGGCAATCAAGAAAAGATAAACAATTAGCTTTAAAGAAAAACAAACTTGTTGAGTGTTTTCTTCATAAGGGGAACACTCATTTAACTTATTACATAACACTATGGTTCCTATGATATTAAAGAATATCCCTAATTTCACTAAATATTGCAAAATGCTTTTTAAAATTGTATTGTTGAACCCCCTCTCAATATTCCTTTCCAAATAAGAAAACCCCTATTTTCACTAGATATTATAAATATTATAGGCATCGAGTTTTATCAACCTATTGGTAGCAATGCATCCACTCATGGGAGGAGATGCATTTCCAATCCCTTAGGTGCAAATTATTAATTTTTATGTTGATTAAACCACTAGCATGAGGTCTCATAAAAGCATAGGCACAGGCTTGGCTAGATATTTAAATACAAATATGTGTTATGATTTGAATGCTCGCAAGTTTATGTTTATATATTTTTCTAAGCTCAAGAGTGAAGTGTGTGGGAAGGGTTCTCTACTTGGAGGATGCAGAACCCATGTTTGATCGATGACTTAATTATATGCTTACTGGTTGTAAAGGGGCGTAGCTCTCAGGATGAGCATCCCGTGAATTTAGGTTATATATATATATATGTGTGTGCGCGCTTGCATGGGGATGACCAGCCTGCGAATTTAGGTTTTTTATATATATTATATATGCTTGCTGGTTGTAAAAGGGGTGCAACTTTGGGAGTTGAGCAGCCCGTGAATTTAGATTATATATATATATGCTTACTGGTTCTTAGAGGGGCGCAGCTCTTGGGATGAGCAGCCCGTAGATGTAATACATATCTGCATTTTCCAAATTGAATTATTGCTCCCTAATCAGTGAAGGGCTTACTCTAGCATCCCAAGGAACGGAAATTTTATATGTAAGTTATTTGTTACTTGAGGGAGGGTGTAGGCCTGTGATCTTACAATTTTTTTTTTTTATATACGAAGTGTTAAACTAAATACATGAGCTCAAGACGTGCTTGTAAGTAAAAGTATGTTTATATTCGATTCGGCGTCCTCACCCACCATTGGGCGCCGGTTACACTGCGAATGAAAAAAAAAAAGAAGTAAAAGTATGTTTATTCATGGAAGCTCAATGCATCAGCTTAGTAGAAAGGGAACAGACTCAGATTTTGATTTGCAAGCAATATATGTGATTATATATATGCGGTGATGTAGCCATAGTTTAGTAAGACGTAAGAGAGAGGAAGAGCTTTTGGTGAAGTAGAAACTCTATTTCTACTGGATTTCTACTTAGTTCTAGGGTTGCTTCTCGGGAAGGAATATACTCAAGACAAAGAGCCACTTGGTTGGGTGAAATGTTGTATAGGGGGAATGTCGTAATAATCATTCAATCTCCTTCAGTCCCAAAAATCAACATCAAAGATATAAGTATTCCTCGTTTGGTGATGTGCCTATTATTTATTAAGTTGTATAAATGAAATGATTTAAGTTTGAAATGGTTATCTTATGATAGATATGAGGATTGGTTTCATTGTTTTAAACCATGTGAAGTTTGATACACACTAATGTTTGAAGCTTTAATATTATGCCAATTATAACAATATTGCTTTTGGTATTTTTGAGCATGGATATATTCAATCTTTGGTGATTTGGTGAATAGTTCTTTAAAGTATCTACTTAATCATTTTTACTGAAGTATGAGATATTTTAACTTAAAGGAAGAGTATTATGGTTAAATCTCATCTTGTCAGTAAATACTTTTATATATGAAGATGTCAAATAATATTATGTTATAGATAATTGAACTAAATTAAGATAGGATATGTAATTGTTTATTTTCATGAAAAGGTTTTCCTAAATGCTAAGTAGATGTTTACATTAAATCAATATGTAATTGTTTATTTTCATGGAAAGATTTCCCTAAATGCTAAGTAAATGTTTACATTAAATCAATTGAAAAAATATTAGATTAAAATCTAATTAAATTACATGTCTATATTAAGACATGTTAAAACATGCATAAACGTTGTTAAATGAGTTGTATAGTGAAAAGTCATACTTCCTATTATATTATAGTTGTTCAAAGTATTAACCCACTCACTACATGCATATAAAAGGGAACTAATCATAAATGAATATGACTAATTGCTTTATCTATAGATAGTAAACTTGGATCGAAAGAAAATATGGTAATTTGTTTAGACTCCTGTCACATTTTCTTTACTTTCACTTTTTTGTAACAGAAATACAAATGTTAATTGTACTATGTAACATTTCCTCACGAAGAACTCAAGGCCAAGGCCTCATCAGTAAAATATGTAAGTAATTTTCTAAGTTTTTTTGTACTTTGATTTGTAGACTTAGTAGATTGAAGGACTTGACGCAACTAAATGATGGGGCACAAATCACTAGGGGAGAGGTTTAATATTTTTTAGGTCATGAGTATGATGATGGGAGTCATCTTGGTGTTGTGGGCACTTGAGGAAAGGTGAAGTGTGAGGTTCACTAGTCGAGCACTCGAGTTTATAAGTGTCGATAACACTTAGTCCTAGGTAGGGACATGTAGGGACACCGAAGAAGCTACTATCTGTGGCAAAGATAGTAACAAATCCCTATAACCCAACTGTTAGCATTACACTAATTATTACTAAGTGTTATTACATAAAACTAAATAATCCATTTGGATATCATTGATACCTTAGTCCGAGCAAAGGATGCCAAGAAATTATCCTTAAAAAACTTAAAAAGAAAGAAGTTAAGGGGCTGGTGCAAGCTAATGCTGGCCACTCATGATGCGTTAGTCGCAACAGACTTCTGGAAAAACAGATATCTGAACGTCAAAAAACAATATTAGAGCTAGCTACAAAACTTTTTGGAATATGGTGTAAGAAGATGAAACGTAAAAAATCGGATTACCTTCTAGAATATATAACTATTATTTATGGAAATTAAGTATAACTCCAAAAAAATGTGGTTCTCCTAAGGTTGGTATGTTATTTTTTTAAGAAAACATAATGAATATGTTTGCATTGGGCCCCAAGTGTGGTACGCAAATGGTGCAATTTTGTGAAAAAAATTATATACAGTCGTAGCTAACAAGTCATTCTAGTGCAACGCTATTTTTCCATATTTATTTATGTTAATTTTATTTTATTTTTTAATTAGGAATTCAACCAAGCCCTAAAATGACTAGGATGAGCGTTCGGCCCCGACATCATGGTCTTAACATAATCAAAGAACTTGTTTTTTTTTTTAGGATGTAGGTCTTTGTGTGGGTTCTTTTCCGTTATCAACATAGGTGATCCAATCAAAAGTTATAGATGAAAAAAGTAACCTACTTTTTGTGTAAGATTGAGATTAGTGCAATTAAAATTAATTAAAAAATAGAAACAAATAATAGATTTTAAAAATTTAGATGTTCGTAATTTGCACACATAGTTCTACAAGTGTGTTCAATTTCATTAGCAGTGGACAAGTGTAGCATACGCAGAATCATGCTCGAAATAGAAGAAGTTATAGAATAAGATGTATTTTGTTATAACACAGTCCAAGCCACTTGGTTTGGAAACTCGAACCTAAAACCAAAGCGGCCAAGTCATCCACCACGTTGGTGGGAAAGGAATTGTCCGCCAAAATTTAGAAATTTAAATGGAGTGTGCGCATTATTTTAAATACACGTGTACACACTAAGAGTGCGTACGCATAAACAACGCGTACGCACTAAACAGTGCGTATGTGCTATTTAGTAAGAGGGTGATGAGGAAGACGATGATGAAGAAGAAGATGATGATGAGGAAGAGGGTGATGAGGAAGATGATGATGATGAAGATGATGATGAGGAAGAGGGTGATGACGCTGATGATGATGAAGATGATGATGATGATGATAATGAAGATGATGGATGATGACAAGATGGTGATGATGATGATGATGATGATGATGATGATGATGATGATGATGATGAATACGATGAATTTTATGGTGATGATGACGACAATGATGATGAAGAAGAAGAAGAAGATGATGATGATGATGGAGATGTTGATGAGGAAGAGGGAGATGGCAATGATGATGAAGATGAGGACGATGATGATGATGACGACGACTACGATGATGATGATGATGATGATGACAATGACGAATATGATGATGACGATGATGAATACTATGAAGATGATGGTGATGACGACGACAACAATGATCATGGTCTTCAT